>CM033739.1:35157805-35641366 GCA_019671005.1 Hibiscus mutabilis | reverse complement strand
GCTGGAAGGAGGATGTGCCCTGGCATCTTATATAGTATGGCTGTTGTTGAGCTTTGCCTTGCACAATTACTTTACCATTTTGATTGGAAACTCCCTAATGGGATGAAAAATGAGGCTCTGGACATGACTGAAGACCTTGGTGTTACTCTTAGAAGAAAAACAGATTTGTGTCTGGTTCCCATTCCTTACCACGCACCAGCATGTGTTCAGTAACTAGAATGTATATATCACAGATGAAATCTTTGCAAAGCCAGTTTGAAGATTGTCAAATCATATTTAGCTTGGGTTACTCTTGTGGCATGTTTTATTTTTCTTTTTTATCTATTTTGGTTTTGGATCATCGGATTGAATATTAATCAACGTTCGTAATCATTAAAGAAAGACTACGATTGAGCTGATTTGTCAAAGGGTATTGTTATTATATGCATTTTTATTTTCGTGTTTATGGTGCTTATCTTTCATTGTTGATAATGGTTACGTTGTAGACTCTTCTTGTAATTATAAGTATTTTCTCTCTATTCAATAAAACAATTGGGTATTATTAATAAAAAATGTAATTTGTTGATTAAATCTAAAGCTTTTACATTCCAAAGACAAAATGAAAGGGCATAAAGCCAAAAAAATACCCTCAACGTTTGACTGAATAGTCACTTTGGTCCCTATTCTTTTTTTTTTGGAGTAATTTAACCCTCAACATTTCATTTTGGGTCAAAATGGCCCCTCTGCGAAAGAAAACTGTCACTCAAATGTCGGTAAATGACGTGGCAAACATATATGCAAGTGCATGCTGACATGACAGTATTATACAGACAAATATGTTAAATTAAAAAAAGTTACATCAGTCAAAAAATAATTTTTTTCTTTTGACTTATTATTTTGTCAAGTCATTTTAAATTGTTTACCGTCAGTTTTCTAACAATCTTTATCCCTAGAAGGGCTATTTTGACCTAAAATAAAACGTTAAAGATTGAATTACTTCAAAAAATAATTAATCAAACATAAAAACTATTTTTTAATTTTATGCCAAATGAAAGAGAAAGATGATGTGGTTCAACACGGGACTTCTTACTTTTTTTGCCATTTTGTTTTCATCATTTCCTTTCCCGAAAAATAAAAGGATTTTTTTTCCATTTTCTGTAATTTTTCACTCTTAATTCCACACATCAAATATGCACATGTCCCAGTTAACAAAATTTTATAAAATTACACATTTGGTCTCTGTTATTTACCTATTATAGCAATTTGGTCTTAATTTTAATTTAATTAATTAGAATTAACTAACCAACCAGAGGACGACACGTGTTACCATCGTTTTAATTTTAATTTATTTATTTTAACGTATTTAATTAATCAACCAGATGGTGACACATGTCACCAACTGATCGGACCTAATCAAATGAAGGAAATAAAATGAGAAGCATTGCAAGCAATGGGAATCAAACCCACAACCAAGAGCATATGAAATGATAACATATTTTATTAAAGGGTTACTTTGTTGTTGAATCCAACAACAACAAGCAATGGTTTGCCTTCCTTGTTTCCTGCTGGCAGTGCTCTTCCCCTTTCACCAAAAATTTATGGTCTCTTATAGTGGCATACCAGGTAATTTTGATAGTAGCATTATGTCTCTAGTGCTAAGCTTTCGTCTGTCTTTCAGTCTTTTGTAATCAAATTAGAACTAATCAATCATTCTGTAGGAGGTTCCTGATGGAAGGAAGGAGAGTTCTGGTGGTCCATGGCAGTTCATTGGTCTCATGCCTCTCTTTCATCCCCCTCGGCACGACAGTGTGAAGACAATTAGGAGGGCTTTATACTTTGGAGTAAACATCAAAATGATTACGGGTGAGTTTCTTATTGCAGTTAAGCACAAGCTTGACCTTTGGATGTGGTTATTGCCTATTTAGTTGAAAATATTTTCCTGTTGCTAAAACTGATATAGCATTCCCGTGTATCTGAGTGTTAGAATGGGCTTTGATTTTGTGCAATGAAGCGGTAATCCCTTTAATAAAATATGTTATCATTCATATCATATAAATGGAGTTAACCTAGTAGCTGTGGCTTAAGCCTTCCTTTCTCTTGGTGTGTGTTTGATACTCATTGCTTGCAATGTCTCCCATTTTATTTCCTTTATTTGATTAGGTCCAATCAAATGGTGACACGTGTCACCATCTGCTTGGTTAACTAAATATGTTAAAATAAATAAATTAAAATTAAAAGATGATGACACGTGTCGTTCTATGGTTGGTCGGTTAATTTGAATTAATTAAATTAAAAATAGAACCAGATTGATATAATAGGTAAATAACAGGGACCAAATGTGTAATTTTATAAATTTTCGTCAACTGCCACATCACCCATCCGTTAGTTTTTTAACGGCGGTGGTCAAAATAGGTCAATTTAATAAGTTTGATGGTCTGATTGATGAGTTATCTAGTTCGGTGGTCAAAATAGGTATCTCCAAATAGTTCGGAGGTCACCGGTATAGTTTACCCTTAAAAAATAACTTAAATATTATTTTATTATGGGGATCCACAGCTGTTAAACTGGTTTTATGTTGCATGAATTTAATTTCGATGTGAAATGGTTATTTTAACTTTGTGCTTTTTTAAACATCGAATTTGGATTGAAAGCCCAAAACCCTAGTTTTCTTAAGCCGAAATCTAGTTTTCTTTAAAAAAATAGCTGCAGCCTGTTATTTTTTCATTTTTGAGTTAGCCGGCGATCGGCAATGATCTAAATGTTGATTGTTGGTCGCCAGTATTTGTTATTTATCTTGCTTTTATTTGTTATTTTTTAATTTTTTTAGTTTTTATTTTATTTTAATAAGAATCTCTACTCTTGTGACACGTTTTTCCTCTGCCTTTATGACACATTTTCTTTATTTTGTGGTTTTATTTCATCTGTCGCTTTGGCATGATTTCAACATACCTTAGTGGTCGTTTGGTGCTCGCACAGAGATCTTCACGATGCTATTTCTGATTACGATTCTGTCGATTGTCATAGAAAGATAGATCCTCACTCTGTTGATGGTTGTTTGCCGATGAAATTAGTCCTGGATAGCGGAGCAATCTGCCTGATAGTTTAGTCCAGTAATGCCCCTAAACTATTATTTTTGGTCACTTTAAGTCCATAAACTAGTTTTTGGTCAAAATAAGTACCTAAACTATGTCATTTTTCTTCTTTTAGTCCCTAAACTATCTATTGGTCAAACAATCTTTGTGATGTGTCAACATCTTATTAGTCGAAATAATTTTCTTTTGACTTAAATAACTATCGGATTTAAAGTGACCAAAACTGATAGTTTAGGGGCTTATTTTGACCAAAGAATACTTTAAGGGCTAAAAACAAACAAAAGGTATAGTTTAGGGGTTTATTTTTCATTTAAGCCTTAAAAAATAAAATTGAAGTTATATATATATATATATTCTAGTTATTCGAGTCCAATTTCATTAACAAACTTTATTTAATATTTTTTTCTAAGTCGAATAAAAAAATATATGTTAGTCAAAAACAAATTTTGTTCACCCCTATTTTCACACTTATTTTTTTAATAAACAAATTTATTACATATATAATATTGTTCTATAATCACTTCCTTCCATAATTAGTATATAAAACTTTTTTATAAGAAAAAGAGTATATATATATATATAACTGTTTTTCTTAAAGATTTTTATATATTATACATATAATTGTTTTTATAAGAGAATGAGAGTTGTCTAGAATTGAATATAAAACTTAATATTAAGGACAAAAATATATATGCTCAATACTAAAAAAATTAAATTTTAAACTCTAGCATTAAATTCTAAATCCTAAATATTAACTCTAAAAATATATCCTACTCCTAATTTTTTGAACCCTAACCCTAAATATTAATCCTACACTCTAAACTTATTTTCTAGTGCAGGGGCATAAATAGGGGCACAAAAAAAGCTAGATAATGTCTATTCTAATATTAATTGGGATTTAAGGGACGTTATTTATTATTACATCACAAGTTTAATCAATAACTATATAATTGTTAAATTTTATGTCGATGGGTTGATTTTAAAGTTGAATAAATATTTTTAATCAAAATTTGAAAAACATTTAAAAGGGTATTTTAAATTTATCTATATTTCAAAGGCATTTTGAAATTTTAAAGGTATTTAAAAAATTAAATTAAACTAAGAAGGCATTTAAATAATTATTTTAAAAAATTTAAAACTTTTTAAAATTACAATTAAAAGATTATTTTAATTTATTTTAAAAAACTTCGTAAATTTCTAAAGGCTTAAATGAAAAATCAACCCCTAAACTATACCTTGGTTGTTTGCCGATGAAATTAGTCCTGGATAGCGGAGCAATCTGCCTGATAGTTTAGCTCGCTCACCACTCATTTTTCATCCAGTAATCCGAAGAACGGCGATGATGCGACCGATGGTCTAGTTGATGTTCTTTTGAATCTTCAGGATCATGGAGGACTTGAATTTCCCTTGACAACTGACAACATCAAAGCTGTTATCCTGGTTAGTAGTTCATATCTCACATCTTGAATTTCCGGTGAATTGCTCAATAACTTGAACCATAAGAAACGTTCTCTAGTTTAACCAAGTAGACTGTCTTTTCAGGACATGCTCATGGCTGGAACCGAGACATCTTCAACTACAGCAGAATGGGCGATGTCGGAAATGATGAAAAATCCTAGAATCATGGAAAAAGCACAAGCCGAGGTGAGGCGAATCTACTGTAGAACAGGGGACGTCAACGAATCGGACCTTCATGAATTGCAGTACTTGAAGTTAGTCATCAAAGAAACTCTAAGATTACACCCTCCTGTACCTTTGCTACTCCCAAGAGAAAGTATGGAGAGATGTGAGATTAACGGATACGAGATACCGGCCAAGACGAAAGTGATTGTGAATGCATGGGCAATCGGAAGAGATTCCGACTACTGGAATGAAGCCGAGAGGTTCGATCCAGAGAGGTTCATTGACAGTTCAGTTGACTACAAAGGGGCTAACTTTGAGTTCATTCCATTTGGTGCTGGAAGGAGGATGTGCCCTGGCATCTTATATAGTATGGCTGTTGTTGAGCTTTGCCTTGCACAATTACTTTACCATTTTGATTGGAAACTCCCTAATGGGATGAAAAATGAGGCTCTGGACATGACTGAAGACCTTGGTGTTACTCTTAGAAGAAAAACAGATTTGTGTCTGGTTCCCATTCCTTACCACGCACCAGCATGTGTTCAGTAACTAGAATGTATATATCACAGATGAAATCTTTGCAAAGCCAGTTTGAAGATTGTCAAATCATATTTAGCTTGGGTTACTCTTGTGGCATGTTTTATTTTTCTTTTTTATCTATTTTGGTTTTGGATCATCGGATTGAATATTAATCAACGTTCGTAATCATTAAAGAAAGACTACGATTGAGCTGATTTGTCAAAGGGTATTGTTATTATATTCATTTTTATTTTCGTGTTTATGGTGCTTATCCTTCATTGTTGATAATGGTTACGTTGTAGACTCTTCTTGTAATTATAAGTATTTTCTCTCTATTCAATAAAACAATTGGGTATTATTAATAAAAAATGTAATTTGTTGATTAAATATAAAGCTTTTACATTCCAAAGACAAAATGAAAGGGCATAAAGCAAAAAAATATCCTCAACGTTTGATTGAATAGTCACTTTGGTCCCTATTCTTTTTTTTGGAGTAATTTAACCCTCAACATTTCATTTCGGGTCAAAATGGCCCCTCTGCGAAAGAAAACTGTCACTCAAATGTCGGTAAATGACGTGGCAAACATATATGCAAGTGCATGCTGACATGACAGTATTATACAGACAAATATGTTAAATTAAAAAAAGTTACATCAGTCAAAAAATAATTTTATAAAATAATTTTTTTCTTTTGACTTATTATTTTGTCAAGTCATTTTAAATTGTTTACCGTCAGTTTTCTAACAACCATTATCCCTAGAGAGGCTATTTTGATCTAAAATAAAACGTTGAAGATTGAATTACTTAAAAAATAATAATTAATCAAACATAAAAACTATTTTTTAATTTTATGCCAAATGAAAGAGAAAGATGACGTGGTTCAACACGGGACTTCTTACTTTTTTTGCCATTTTGTTTTCATCATTTCCTTTCCCGAAAAATAAAAGGATTTTTTTCCATTTTCTGTAATCTTTCACTCTTAATTCCACACATCAAATATACACATGTGATTTTTTATTACTATTTTTGTCACGCGTCAGTGTGTTATTGACTAAAATAATCAAATATGTTTTTTAACGTTGTTAGTTCAAAAAGACAAAAACATTAACGATGTTGCATCTGTTTTTTCAAATATAGCACATGTAATTATTTTTCGATCTATGACATTTGTTATTATAAAAATAAAGTTAGTATATTTACAGGCAGATTTTACAATAATATATATTGTTACAGTGAAAAAGACAAAGATAAACGTGCAACAAAGGGAAAATTTTTTTTATTAAAAACTAAAAAAACAAAGAAACAAAAATAAAATATAGTAAAATAAAAAAAGAAAAATAATCGGTCATCGACAACCAACATCAAAACCGATGCCTCCGCTAATTAAACAAAGATAAAATGAAAAAAGTTTGTAGTTCTATGTAAAGAAAAAAATGGTGCGGCACAAACCTAACTAATTTGATAAATTTAATTGTTAAATACTACAATCCCGTGCATTACACAAGTGAGAAATTATTAACCGATTTTTTTTAACCGTTAATTGAACTAAATTTTTTTTAACCGTCAAATTCAAAAAATACTTAAACCAAATCATATATCTCAATACCTGATCCGAATAATCGAATATTCAATTTTTCAAATTGGATACAGATCGTTATTTTATCAATTTGAAATTTTAGATATCTAATTTTCTAGATCGAATCGGATCTAATGTCCGAAAATTCACACCCTACCCAAAAAGTAGGTGAAAAAAAATTCATGAATAAATATTTTTCGAATGGTTATAGGGGGGCTGATAAAATATGTGTATGCAAAATATTATTAATCTCATATATCTATATTTTAAATATATTATTTATTTATAAATTATATAAAAAATTAAAAATATATATATTTTTAACTAAATTAATAATTATATATATAATATAGATATCCAAATTCTTTACAACTGTTAAAGTAATCAAAAGAAATAAGTCTGAATGCATAAACAATAATTTCTGGTTGGCCCATGGCTATTGGGTAGTGAAGCAGGTGAGCTTTGGATGTATTTTAGCAAAGAGATGACATACTGAAGCAACATTCAAAGTAAAACATTTTAGGGTTTTTTATCATCTGTTTTGAAATAAAAACTGAACCATCTTATTTTTTGATCCATCATTCAAAATGAAATCGTTTGGGAGTTTTGTAAAAATAGTTTAATTGCACCCGTGGTCCCCATGTTCTCCTCCCGCTTTAATTTCTATCCTGGTTTAATTGCGTGCGTGGTCCTTTCTCTCTGTTCCCGCTTTTGTTTTTAATCCAGGGAGCAATTGCACTTTTAGTCCCTGAAGTTTTATTTCCATCTCTTTTCGTTTTTATTTCTCTTTTTTTCAATATGGTCCCTTTCAGATCTGGTTTTTATTGTTATTTATTTATTTATTATTATTATTATTGCCTTTTTAACTCTAGCACTTTTATTTTATTTTATTTATATTTCTTGCCTTGTAATTTAATTTTCATGCATTTTAAGCCTTAATATTAGTGCGATGTTTTTTACATAATCTCTTGTTTTTTTATTTTGATGTATGCATAAATTGTGTCATATGATAAAGTTAGTGTAGTATTGTAGAAATATTGCTTTATTAATTTGGAATCATATTATATGTATGTTTTGTATATATTGCATTATGTTTTTATTTAGTTTTTTTACATGTATTTATATGATTAATTATTTCTTGAATTTTTTTTCTCTTCACATAGTCTTTTATGCTTTGTTTTTATTATTGTGATATATTATGTTTATGTTTTTTCGTTTTTGTTTAATATTGTGATAGTGTTGCTTTGTTAGTTTAATATCATATCCTATGTATGCCATGCATTTGTTGCATTTGGGTTTCTCTTATGTGTTCAAGCATATTGTTAGGATTAGTTTACTTAAATTTTGGAAGCATGTTTTTTTTTTCTCTTTCCCATACTTGTGCTTATGCTTTGTGCTCATTTGGGTATGTTATGTTTTTTTATTTATTTCATATACTTTATTATCTTTATTCAATGTGTTTAATATTTGTTTTCTAAGATTGCATAACAGAATATAAATTGTCAATGCGGTGCCCTTTTATTCGAGCGTAAATGGGGCCAGTATCAGGCGTAGTGATAGTGGTTGGGCCTTTACTCTCGGATAACAGGGCATTTAAAATCTACTCGCACTTATAACCAAATTTTAATTTAATTGTTATTTTAATATGGAAAGTTTAATATTAATAAAGCGGTAATTATTAAAATACCAATTTTGGGCGGCGTGGGGTGCTAATCCTTCCCCATCCGTAACCGACTCTCGAACCCAACATTTTCAAATCTCTGTATTTTATGGTGTCCGGCCTACCTTAGTGGTCGGTAGCAACTCCATTTTTAGATAAAATACGATTTTCTAAAACCTCAATGAAATACATTTTTAAAATACCCAAAAGGCCATAAACACCTTAAAACTTCTTCGTTTTTTAGATCGCTACGGATACTTGAAGGATAAAAGTTTTCTTACTTGTCTTCAATGCGAGCTTAAATTCCATGGTGATTGCTTAAATTCGAAGAAACCAAGCGAGATGAAGACTGAAAAAAACACGCTGTTATTGTGTAGCCAGAGCTGTGAAAATATCTTTTATGGCCTGCAAAAACTTACAGGGAAGCCAATTGTAGTGGGGAATAATCTGACTTGGATATTGCTGAAATCTGATCATCGAGCTCATGGGCATGGCATGAAGTCATCTGCAAAGAAAGAGACTCAGCCTAAGTTGAGTGCTGCACTTGAAGTGATGCATGAGTGTTTCGAGCCAAGTGAAGCTGTTGAGACGGGGAGTGATTTAATTGAAGATGTGATATTCGGCCAAGTATCTAAGCTGAAACGATTGAACTTCAAAGGATTCTATACAGTGATTCTGGAGGAGAATGATGATCTGGTTTCAGTGGCCACTCTGAGGGTACACGACAACAAGGTGGCTGAAATGCCCCTTGTTGCCACCAGGTTCAGACACCGCCGCCGTGGAATGTGTCGAGTTTTGGTGGATGAACTTGAAAAGAAACTTGTGAAACTAGGGGTGGAGAAGCTGGTTTTGCCTGCTGTGCCGACCACAGTCGATACATGGACTAATAACTTCGGGTTTTCCTGCATGCCAGATGATGAAAGAGCAAAGCTTGTGCAGTATAGTTTACTAGACTTCCAGGGGACCATAATTTGCCAAAAACTCTTAAGATAGAATAGAAACATTACTTACTATTTACTAAATCAATGCAAAAACAAGGATTTTTCTCCAATTGTTTAAACAAATGTATTTGCTTTCAAAAGTTGTCCACCACACATTCGGTTTTCATTGTCGTGAAGTCGGCATTCGCACTATCTGATCTGTTCCTCCATGTATAAGCATCTCCTTCGAACTTCCATTTTTTCGAATTAAAATATTCCACTTGGCATTTGTAGATCTGTCAAATTCAGTTTATATACAAACCAATGACAACAGTCATTAACAAACATGAGTGAAAAGTACAATATACGAATACAGGTGCTGGTTCTGGAACAAACTAGGTAGTACGGGATTGAAGCAACAACTCGTGTAGACGACTGTGAGGAGGTATTTCGAAGAGACAACGCGTAAGCAGTTGCACTAAGGACTTGAGTCGAACATGCACCGAAAACAATGTATCTGTTTCTAGTGTCTGCATTCCCCACGAATGCGCGGAGTTTGCGGATGAGGCTTTTGAGTTGTATGATAGAATTAAACCATAACAGATATGAAATCTAAACCCAGGATCTATCATGTCAAATCATCAAGAACAATAAACTGAATGCGGAAGCGTACCTGAATTGATCGATAGATGAAAACCTTGAATCTTTTGATGAAGATCGCCTAAAAGGTGGTTGTGATCTTCCAAGAAGATAGGTTTTCTCTTGATGTAAAACTCTCTGACGGGGAAGGAGAGAAAAAACAAGTTGACCTATTTCTTGGGGACCACTACCTCTTTATATAGTTGATTTAATAATCAACTATTAAGTATTTATAACTCTGCCCCTCATCGAATTATAAATACATCTTATGGTATCTACACTTTTATTTCCATGACATTTTAATACCCATGACACGCCTAACATAATTGGTCACTTAATTTTGTGTCATACTTTAAAATAGCAATATACATTATACATATGTGCCCACTATTATGAATTTTAATCCAACAATCTCCCACTTGGGCAACATATGTTTCCTGACAAATGTATAACCTTATGAGCTCAAAAATTTGCTATTATATAATAGGTATTCTGTAACAATCTCGTCCATCAACTATATCCATATAGGATCAAAGCAGTCTTTGTCGTATCAATCATAACAAGACCCATCAATGGTCACGTATACAAATATAGTCAAATGACATAGATCAATCATGGAAAATTACATGAAATGTGAACCAAACATATCTATTTCCAACTGGTCCTCCTAAACCTTAGCGAGATCAAACTTTACTGAACTCAGAGTGTGCATAAACCAAAAGAAATTTATTTCTGTAGAAAATAATCTTAAAATATCCTTAAGCTGAAGTAACCAAAATTGTGTCTAAAACGAATGAGCATTTTTTCAAAATTATAAACTCCCACAAAAACTGAATATCCTTAAATAACATTACACCCACATGAGTAGTGTGCTCATGAAAGACCTAGGGTGCCAGTTTCTTAATAAGCGCGCAATTATGGAGTTTGTACCAGCATGCTCTATAGACATACAACCACTCTGAATTTTCTTTAACAACTAGGAACTTAATAATTATGTGCTTCAAATTTAAAGTGTTCCTATTGTTTATAGAATAAATGAGTGCATATTTATTGTCACAAAATAACCGAAGTGGTCTTTATGTTCAGTCTATAATTAGCAGCCCATGTGACAAAATTCTTTTGCATCAATATTCTAATAGAATCGAAGTCTGTAAACCTGATGATCTCTAACTTACCAGAACTCCGATATGTAAGCATGTAATTTTTGTTCTCTAAAGATATCCCATAACCCTACTGCTGCTATCCAATAGTTCATACTAAATTTTCTTAATATCTGTCTAACATTCTAACAATGTATGCAATATTCGAACGCATACATACTTGAACATGAATGGATTATCAATAGCTTATGCATATGAAATCTTTTGTATATTTTTTTTTAATTTCAAGGTTACTTTTAGGGCATTGAGTAAGACTAAATTTGTCTTCTTTAGTAATATGAGTATCACTTGGTTTACTCCCACTGAACTATAGTATATAGAATTGTGAACCAAATTTATCTCAAAACCAAATGAGATAAACAATATGAAATTTATAATTTCGTTAATGAGAGTCCAACTTAAGCTCATAGATGAATTTCTTTAATTTACATATCATTGATTTTGTATCATTAGACACAAATCTATGATTGTACCATATAATTTGTTTCTTCAATGTCACCATTGAAAAACACAAGCGTAACATCTATCTTATGTAGCTCAAGATTAAAATAAGCAATAAGCGTCATGATTATCTTAAAAGATTCTTTCAATAAAACTTGAGAGAAAGTCTCCACAAAATCAATGTCTTCTTTTAGAGTATATCCTTTAGATACAAGACATGCCTTATACTTGTCCACATTATCATTTGCATCCCTCTTGGTTTTAAATATCCATTTACAACCAATTGGTTTGCACCTTCACATAATGAGACAAGTTCCGAAACTTTATTGTCTTGCATAAATGTATACTCTTCTTGAATGACATCAATCCACTTTTTAGAGTCAGAACTTTTATGATTTGATAAAAAATGATTGAATCATTTTTATCATTCCATTATTATCCTTATTTTCTTGAATAAATACAAAGTAATAATCTAGAATAGTATTTCTCCTTCCTCTCGTGGATATCTTTAATGACACTTATTTTTTTTAAGGTTGTTGAGTTTGTTCTTCTGAAACAATTACCTTATCTTGAATGGGAGTTGTTCAACATTGTTTTGCTGAGGTACTTGATTCACTTCTTGATTATGATAGGTGTAAAAACCTAAACATCATTAAAAGTGATAGTATGAATTAAATTATAATTCAACTTACCCTCAATAGCAATGTATCTAACCTTATTTTCTCCTCCAAACTCAACATCCTAAAAATGTTATAAACCTCTCCTTAAAATAATCCTTATTGTGGGATCATAAAATTTACAGCCCATGGATCACTCAAAATAATCAAGTAGTTGCTCACTTTTGAAGTTTAATTTCTTCACATGTGTCCTAACTTATACAAAAGAATCAATACTTTGTAACTTATTGTTGTTTCTTTTGATTAGGACCTTTAGCAACTTTATTCTAATATTTTTTTATTGCCCTTATTCTTAGAGACACTAACTAAATGAGCACTAACCGAATGAGTACTTTTACACTTATAATGCTTCAACTTTTCTTCCTCTTTAACACAATTAGAAATAAGCTCATTTAAAGTCTATTTCTCCTTTTGTGATTGTAACTAATTTTGAATTGGGTTTAAATCTGTATAGGAAGCGATACCAAAATCATAAGAACAAACAATTGTTAGAAAGTTTGATCTTATGTGCCTTAAATTTTGAAGCAATATTAAACATTTTTCATAATGTACTTCCTCACATTTCCTTGGCCCTTATACTTCATAGACATCAAAGAAGGCATAAGTGATGTCATCTTAACCTTAATGTTTTGGGTAAATCATTTCTTAATTTCGTCAAGGAAACCCTTAATATGAGTAATATATTTAGATTTGTGCTCCTAAAGAATTCTAGAATGTTGTACTTTATGATCATTAAAATCATGCAATTTGAACGAACTCACCTCTCAAAATCCCTTTTATGGGTGCTTTACCATGAGAGGTGCGAGTTGTTCTTCCTTAGTGCAAGGTCTATGTTCATACAACCAAATACTTTATGTAAGTGTCTTTTCTATTCCTTGAAACTAGTTTTACTAAACATGAGTGTAGAATGTATTTAATGAGATATTGTGACAAACAAAGATAAATTACCTAAATATAGAACAAAAATAAATAAATAAAATAAAAACAAGCTCACATAAATATTCATAAGTAAACAAATAAATTCAAAATAATGGCTAGTTCCCCTCAAGATACCAAGCACAACATTAATATCAAGTCTTTGGACAAGTAATATTAATCAGAAAGCGGTACTCTTGTTGTAGCAATCAAACATTGACAATAAACTATGTCAAACAATAGATTAATCTTTAGACTAACGTATTGCTTACATAAAATACCTTATAATTGTCACACATTTATCGCCACAGTTGTCGTTGTAATTCTGCCAAATATTAACTTTCCTTTGGGCCAATTAATAAACGCATGAATTACAAAAACCCATAATTATCTTAATATTTTAAATAAACTAATCTACACAAAAGCGGTCACTTTGGTGACATTATGTTTCAATTAATCCATTAAAATATTAGACATCCGAAACCAAAATATGAATTTAATTGTTTCAAAATATTTGTCTTAATTTTATCTTTCAATCAAATTAAAAGATAACCAAAATAATAATAAATTTGAATAAAGGTAAACCTCATATCAAGATACCGGACACTCCATTAATATTTCATCTTTGGACAAAATATTAACTTGTAAGTGATATCTTGGTATAGTAATCAAACATTGATAATAAAAACATGTCAAACAGAAATCTTCCTTTGGGCCGATTTATTGCTCACATATAAAACTGAATAATTATCACATGTTTATTACCACAGTTGCACATATAATAATGTTAATTATTAACCTTCCTTTGGGCCGATTAATACTAACATAATCCGACTTACATGCACAAAACCTTCTATATATTAAAATAAAATAATTTCTACAATAGAAGTCACTTTGGTGACTTAATGCTTCAATTAATTTATCTTAAAATATATAACATAAATGTACCGATATCCAAATTTAAAATTATGTAACAGTCAAAACTGAAATTTCTGATAACACTTAAGTTTCCGAAATAACCCAGAATAAGGTTGTCCAAATGGGGCTATCAAAAATCGAAAAACCGAAATCTTTGACTGTTTCTCAAAAAATTCCTTAAACATGCATTTACCAAAATAAAACTTGAATTCAAAACAACTAATCTTTAACTAAAAGCGAAAATTAGAAGTATCATTCAAATGAATAATTCATATAATGATCACATAAAACCTTAAAATATATCCATAATAACCTAACGATAAAAATTGAAATTCTTGATCAAACTGAGGAGGATATGAATTTCATAAAATTAATGACATGCTTTCCAAAATCAACCAATATTAACCTAATAAATAGAACCTTAAATAAAAACGATGTAACATGTAACTTCATTATTCCAGAATCATATATAAGAAACACAAATTGATTGCTAAACCTGATTAATATTCAGGATAACATAACAATGCACCAAAAGCCCCAACATAAATCAAAACACAATTTTAGAGGAGACTTTAGTTGTAGGACGCAAATCCATATTTAACCAAATTGAATGTAAAAACCTTATACGTATAGTTCTACTGGAAAATCACACTTATATTCTGAACTATTTAATTAAAGATTAGAGAGTGTGGCACAAGGAATTACACGTCTGAACTTGTCTTTAATTTCTAAAGGGATGTTCGATTCAAGTTTTATGCAAATAAATTATCCTAAGTCTGAACTCTGAATGGTGCGCGAATCGAATCCATGAAAAAGAGTAACATAATAGAACCCCCCAAAATATATATATATATATATATATATACAATATAATTTATTAGACTAATCCGAATATAAAGCTTCGAGAGCTAACATCATTATAAAGTTTTCAAGTTACCGTAAATTTACCACAACAAAGCTCGAGTCAAACTTTATTTTGTTCTTCCTTAATTACTAGCGATCAAAACTAAAATTTTGATCCAACCGAATTGAATATATATCTTAAATCAAATATATATTTCATATTTGAGTTTACTATTTGCGATTACTAAAGTAAAAACAATACAAAATATAAGGACAAATTCATACTTAAAAAAAAGTTTACTGTAATTAATGAATACATGATATAACACGAATATTCATTACTTAAAAAAAAACTGAATTCAACATAGACAAAAAAAAATCAGCTCCAAATTGAAAAACACAATTCAAAACGCAATTCACAATTGCCTATTACTGAGCAACATAGGGTTATCGCATATGATAAACCAAAATCCATATTATTGCGCAACAAATGTAAGTTGTAAAAAGCAAAATTCAAATCGCATAGAATTCTTGCTAAAAACTGGAAAAAATAATCGCACAAATATAATATAGTAAAACTATTGGATGCGATTATAAATAAAACAGAACCCCTAACAATGGAACTTTAATACATTATCACACCATAAAAAAAACTTGCGATAAATTCTAAATAATTAGATCTCAATGATTTGACACAATCAGTCTCTGATGCCACTTGATAGAATTAAACCATAACAGATATGAAATCTAAACCCAGGATCTATCATGTCAAATCATCAAGAACAATAAACTGAATGCGGAAGCGTACCTGAATTGATCGATAGATGAAAACCTTGAATCTTTTGATGAAGATCGCCTAAAAGGTGGTTGTGATCTTCCAAGAAGATAGGTTTTCTCTTGATGTAAAACTCTCTGACGGGGAAGGAGAGAAAAAACAAGTTGACCTATTTCTTGGGGACCACTACCTCTTTATATAGTTGATTTAATAATCAACTATTAAGTATTTATAACTCTGCCCCTCATCGAATTATAAATACATCTTATGGTATCTACACTTTTATTTCCATGACATTTTAATACCCATGACACGCCTAACATAATTGGTCACTTAATTTTGTGTCATACTTTAAAATAGCAATATACATTATACATATGTGCCCACTATTATGGATTTTAATCCAACATTGTATAGGTATAGCTTATTCGCTTCCACCCTGATACTACCAGTGCAAACTACTAGTTGAGTGCTGCATCCAAAAGGGTTCCAGAAACAGTGGATCTTTACTGCATATATATGAGAATTTCTCAAATCAAAACAGTGCAATATCTAAAACTTGTTATCCAAGAATCAAATACGAACCCTAAATTGAAAGATCAAACTTGACAGAAAAAAATGCATGAGTAAAGAGTCTGCCTTTGTTGTGCAAACATCTCTAAATGGTTGAATTGGAAAGACAAAGGAAGAGGACATCATATGTAACAAACAGATATGCATGGCAAATGAGCTTATGTGAGCCATTGCGTTTTAATTAGCCATTGCATGACGAGACATTAAATTATTTAATTAAGGTTCAAAGTTTAAATTTTTGTGTCATAAATGGAGCAAGTTAAATTGGGAGAACCGTATCGATATACCTTATCTGAATCAGTACGTTGGATAGCGATGATTATCTCCAAAACCAATCTATATGATATATTTAATAAATAAATAAGATGGCTTAACTATAAAATAAATGCCCAAAAATACTTTAGGCATCTACTTCAGCTAAAAATAAAACTCTAAGCTAAAAATAAAACTCTAGGCACTTATTTCAACCCAAAAATATTTTAGGCACCTATTACAAAAAAGAGACATAGTTTAGGTATTTATTTTATAGTTAAGCCAAATAAGATTGATATTAACGTATTTGCAACGTATAATTTATAAAATTTTAAAACTAAATTCAATTACATTATTTTTTATAATGTCATTATCTGATTTACTGACTGTATATAGAATTATAAAACATCTATACATTAATTAAAATAAAATTTAAATATGGCACTGTTAAAATATAATGGATTCAATTCACTGCTCATCTTTGAAGGAGTAAAACTTTATATTATACTATTTAATTTGATCAAAATATCAAAAAAAATAAGAAAGGCGTTTAATAGAAAGCTATAATCTTTATTTTGCTGGTAATGCATTCTTAACTTTATTGTATTTCATGAGGATGTTAATGTGATTGGTTTTTGATGTCCTATGATAACTTAAAATGATTTGTGTTACTCCTTTAATGGAGACATTTGTTATTTTGTTGTGCTTAAAACTTGCTTCAAGGTTCTAATATTTTTGTTCCATGTGTAAGGAGAGTTTGGGTCATTATGATTTATGAGGTGTTTTTGGATTTAAAACTTGGTATTTTTGCACAGGAGTTTTGAAATTGGAAGTTGGGTTTCGAAACTCATGCAGACAGTGCTCTAAAAGTTTTAAAATTGTCACTGGATTTCGAAACCTGACTTTAGGTTTCTTGCGTTAACGGCCATTTAAAAAAATTTGTTAGCCAATAAAAACCGACACGTGGTATACTTTGTTTTATATTTTAAAAAATATCAAAAATTTAAAAAAATATTAAAATTCTCAAAAATTTCCGAAATAGTCTCAGAATCCCTAAATCCACAAATAACTAAGTCCCAAATCCTGATTCTAACCGCTGACAATCGCTGACGACGTGGCCACCACTCTCTTCGGACCCCCACGATCATTTTTTTTATCCTCCCGTTGTCGAAAGTCGACAGCCCACTTGTCTAACGTAGAAACAAAGTAGAACGAAAAGAGGAGAAAAAATAAACGATGGGGCCAACGTTGGCCGATCAGTGGCGAACGGCGTGCGAATCTTGCGGCGAGAGGAGAAGACTTCATTCCGTCGTCGACGGCGAGATGCACGACGACGACAGTGACCAGATTTGAGGAGCTAGATATTTGGCGTTATTTTGTGAATTTTAGGAAATATCTGACTTTGAGTTCTAAAATGAACAAAATGATCTCGATTATTAAAAAGGTTGATTTTGAAGCCTTAGACTATTAAAAAAACTATACCATACTATCGAACTATTTGGGGATATTTATTTTGACCACTGAATTAGGTAACTCGTTGACATATGTTGACCACCATTAAAAAACTAACGGAGGGGTGACGTCCCAGTTAACAAAATTTTATAAAATTACACATTTGGTCTCTGTTATTTACCTATTATAGCAATTTGGTCTTAATTTTAATTTAATTAATTAGAATTAACTAACCAACCAGAGGACGACACGTGTTACCATCGTTTTAATTTTAATTTATTTATTTTAACATATTTAATTAATCAACCAGATGGTGACACATGTCACCAACTGATCGGACCTAATCAAATGAAGGAAATAAAATGAGAAGCATTGCAAGCAATGGGAATCAAACCCACAACCAAGAGCATATGAAATGATAACATATTTTATTAAAGGGTTACTTTGTTGTTGAATCCAACAACAACAAGCAATGGTTTGCCTTCCTTGTTTCCTGCTGGCAGTGCTCTTCCCCTTTCACCAAAAAATTTATGGTCTCTTATAGTGGCATACCAGGTAATTTTGATAGTAGCATTATGTCTCTAGTGCTAAGCTTCCGTCTGTCTTTCAGTCTTTTGTAATCAAATTAGAACTAATCAATCATTTTGTAGGAGGTTCCTGATGGAAGGAAGGAGAGTTCTGGTGGTCCATGGCAGTTCATTGGTCTCATGCCTCTCTTTCATCCCCCTCGGCACGACAGTGTGAAGACAATTAGGAGGGCTTTATACTTTGGAGTAAACGTCAAAATGATTACGGGTGAGTTTCTTATTGCAGTTAAGCACAAGCTTGACCTTTGGATGTGGTTATTGCCTATTTAGTTGAAAATATTTTCCTGTTGCTAAAACTTATATAGCATTCCCGTGTACTGATTGTTAGAATGGGCTTTGATTTTGTGCAATGAAGCGGTAATCCCTTTAATAAAATATGTTATCATTCATATCATATAAATGGAGTTAACCTAGTAGCTATGGCTTAAGCCTTCCTTTCTCTTGGTGTGTGTTTGATTCTCATTGCTTGCAATGTCTCCCATTTTATTTCCTTTATTTGATTAGGTCCAATCAAATGGTGACACGTGTCACCATCTGCTTGGTTAACTAAATCTGTTAAAATAAATAAATTAAAATTAAAAGATGGTGACACGTGTCGTTCTATGGTTGGTCGGTTAATTTGAATTAATTAAATTAAAAATATAACCAGATTGATATAATAGGTAAATAACAGGGACCAAATGTGTAATTTTATAAATTTTGTTAACTGCCACATCACCCATCCGTTAGTTTTTTAACGGCGGTGGTCAAAATAGGTCAATTTAATAAGTTTGATGGTCTGATTGATGAGTTATCTAGTTCGGTGGTCAAAATAGGTATCCCCAAATAGTTCGGAGGTCACCGGTATAGTTTACCCTTAAAAAAATAACTTAAATATTTTTTATTATGGGGATCCACGGCTGTTAAACTGGTTTTATGTTGCATGAATTTAATTTCGATGTGAATTGGTTATTTTAACTTTGTGCTTTTTTAAACATCGAATTTGGATTGAAAGCTCAAAACCCTAGTTTTCTTAAGCCGAAATCTAGTTTTCTTTAAAAAAAATAGCTGCTGCCTGTTATTTTTTCATTTTTGAGTTAGCCGGCGATCGGCAATGATCTAAATGTTGATTGTTGGTCGCCAGTATTTGTTATTTATCTTGCTTTTATTTGTTATTTTTTAATTTTTTTAGTTTTTTATTTTATTTTAATAAGAATCTCTACTCTTGTGGCACGTTTTTCCTCTGCCTTTATGACACATTTTCTTTATTTTGTGGTTTTATTTCATTTGTCGTTTTGGCATGATTTCAACATACCTTAGTGGTCGTTTGGTGCTCGCACAGAGATCTTCACGATGCTATTTCTGATTACGATTATGTCGATTGTCATAGAAAGATAGATCTTCACTCTGTTGATGGTTGTTTGCCGATGAAATTAGTCCTGGATAGCGGAGCAATCTGCCTGATAGTTTAGCTCGCTCGCCACTCATTTTTCATCCAGTAATGCGTCTCGTTTGGACAGAGACAAGGAGATTCAGAAGACTTATGGATTTTGACGGTATGCAAATCTCTATGGAAATATTTACTTTTCTTTGTACTTTTTGGTTTTTCTATGAGATTTTGGTGGACTAGTCTCCATTATTCTCCCTCATGGATGCATTATATTTATAATATATTCTGTAGTTTTTTTAATAAAATTCAGTTGTCATTGTCAAAAAAATCGAATTTGAAGTTAAAACTTTATTTGTTGTTCTGGTGACTTGAATGTGACACTTGTAGGCCCATCGAATATTTAAGGTCGAGCTAAGATGTTACAATAATTTACCTTATCACTTTTGAGTGAGTATTTGATCAAGTTGAGTTGAGTAAAAAAATGTTGAATTATTCAAGTTGACGAGTCATGTTTTATCATTCAAACTTTATTTGATTTTCTTAAAAGAGTTGAGTTTATGAAAATCAAGTTGAGTTGTTCAATTTTCTATTCAAATTTTTTTGTATAACCACCAGTATCCGAGTCATTGGTCGACTAATTTGAATAAGGTTTTGCATAGCTTTATTATGAGAAGGACCCTCCCAACCTAATTTTTTTTCCATTCACAATGTCAGACTTTGAAACTTTGGCCTTTCTTAAGGGACCTAGCGCCTCATCTCGCTAGACCAATTGGTTGTTGGTGATTTTTGTTCAAGTTTAACTGTACGTTATGATACTAATTGGTTTTAATTTAAATAGCTTTTTATTACCATACACACGTATATTTTTTTTCATATTTTTCACAAGTGTGAGTAAGATTTGTAATCTTATTTAACAAATTAAATATAATCTAAATTATATAATATATCTATAATATTATTTTTTAAAAGAAGAGATTTTGAGAAAAAAAACTATTGATGGTAGTATAAAAGAGTTAATAAATTGATGGAAAGAAAATTTTGAGGAAAAATATTATTGATGAAAGCATAAAGGAGTTAATGAATTTGTAAACAGTAGTAGTTAGATGATTAAATGGAATAAAATGTAGAGTTGAGAGACTAAATTGTAAAAAGATAAGATTTGTCTTTAAAAAAAGGCTTAAATGAAAAATCAGCCCTTAAATTGTCTTTTGTTTGCTTTTAGCCCTTAAACTATTTTGCAGTCAAAATATGCCCCTAAACTATTATTTTTGGTCACTTTAAGTCCATAAACTATTTTTTGGTCGAAATAAGTACCTAAACTATGTCATTTTTCTTCTTTTAGTCCCTAAACTATCTATTTGTCAAACAATCTTTGTGATGTGTCAACATCTTATTAGTCGAAATAATTTTCTTTTGACTTAAATAACTATCGGACTTAAAGTGATCAAAACTGATAGTTTAGGGGCTTATTTTGACCAAAGAATACTTTAAGGGCTAAAAACAAACAAAAGGTATAGTTTAGGGGTTTATTTTTCATTTAAGCCTTAAAAAATAAAATTGAAGTTATATATATATATTCTAGTTATTCGAGTCCAATTTCATTAACAAACTTTATTTAATATTTTTTTCTAAGTCGAATAAAAAAAATATAATCAAAAAAAAATATATATTTTTTTAATAAACAACTTTATTCATAATAAATTGTTCTATAAACTTCCTTTTTAGTATATAAAACTTTTTATAAGAAAAAGAGTATATTTTTTTCTTTTTATAATTAGTATATAATATTTTCACATCTAGTTTATTTTTTTTAATAAACAACTTTAGGTTTATTTTCTTTCCTTTATTTATATAATATTTTGTTCTAATAATCACTTTGTATGTTTATTTTCTTTAGATTATATTTATTAGTTTTAAGTTTATGTTTTAATTAATATTTTAGTTGTAGTGATAGTGGTTGGCGTTTACTCTCGGATAACGGGGCCTTTAAAATCTACTCGCACTTATAATCAAATTTTAAACTAATCGTCACTTTAATTCGGAAAATCTAACATTAATAAAGCGGTAATTATTAAAGTACCAATTTTGGGCGGTGTGGGGGTGCTAATCCTTCCCTATCCGTAACCGACTCCCGAACTCAAAGTTTTTGAATCTCTGGTTTTATGGTGTCCGGCCTACCTCAGTGGTCGGTGGCGACTCCCTTTCTTTAAATAAAATACGGTATTTTTAAAACCCCACGGAATAAATATTTTAATACCCGAAAAACCACAAACACTTCGAAAACACGTTTTTTATCGAAACAGACATCGCTACAGATGGCGACTCTGCTGGGGATATTTTTGTTTTTTTTCAAAAACAAATGAGAGTCAAGCTTTTTAAATAATTACCGCTTTATTTATATTAGAAATTCTGGGTTAAAGTGACTATTAAATTAACATTCGGTTATAATTGCGCGTTTATTTTAACGCACTTAAAATATGGCATATAAACCCGTTTTTTTAAGTGGGGGGAAAACGTTAATGCTTTCGTGGAGATATCGTTCTGCCGTATGGGCCTAGCAAGTACCTTCGGGGCTCGAGTACCTTATGCTTTCGTAAGGATATCGTTCCTTCGTACGGGCATAAGTGAATGGGTCCCCCTGAATTGAACCCGGTTGAAAGGAGCCTATAATGGGTGATGATCGGGGGCCTTGCTACTCTTAGTAGATGACAGCAAGGACAATTTGGGTACCTCCTAGAACCAAGACTGCATATAGAGAATACATAGAAACCTACCCTTTAGAGCCATGCGGATAACCTTAGGTGTTTTAGACTGGATAAATAGGGTTGTTTTGTTTGTTTACCTTATTTAATTTGTCCTTTTATTTATGTATTTATTATTTTTATCCGGTACTAACTCATTTTTTTGTGTTTTATTTTTATTTTACACATACTTTTGTTGCATTATCATTGCATCCACATTACATAGAGGCGTTGATTCAAGTGGTTTGCCCGATTAGAAAATCTTTCATTATGGAAAAAATGTGTCTTAGGAAGGACGACATCGATCCAATCGCGTGACATCGGTCAGAGATTACTCAACAGATCCGAAGTAACAATTTGATGAACAAGCGTGTAGTGCCAAAGTATACACACGAGACCCTGATGGTGGACATACGACGAGTTGCAATGCGTGTGAATGACTTAGCTACCGAAGCCGCGGCTCTCCGACCTTTCGTAACCCCGGACATGGAAGAAGCACCAAGGTTTATCAAGTTGCTCAGAGCTATCGAGGAGCTAAAAGGTAGAGCTAGGGCTTATGTGTAGAACTCTGTTTTGTAATTAAGACTTTTTATAATAGGGACTCTTTTTGTAATAGAGACTCCTTTTGTAATATGAACATTTTTTGTAATCTGGACCCTTTAATTCCCATAAAAGTCATTTGAAAGGTGATTACCAGCGGAATCAACGCCTTTATTTGCATTCATGTTGCATATCATGGTGTTGATTCAAGAACAGTTCATTAAAAGGCTTTCAAAATAGAAAAAGTATGATTTGCCAGAAACGATAATATTACAGTAACAAGTTAGGCCGAGCAAAGTCCAATCGCAAAAGAAGACGGTACGATAGTAAGGCACGTGCGACGCAGAAGATTCAGTCAGGGCCGCAGAACCCCAATTTTAAATCTTCACATTTGACCATTTTTTTAAAAAAATCTCAGATTTTAATTTAACTCATTTAAAATTTTTTTTTGAAAATATTATTATTTTGCTTTGAAACTTCTTCCCTCATAAAACTTTCAGAATAATAATAATAACAAAAAGAAACCTAAAAGTTTCATTTTTTAAGTAAGTTAAAACTTTTTGATAATAAAAAGGGGGAATTTTTAAACCAAATGATCCTTGAAAATTTTAATTTAAATCCCAAAAAAGTTTTAAAGTACTCCCCTAGGATCGATAAAATCCATCCCTGTTTAGACGTACCCAGATCTACAGAAGAAAATATATTGTCTAATGTCCTTTTCAGAAGCCACAAAAATAAAGATCACGACGTCACGAGTCCATAGAATAGAATAAGAGGAGAAGACGGAGTCATCCATCATCCTGAAGACGACGTCGAGACGTGGAGCACAGGTTTTGCTTCCCGAAGTCAAAGTCTCCAGAATAAATTCAACTGTTGCCTGTAATTCATTATTAATTTCTTGCAAACATACATTTTCTCTATTGAAAGATTTTCAAAGACTGTTCGAGAATCAACATCGCATTTGCATGCATTCTCGCATTTATAGGGTATTGATTCCCGATGTGGTTCCTCAAATCTCAAAAATCGTTCATAATTGGCAAAGGGTCATCTGGTCAGATATTAGAGGGCACGGATCCAGGGTTTTGTCCCAGAACAATCGGAGACAATAGAAGAGGAACCATCTGAAGACTTCAGGTCAGACACGGTAAGGAGACCCGGTACTGGTAATGAGCAAAGTAAAGTGCAAGAGTTGAAAGAAGCAGAGGGAAGATGTGATGAATCAGATGAATACTTTGACGAAAGGTAAATGATCTATCAAACCGAAAGAAGAACCGATTAAGGATCAGAATAGAGAGCGAGATAGTCAGAATTCTACCTCCAAGTCAGCCAAATACGACAAATTGAACCCTTTTTATGATCTGCATCAATAAACAGGCGGAATGTATGCTTGAGTCGGCTTTCAAAAAATAGAGCTCGGTCCAGAAGAAACTTGAGAAGCAAGTAATGAAAAGAAATATATCTCGATTCCTGTGAGGTACACCGAACTACTCCTAATGTTCATCAAGAGCCTTATTACCTCGGTGAAGTCTCTAGCGAAGAGATCGTCCTATCCGAGAGATTACGACACACGTGCTAGAGACAGTTACCGTTTAGGAAGTTTGGGTCACGATATTGAGGATTGCGGGGCCTTGAATAACGAGTTCAAGATCTTATCGCGATGAGAATTTTAGGTTTCAAAGACGGAGTTCCCCAATTCTATAGTGAGCTAACAATCACCCGAGGGGCAAAGTTGAGGAGGAATCGATATCCAGGACAATGTTCGAGTAATACCGAAGTGGGTCACTCAAGCGAGTTAAATTTGAAGATCAGAGATAGGGGCATCCCAAGAGAGGGATATTCTTTCGAGTTCAGCCAGCTCAGATAAGAGAGAGATAACTTGGATAAAATTGAATTTGCAGAATGATCACCAGAAGCTTTACTGAGTGTTTAAGAATATCAAATTGGGTCACCTTTAAAGAATAAACGGTGTTGTCCAGTTGAATGGTGACTCAGAATATTGGAAGAAGAGAAACTAGTCAAGCAAGAATCAAGTCAGGCTGTTATTAGGTAAGTTTGAGGAAATTGGGATTAGGTCCGGCAGTCTCCAAAGATGAGCTATAGAATAACTTAGCCATTAACAAGAGTTTTGGAAACAAGTTTACGACAGAGCAATGACAATCCAACACTCTTCAGTAGGAAAGGACAACTTCCAAGCTGTGAAAGACTAAGCATAGGACAAATGAAGACCCGAAGATCGATATTACTCGAGCAGGTAATGTGGCTCAACAAGGTGGTAGGCTTAGTCAGAACATGGACCAAGTGTTGGACTACAGAGGCAAGCTGACCGGACTACTAGATGAAGAAAGTAGGCACTAAAGCTTATCAGTAATTGTAAATATCTAATATCTGATATAATGAAACCTTTTGGCCTCAATGAACGTCGTTTTATGGGGATCACTTTTGGAATCAATACATTATTGCATTCATGTTTATATTTTAGGATTGCATTGCATTACTTTGCACAATCCTGGCATGTTTTACATGACATTATCATTACCTTGCATTATTATTACCTTGCATAAATTTTATGAGGAGTAATTCAAAAACCAATTAGGGTTTTATCATGGATAAAAGAATTGAAGACACTCAAATATCAAGATTCGAGTAGTTAAAAGATGGGCTCGAGAGGAAAAAAAGAAAAAAAAAGAAGAAGTTTGATGTCTTCGATGCAAGAAAACTCTGTTTGAACCCTGGTTTGATCGTTCCTCCAGATTCCAAAGATTCCCAGATTTGCGCATGATAATGGAACAAGATGCCCCAAGATTCACTCGACCATATTATGCAAAAAGATGGAGGGCTGCATTGAAAAATTGTCGATCCACTACTTCCCCGACAGTCTAGCAAGACCTACCATGATATGATATGCTTTGGACCCAGCACCAAGTCGTCAGTATCTCTAGGGTACGAAGATGAAACCTGATGAAAGCTTCAAGGAATGTGCTTTGAGGTGTCTGTGTTTAGCGACCCAGGTGCAACCTCCCGTAGATGAAGAGAAAAGTGACTTCCATACCACCATTCTTATTTCTTCTTTAATAAGATGCTCGAGAAAACGAAGGCCAGCTTTGAGGACTTCATGACATTCGGAGAGAGAAACAAACATGCACTCCGAGAATAAGACAGGCAGATTCCTCCGAATCACCGAGAAAAATTCCTCGAACAAGTACATATTTAGAGATATTCAGAGTATTCCATCTCGGACATATGGCCTTATCTGGTCAAGGTATATGTTCTACATTGAGGCGCTGGGGCATGACACTAAGAAATTTGGGGTCATTAATAAAAAAAATCAATCAAGAAGCTGGTCGACGAGGGAGTCATGACGAGAGAGTTGATCCAGCAAGGAAAAACAATAGAAGTGGCACAAGCCTACACTACAAAGGACCAGAATGAGTTAGTACTCGGGAGGTAGTCCGGAGGTCCCTATGGTTTTCCCATCAGTTCACAAAGAAATGCTCAATGCTTTGAAAAAAGAAAAAAGAAGAAAAAAAACTCTCAAACAGATATTTTTAGAATTAAAAATCACATTTCCATTTAGAAAAGCATTTTTACATTCTTGATTCTTTAAACATTTTACTTTTATGGGGTAGTTTTCCCATATGCATATACATGCATTTTGAATGGACATATGTATATATCATTTCTATACCAGGTCCTCGAATTTTGAATGCAACAGTACATTTGCTTCAGATCCAAAGATCAACTTTAAGTCGCATATATTTAGAAGAGATTGAACGTTGTGGGGATACTGTAAATGAAAGTATCTGCTAGTTTACTTAGGCCAACAAAGGAACAAAGCGAGTGTTTAGACAATGGGCAGTTCCCATTTTAAGAATTTATCTTCTCAGGCACTTGTCGTTTAAGATCCTTGAAACGAAAGTTGACCCTAAACCTCTACCCCCTGAAGGCACTTTCAGGAGCCCTGTGAATTTGACCACGAATGATATTCTTTTACTTTACCCGAAGACAGAAATTAGTCCAGACAGATTGGATACGAAGATCAGAAAATCATCAGAAGAAAGTGGTTGAAAACATGGATATGTCCAAACGAAAAACCAAAGAAAAGAAAATAAATGGCAATCGGAAGGCCGAAGCAATCCAGATCGAGTAAATATCAGAAGAGCTGCAGAGAGACAATTAACTTCGAGTGGAAGATAGCATCAATACCCAGTATAGATACGTGTTGATTCGAGGATACATTCATAGACTCGAATAAGAAGAAAGAGATTCAATGCTAAAAACCCAAAATGGGCAGTCTAAAAAAAAGAGCAAAAAAAAAAGAAAAAATAAAATAAAATAAAAAAGAAGAAGAAAAAATAAGAGAAAGAAAAAAGGAAAAAAAGAAAGAAAGGGGAAAAAGAAAAAGGGAAATGAAGAATACTGTCTATGCTTCACACACGGATTAAATAATACAAGAATGAGACTTCAACTACGAGCAAGAGACACAAGGAATCCACATTTCAAGTAAATATCAGTTTTGAAAATTAGTATAGCAGCTCGAATTGAAGCCAAGTCAAGACAAGTCGGCCCGAAGATTGCCAATTTTGAAAAAGGAAATGACCTCTAGGGTGAAAGCCCAAAAATGGGCAGTCTAGAGTGATCCTGAAAATGAAGAAAAAGAGTAGTCTGCCTGAGCCTACTGGCATCAATATCCAACCAAAATACACTGATCTGAAGGTAAAGAAGAAGGAAGTGACCTCTAGGGTGAAAACCTAAAAATGGGCAGTCTAGAGCGATCCAAGAGAAAAAGTGAAAAAGAAGAAAAGAAAAAAGAAAAGAAAAGAAGAAAGAAAGAATAACATTTCATCTGGGCGTGCCAATCACAAGAATTCCCAGAAATGTATTCGTAGTCATTCATTCAAGAAATCTCAGATTCAAGGAGTATTGGAGGATCAAACATTATTGAACAGAAAACGAACATCGGTATATAGCCAGAACGCAAGGCAGCCTACAGTAAAAAGAAAGGAAATGAGCTCTAGGGTGAAAACCCGAAAACGGGCAGTCTAGAGTAATCCAAAAAAGGGAAGTGTAGCGATGTCCTTTTTTTATCGCTAAAAAAACGTTGGTTTTCGAAGTGTTTTTGATTTTTTGGGATATAAAATATTTATTTCGTGGGGTTAAAAAAACGCATTTTAAAAAAAAATGGAGTCGCCACTGGCCACTTAGGTAGGCCGGACACCATAAAACCAGAGATTCAAAAAAATAGGTTCGGGAGTCGGTTACGGATGGGGAAGGATTAGCACCCCCACACCGCCCAAAATTGGTACTTTAATAATTACCGCTTTAATAATATTGTATTTTTCGGGTTAAAGTGACAATCATTTTAAAATTTGGTCATAATTGAGAATAAATTTTAAGGGCCCCGTTATCCGAGAGTAAATGCCCAACCACTATCACTACGCCTGATACTGGCCCTGTTTACGCTCGGATAAAAGGGCACCGCATTAACAATTTATATCTCGATATGCAATCTTAGTGGCAAAATATAAAGCATGGCAGATAATTTAAATACAGTAAATATTCACATAACAGAATACTAATCTAACATAAATAAAATATGTAATTAAAACACACATATACATAACAAGTTTAACAGTAAATAAAAGCAAATTTAACATGTCACAATAACAAGACATGAATAAATACGTGTGTAGACGAACATATATTTCAAAAAGACATACATACTAGTAATAAAACATATTTCAACATATATGGGACAATATATTATGCATAAAAAGAAAATACACTAACATGTAACCTAAAAAGCCAAGAGAACATACACATATATATAAAATACAAAACATGCCGTATATGAGTCAACTAGAACATAACATGCTTAATACGAATAACTGAACAAAAAGGTACATAATCATTATAAACTTAACACACATATACATGTAAACATAAAAATACAAGGCATATACGAGGGATATAAAATAAGACTACATTAACATATACGATTATAATAAGAACATGAATATTTACATGGAAACATGACTGAAATAAAAAAAATAAAAGTCAGTGGCAGAAATTAAAGAACAATAATATGTAATTTAAGGACGAAAATGCGAAATAGACAGAACCTAAAAGGATCAAAACTGTAATTGGACCAAGGGGCAGACTCGAAATGAAAAGTTCAAAAACGCGGGATGGTTAAAGGGGTAATTTTACCGTTTAAAAACTGATTCGGTGTAATTTAGGGACTGGATTGCAAGATTTTGAAATACAAGGGGGACCAGAGTTGTAAATATACCATGCGGCGAGACAGAAGTGAAAATATTGGAAACGCGGGGGGATTTAGTATGTAATTTACCCATTTCACAAAATAATAACAGCTATAAAAACCCCTCTTTTAGGCCGAAATCAAATTTTCGGCCATTTGTTCATTTTTTAGTTTTATAACCAGCCTTTGTTCTTCATTTTCTCTCAAACCTCCCCTGACTAACCCAGAATCCGACGGTCGACCGCCGTATTCTCCGCCGCTAACCGACGCCGGCGAGCTTCAAAAACACACCAAAATAACCCCCATCTCACCCTCGACACGAATCCGAGGTTGGATTCAGGGGAAAAGCCTCCATCTGCCCTAGATCTAGGAAATACGAAACATAAAAACCCATTTTTTTCAACCCAAAACGAATACAAAATATTTGTGTATGCATGCAAAAAATAAAAAAGGGGAAACGAGTATTTACCACTTGACTTTTTTCTTTCGATTATAACTTGACTGGTTCGATTACAACTTGTTCTTTTACAAAATATTTGTTTCGTACATATATATGCCTCTCTTTGGTTTTGGTACAAGTTGTATAATATTTGCTTTCTTTTCAGATCTAGACTGACATATTTCTTTTCTTGCTGTGTTTTGACATGTTCTGAGCGCTGTGGTTGAAGATCGGCATGGTGGCGGTGTGGGCTCTGTCTTCGGCCAGATGTGTTCTCGGCCGTTAGATCAGATCTGATCTAACGGTCAGGATGGCTTGAAGGATGAACGGCCTAGATGAAGCCTCGTTTTGTGAAACGGCTCCAGATCGTGCCCCGTGGGGCTCAGCAGTCGAGGGGTCAGAGCGCGTGGGGCTCACGCACGTGTGGGATATCAAAGAGTCCGCGCGTGGACCATACGCGCGCGTGGCGCTCGAACGGTCCAGACGTGATGTGCACGCGGCTGGCAGATATTTTGGTTCCTTGCTTGGATCGTGGCCGTTGGATCAGATCTTGATCCAACGGCCCATAGTCACCTGTACCAAAAATAATTAGAATTAAATAGGTTTGGGTTTGGGCCAACCGGGCCTTGTAATAATATTAGATTTGTAATTGGACTTGGACTGTAATTCATTTATTTGGGTTTAATATATTATTTTTGGATTTTCATTTTATATTAGCCCAATAATATTAATAATAGTATAATTATAACAGCAATACACATACATATGTATATACCTATGCAAACATTAATTATAACATACAAGTATTCATACATATATAATCACACACATAATTAACATAACATCTGTACACATTAAACAAATACGTTCGTACTAACTATAGATACATGCGTGACACACGTACCGTTAATACGTATACATACATAGTTTATAATATACATGCACACATAAACTAATAACACTCATGCACATAATAAACATATAATATAATATGTATACATGCAACACTAATATGTATTTATAGATAAAAATGAGTGATTACAGTTGCCCCTCTTTGCTTGTTCTCATGGAATGGGAAACAAAGCAAAGATTCATAAGCACTCATTTTTATCAGACTTCCCTATTTGTAGCTTTGGAAAAACGTGTTCTTTTGGACATCTCTGTTCTTCCTTAGCTGAATCTTCAGGCTCATAAGTTCTTCCTATATAGAGCTTCATCACCTTCCGATCTTGGAGCTACAGGCTCTTCCTATATAGAACCCTTCGCTCTGAAGCCTCGAGTTATGAGTCCCTCCTATATAGAACTTTTCACTTCGAGACAGTAAAGCTTGGAATCCTTCCTATATAGAACTCTTCGCCTTAAACGCTGGTTTCTCCTATATAAAACCTTATGCGCCGCTGATGGATTCTTCCGACTGGGAGTTCCTCCTATATAGAACTGCTAGTCTTCAAACCCTGGAGCCGTCAGTCCTTCCTATATAGAACTTTTGGCATCTGAAATCTCAGAGCTACAGGTTCTTCCTATATAGATCCTTTAACTCTAAGACAGTGAAGCTCGGAGCCTTTCCTATATAAGACTCTTCGCTTTCGACACAACAGGTTTCCTATATAACCTTGTGTGTCATAGGTGAATTCCTTCGACTGGGAGTTCTTCCTATATAGAACTGCGAGTCTTCACCTTGGATCCGTCGGTCCTTCCTATATAGAACTTTTGGCGTCTAAAATCTTGGAGCTACGGATTCTTCCTATATAGAATCTTTTACTCTAAGACATTGAAGCTCGGAGCCTTTCCTATATAAGACTCTTCGCTTTCGACACAACAGGTTTCCTATATAACCTTGTGTGTCATAGGTGAATTCATTCGACTGGGAGTTCTTCCTATATAGAACTGCGAGTCTTCACCTTGGAGCCGTCGGTCCTTCCTATATAGAACTTTCAGCTTCTGAAGCCTCGGAGCGGAGGATTCTTCCTATATAGAACCTCTCTCTGGAGCTTGGAAACATATGTCTTTTGTATGTGAAAACACTGTCTTCTCATTTGGGATTCACACCACGATGGCCATCGATGTCTCTTTGAATCCGCAGATACCTGTCTGAGACAAAACAAAATGCTATGACAAATGAATTGACATGCTCCTAATCCTAGTGATGTCTGACTATTCATGATGCATGAGTGTCAATATCTTGGTGGGCTTGTTTTGGTCCTTATTCGATCTCTTTGTTCACTTTCTCCTTTCTCACGGGCATCGATACCCCGCTTCACTATCAGGTTCAACCATTCCAACCTTTCTTTTTCTCCATTTACGACTTGGAATTCTAAAGTGCCCTTTCGGGTTTTCACTTTAGAGAGAGTTTTTTTAGGGGTGCCCTTCTGAGTTTTCACCCAAGAGATCTCTCTTGTTATCTCGCATGCCTTCCTTGAATAGACAGGACGTACGCCATTGGTCATCCTATCTGGTTGTTTGAAGCTTTCCGCCTTCCCTATCAATAGCCATTATGTAGGGAACTAGAGGACGGAGTTAACATCGTTTTCTTTGATCACCTGCATTTTTAAGGTTAAATCACAGTAATACTCCGAAATCTCTTGTTTCACTATAAGCCTATGTTAACTTATTTGACTGAAATTAACAAGAAGGCATGGAATGGATGCTCAAAAACATGATTTTATTATGATTAAGGGCTTAGGATATCTTAAAAAAGGTATGACACACATGAGAAAGAAGAAAAGTTAAGTATGAAATACAAGATCCCTCATTATCTTCGATATGAATGATACATGATCCTGTCAACCGGTGTAGAATTTTTTTGCCTGAAGCCTCCTCTTCATGATGTTCATGGGGATACCCTTCTCTTCGGATATTCAACTTTTCAATTTACTCGAGCCGCCCTTTACGGGTTTTCAACTCGGGTCCTCCCTCTGCTTCAAGATGCCCAGTTTTGGGTTTTCGCCCTGAGCTCTCCATTTTTGTTCTCTTTATTATTTTCTTTTTTTTCAAATATAGTATTTCTTAACGGCATCAGAATTTACGGGATTTTTCAGCTCGTCTCCATCCATTTCTTCTGTTAGGATCAGGGCTCCTCCTGAGAAGGCCTTTTTTACGACGTACGGTCCTTCCCAGTTGGGCATCCACTTTCCTCGAGAATCTTTCTGGATAGGGAGGATTTTCTTGAGCACCAGATCCCCTTTTTTTGAATTCTCTTGGGCGCACTTTTTTGTTGTATGCCTGCACCATCCGCTTTTGGTACATCTGACCATGACAAACGGCCTTTAGTCTCTTTTCATCAATGAGATTTAGCTGGTCGTATCTGGCCTGCATCCATTCGGCTTCTTCCAATTTTACTTCGTTTAAGACCCGGAGAGACGGGATCTCTACCTCGATTGGGAGTACTGCTTCGGTACCATACACCAAGGAGTAGGGTGTTGCCTCTGTTGACGTGCGAGTAGACGTCCTATAGGCGAAAAGGGCAAATGGCAACTTCTCATGCCAATCCCTGTAGGTATCCGTAGTCTTCGCTATGATCTTCTTTATGTTCTTGTTTGCAGCTTCCACTGCTCCATTCATTTTAGAACGATAGACTGTGGAATTGTGGTGTGTTATCTTGAATTGAGTGCACACGTCCGTCATCATTTTGTTATTTAGATTGGAAGCGTTGTCGGTGATGACCCTTTCTGGCAATCCGTATCGACAAATAATCTCATTCTTTAAGAACTTACATATTGTAGTCCTTGTGATGTTGGCGTAAGACGTTGCCTCTACCCATTTAGTGAAGTAGTCTATGGCGACCAATATGAAACGGTGTCCATTGAAAGCTTTCGGATGAATCTGCCCGATGACGTCCATGCCCCACGCCGCGAAAGGCCACGGAGAATTCATGGTGTGCAAAGGCGATGGGGGCGTGTGAATTTTGTCAGCGTAGATTTGGCATTTGTGGCATTTCCTGGCGTAATCGACGCAATCTCCCTCCATGGTCAACCAGAAATAACCATATCTCATAATTTTTCTGGCTATAGGCAGCCCGTTGGCGTGCGTTCCACAGAGCCCGTCATGTACTTCGGCTAAGATCTCCTTCACCTCCCGGGCATCCACACATCTCAGCAATGTCTGATCATGACTTCTCCTATATAGGATTTCCCCATCTAGGACATATCTTGTTGCCATTTTTCTGAGCATTTTTCTGTCATTGTCGTTTGCCCCTTCTGGATACTTTCGAAGCTTGACATATTGCAAGATGTCATAATACCATGGGTTTCCATCAATCTCTTCCTGTACATTACAACAATGAGCAGGCCTTTCAAACGTCTGCATCTCAATGGGCTTCATTTCTGCCCCGGTGTTTGTTTTAAACATGGATGCCAAGGTTGCCAATGCGTCTGCCATCTGATTTTCTTCTCGGGGCAGGTAATTGAAGCTGGCCTTTTCGAACTCTTTGGTGAGCTCTTGGATCAATTCTTAATATTTGATCAACTTCGGGTCCCTGGTTTCCCATTCCCCGCGCAATTGGTAAATTACTAAGGATGAATCTCCGAATCCTCGAAGTTCCTTAATCTTTCTCTCAATAGCTGAGTTCAGTCTCATAACGCAAGCTTCGTATTCAGCTATATTGTTAGTGCAGAAGAATTCCAATCTGCTGGTGAAAGGATAATAGACGTCCTCAGGAGAAATTAGCACTGCTCCTATCCCATGTCTGAGGGCGTTAGAGGCTCCATCGAAGTAAAGCTTCCATGATTTATCATCTGAAACCTCTTCTTCGGTTGTAATGCACATCAAGTCTTCGTCTGGGAAATTAAAGTTCAATGCCTCATAGTCGTCCGAAGCACGGCTAGCTAGGAGATCTGTTACGGCACTCCCCTTTACGGCTTTCTGGTTAACGTATACGATATCGAATTCAGATAAGAGCATCTGCCATCGGCCCATCCTTCCTGTTAGTGTTGGCGCTTCCATTTAGAACTTCAATGGGTCTAGCTTGGATATCAACCAAGTAGTGTGGTACAAAGATGTCTTCGTCTGCCGCTTGGTAGCCCAAACTAGAGCACAACACAGCTTCTCGTGATTTGGCGGGTACCGCGTTTCGCAATCATTGAATTTCCTGCTTAGGTAATAGATGGCTTGCTCCCTTTTTCTCGACTCATCATGTTGCCCCAATACGCATCCCATTGAATTCTCAAAACCTCGGTAGTAGAATTAATGGTCGACTGTGTCTTGGTGCGACTAAAATTGGAGCATTTGTCGTACTTTTTGATCTTTTCTAGGGCTCTTTGACATTCCTCATCCCACACACCAGGATTATTCTTTCTAAGAAGTCTGAAGACCGGGTCACATTGGTCGGTTAATTGGGAAATGAAACGAGAGATATAATTCAGCCTCCCTAGGAAACCGCGAACTTCCTTCTGAGTGTGGGGTGGTGAGAGATCCTGGATGGCTTTCACTTTATCTGGATCAATCTCAATCCCTCTTCTGCTTACCACGAACCCTAGGAGTTTTCCAGAAGTAACAGCGAAGGTACACTTGGCAGGATTGAGCCTCAGTTGGTACTTCCATAGTCTTTGGAATAGTTTTCTCAAATTCTGTAGGTGCTCTTCCTCTGTTCGGGATTTGGCAATCATGTCGTCCACATATACTTCTATTTCTTTGTGCATCATTTCATGGAAAAGAGTCACCATTGCTCTTTGGTATGTTGCCCCTGCGTTCTTTAACCCAAACGGCATCACTCGATAACAAAAAGTGCCCCACATGGTTATGAACGTGGTCTTCTCCATGTCGTTAGGGTCCATCTTTATCTGGTTGTACCCTGAGAAGCCGTCCATGAATGAAAACCATGAATATCCTGCAGTGTTGTCAACCAGCGTGTCAATATGTGGTAAGGGAAATTGTCTTTAGTCTTTGGCTCGGTTCAGATCCCTATAATCTACACACATACGAACTTTTTGTCCTTCTTTGGTACTGGTACAATGTTTGCAACCCATTCGGGTATTTGGCTACCTCAAGAATCCAAAGCATCAAACTGCTTTTTCACTTCCTCTCGGATCTTTAACAACAAATCTGGTCTTATTCTCCGAAGTTTTTTTTTGTATTGGTTTGCACTCCGATTTTGTTGGCAATTTGTGCACCACTATGTCAGTATTTAACCCTGGCATATCTTGATAAGTCCAGGCGAAGATATCCTTGAATTCCTGAAGTAGGGTTATCAGTTCATGCTTGGTTTTTAAGGAAATCGTCGTTCCTACTTTTATTTCTTTTCTCTCTTCTTCAGTCCCCAAGTTTACAACTTCTGTTTCTTCTTGGTGGGGCATGATCTGCCTTTCTTCGTTGGCCACCATTCTCTTTAACTCTTCCGGGACCTCACTTTCTATCTCATCATACCCTTCCTCAATTCCCTCTGAGACCTTAGGGCATTCGAAATTCACTCCAGGATTGGATCCGATATCATTCATATCATCAATCATGAGCGACCTGCATTAAATGAGAACGAATTGTATTGGGAAGGAGATGGTTTTATATGAAGGGAATGAACATGAAGAATGCATGAATGAAATAAATGAAACTTTGGTCATTTTAGGAAAGTGAGGATATTTTCATTTCAATCAAAAAGTTAACATATGTGCCCCGTATAAGAGATCCCCATTGTTTAATGGCAAAAACAAAAGGTTGATTCGGAGCATTACTCTGATCTATTCCTAAAAACTACAGGTAGATCAATGCAGCTCCAGTTATCGAGTGTTTCCCCGGGACGGCAAGGGCGGATGTTGGTCAACATTTTGCTGCCTCGGTCCTTTTCAGCTATCATGTTGATGTACATCCCTTCAAATGATTCACTGAGTATTTCCTCCTGGTTGAGTACTTCATTTTCCTTCATTGTCTCTCCAACCTCTTGACCTGGCTGGTAGAACCCTCCGGAGACAAAAGTGGTTTTCAAACTAGGAAAGGACATCGGTCTCCACAGAATGTCTTCTCCTTTAGATCTGGCTTTTCTTTGCTCCTCCTTTCTCTTATATTCCTCTTTCTTCTGTTGGACACTTGGTTGGTAACCCAGCCCGAAACGATCCTTCTTGGTTATCATATTCTTGGGTCTTAGGTTTCCTTGTAATTTCTTCCCCAGCCTCTTTCCTATTTTGGCTCATCGGCCTAAAGTTTCTGCGACGGTCATCTTGGTACAATTAGATAACCTGGGGTAGGGGATCCGACTTCCCTCCAAAACGAATGTGTTATTCACTAGTTCCAATGCTCGGAACGAGCATTCTGCAGCATCTTTATCATTTTGAATGTAGGGGGCGTCTGATGTCACTGAAGCAACAATTTCCTGCTCTGCCTCTACTGTGACCAATTTGCCTTCGACTACAAATTTTAACTTTTGATGCAATGATGAGGGGACAACTCCTGCGGAGTAGATCCATGGTCTTCCCAACAAGCAGCTGTAAGATGGTTTTATGTCCATCACCACAAAATCGATCACATATTCAGTTGGTCAGATCAATAGGGGCACCTCAATTTTCCCCATTGTTCCTCTTTGCGTACCATCAAAGGCTCTTACCGAATTGTGGCAGGGCTTTAGGTGAGAACCATCTATTGGCAATTTTTGTAGGGTCACCATAGGCAAGACGTTCAATGTTGACCCGTTGTCAATCAGTACGCCTGGTACTACATACCCTTTGCAGTGGTTAGTGATGTTAAGGGCTTTGGTGGACCCCATTCCTCCCTTAGGGATCTCATCGTCACTGAACTTTATGTGATTATAGGCAGTGATATGCCCCACTATCATGTCCAGGTTTGTCACAGAAATGTCCTGGGGCACGAAAGTCTGATTTAGCACTTTTAATAACGTCTTCCGGTGTTTTTCTGAACTCAAGAGTAATTCCAGCACTGTGATCCTGGTCGGTTGCTTTCGTAGTTGTTCCACTACGTTGTACTCGCTATGTCTCAAGAACTTTAGAAATTCTTTGGCTTGGGCCTCAGTTACCGGCTCATTCATCTTTGGGGAAGGTTCTTCTCCAAATATCTGCGTGGGGCTAACTGCTGTATTCTTCCCCTTATCTTTTTCAGCTGCTTTCAAAGTCTCAGAGGAATAACATCTGCCGCTCCTTGTGAAATGGCCAGCCTCACCAACGTTTACATTGCTTTGGCTCTGTTGGTCCTTTAGCGTAGGCTCTTTTACCTGACTGTGTTCTGGTTTTTCTGGCGTGGTCACATTTACAGCATAATTCCAGGGGGTTTGCCGCATATCTTTGAATGGGAATGGAGATGGTACTGAAATGATGATCTTGGGATTTATCTTGTTGGTTTCTCCTTGGGAGGCACCTGCATTTCCTGGCCTGGGGGAGATGATGAAAGGTCTATCCTTCCCATATTTAGATTTGGGGCTATCCGTCATGTGTACGTCCGACCCCTTCTTCCCCATGGACTCCTCGAAGAATTCTATTTGTTTTTCATTCATTAATTGTTGTACCAATCTCTTGAACTCATCGCACTCTTGGATATCATGCCCTTCAGTCTGGTGGAATTCGCAATACACTCCACATCTCTTCTGCCTTGTTATCATGCCTTTGTCGATCACACGAGCCATGCATAACTGTTGAAATACCCACCGTAAAGGAAATTTGATTTCTGACACATCATCCTTAATCCTCCTGGTAAAGTATTCTTCAATAACATTTACTCCTCTGTTCCCATGATTATGCAGCGGGTTGTTGGCTACACTATGCTCTTCAAACTTCAATATCCCGGAATCGATTAAGTTCTGCACAAGTTTTTTGAAAGCAAGGCAGTTCTCAGTGGGATGTCCAGGGGTTCCGCCGTGATAGTCGCAATGCGCGTTCGAATTATACCAAGACGGGAAGGGCGGATTGACAAGAGTAACGATGTACGGACGGACCAGGTCTGCTTCATACAACTGGGAATAAAGTTCTGAGTACGAAACAGGTAGGGGAGTGAAAGTTCTTCTCTCTTTCTCTTTTCTGGCGATTCTCTCATCTCTTTGATTCGAGTTTTGTGTTTTTCCCACAGGTGCTTGTGGCTGTGAGACTGTGAAGTTCTTCGGGGCGGTATAAGTGCTGGTGGTGTTTACTTCATTTCTCTTGTTATACTTCCGAGACCCTTCCCCGCCATCAATTCTACCACTCTTAATTGCCAGTTCAAGGGACTCTCCAGTCCTGATTAAGTCAGCAAAGCACTGCGTTGTGTTATTAATGAGACGATCAAAGAGTGCCCCTTTCAGAGTATTAACAAATAACGGCATAATTTCATGTTCCGGGATGGGTGGCTGAATTTGGGCGGCCACTTCTCGCCACCTTTAGGCGTATTGCCGCAGGCTTTCGTTGGACTTCTGTCCCATATTTTCCAACATAATTCTGTTGGGGGTCATATCTGTTACATGCTTGTATTGCACCGAAAATGCTCTTGACAGATCTTTCCATGTCTTAACATTTGCCTTGCTCAACTGGGTGTACCACCGTAACGCCGCTCCAGTTAGGCTGTCCTGGAAACAATGGATCAGTAGCTTTTCGTCCTTATGGTAGGCCGCCATCTTTCGACAGTACATTGTTATGTGTGCGGAAGGACATGTGGTTCCATCGTATTTGTCGAACTCTGGCGTTTTAAATTTTGGCGGTAGGACAAGATCAGACACCAGACTTAAGTCGCTAGCGTCATTTCCTGATTCTTCATTAGATTGTAACGTTTTAAATTTTTCCTCCATGAGGCGAAACCTTTCCTCCCACTTTTTCTCTACCTCAGTCCTAATCCTTTCAACCATGTTCAGGTCCGGCACTTCTTCTTCATAGAGTGCTTCAGCATCGAGGGGTTGAGTCTCATGTGCCCCTATTTGAAAACTAGATGACATTCCTGCAGGGTCGATATACACCTTCCTAGCCGGGTTTGGTGCAGTTGGTTGAACCTTGTAGTGAGCTGGGGTACCATATGGCTCTTGAATGGTCTCTCCTTCCACTCTTTTTCCAAGACTCTTAGCCAACAATGCGGTTATGTCGGATACTATAGATGCTTGGGACTGCGCAATCTGATCACTGAGGTGATAAGTGTTCAAAAGTACTATTTTTATTACCCTTTTTACTCATATTATTGTTAGACTTAAGCTCATATTAGTTGCATAATTAGTTATTCATGCATTAATTCATGTTTCTTTCCACTGTTGAGCTTGATTACATAACTTGGTGATTTTTGTGGAAAAAGATGCTGCTTTGGTGTGTTTTTGTGTGTGTATGTGTAGGATCACTTGCCAAAGCAATGCCGAGCTAGTTGCCAGGGCAATGCATAAAGGATATGCCGAGCTAGTTGCCAGGGCAATGCATGAAGGAGACGCCGAGCCAGTTGCCATGGCAATTGTCAACAAAAAGAAAATGCAATAGGGATGTCGAAATTGATGACTAGACAAGCCCAAGATGACGTGGACCAAAGCCCAAACCAAAGGAATTTGATTTCCATGCAGAGATTAAAGAAGAATTAAATTCCAAGAAGATAGGAGAAGTTCTAGTAGGAATACAATTATAACAAAGAATTATATTCTTTAAAGATAATTTAATTCCAACTCAAACTCCTCCTCAAAGAAGGACTTTGGCCTAGCCCTATAAATAGCAAGGAGATTTCGACAATCCAGGGAGAGAAGGCTAGGGGAATTTCGACAACTCCATAGAGAGCATTAGGGGAAATTTCAACTTCTTCTTCTTCTTTGCTTCCATTAGATTCATGGTTTGGGGATTATTCTTTGTATATCTTTTGAACCCAACCATGAACTAACTTGATTGGTTGGGGTTATTGTGTTTTGTTGTTGTGAGAAACAATTGGATTTTGTTTAGGTAATAAGAGTTTGCACTTTTCTATTCAAGGTTTACTCATTCTTGGCTTTTATTCTTGTTTGCAAGTGAATTGGGAGAGGATCTCGTAACTTTATCTATTTATCTAATATCCGGAGAGTTAGATTCAAGAAACGAATAAGTATGGTCTTTATTCAATCTATTGATGGTGAAGATTAATCCGGCTTAGGAATAAGTTAAGGATTTCAACGGCTAAGAGGAGCGCAAGATTGGTTGTTGTTCACCCTTGATTCACGCAGGGATGTATTATCAAGGCATGCACAAGTAGCTAGAGTTTTGACTTAGGGATAAGAAGAAACCATTGAAGAACGCTCTGCCGAACCTTGAAGTTGCTGCCCAGACGCCCAAGTAGTTGCCTAACTAGTTGCCCAGGCAACCATCGATTAGTTGCCAAGGCAACCCCGTTGTGCAAGTTGCCACGGCAACTGAGTTGCCCGTGCACTCTTTTACCAAGACGATCCAATCGGCTATCACACCTCAACTCACGATAACCTGGCCTATCTCTCTCTTTTTCTTTCATCTATTCTTTTAGTTTATTGCTTTTACTTTTCTCGTTAATTAAAACCTCTATTATCAATTGTGTTTTTATTTTCAGTGCAGTAACTTAAGCAAAGTGGCCCAAACCAATCTCTGTGGAGACGATACTCGATACTCATATCACTTTATTACTTGCGACGTGTATACTTGCACAATTGTGTAGCACTTATCACACGCAACATGAGGCTTCTCTGGGCCTCTTCAAGTCTTGTCTTGAGCTCTTTTTGCCCTTTTTCTAGACTGATTATCCTGTCTTCCATGAGTTTGCTTTGTAACCGGGAAAAGTATAGGTGATGAATGATTGCGGGTTAACTACACAATGCCACAACATTCATAATGTTAATATGGTTGCAAGAAATAAATGCATGTATAATGATGCGAATGTCATGATGCAAATGCAAGAATGTATGCAGATAAGGTACTGATTCCGCTGGTAATCACCCTTTTGAACTACTTCCACGGGAATTAAAGGGTCTAGATTACAACAGAGTTCGTATTACAAAATAAAGATCTCTAATACAAAAGATCTAATTACAACACAGAGTCCTATAGATAAGCCCTAGCTCTATCTCCTAATTTTCCAATTGCCCTGAGCAGCTTGAGGAACCTAGGAGCTTCTTCCATTTCCGGGGCTATGAAAGGTCGGAGTGTCTCAGCCTCGACAGCTAAATCATTCACATGCATGGCGACTCGTTTTATGTCTACCATCAAGTTTGCGTAATACTGGTCCCTGTCCTGTACCATCCGGGCAGCGTTGTGCAGTCTCTTTTGCCAATAGGTGTCCCCTCCGGCTGCAGCTTACTCTAACACACTAATTCTTTCCTTGTAATCCTCAACAGTTGGTTCGAGGGACTCAATTCGTGCTCGTAACATGCTTACTTCGCGCTCTCTTTCTTGAAGCTCAGTGAAACCATTTCTGTGGCAGTACATTCGAAGTGAGTGTTCAACTTTCGCCACATTTCCTTTTAATACGCCATTCTGACTTTGGCTTTGCTCCAGACTTTGAATAGTGTCATCATACAATTTTTGCATCCCTAACAGTCTATTTCGGCTACTCATGGACTTTCTTTTCCATACGGCGACGCTTTCTTTCTCATGATGGACAGCTTGTTTTCCCTTGCTGGTTTCTTGCCTAAATCTTTCCTTTTCCTGATCAATGGCCTTCTTGGAGGACCGTTTTTCTTCTTCCATAGCCAACCGGCAGCTTTCTATCTTTTTCTCGATTGCTCTCTTACTGATTTCTCGTTCTTCTTCCACCAAACGGATACCATTCATCCTTTCTCTTTCCACGGCTATGAATTGACTCCGGCTGGCCTTCTGTATTTTTGCTTGTAGTAGAAGGGCACCTTTTTGATAAAGAGCATTCTTGTCGTTTAAATCTGCATTTAATTTCTTCAACTGCCTAATGATCCCGTCCCGCTCGTCAACCACTAAGCTTGCCTTATAGAGCTCGCTCGCATGTTGGGTCTGTTGGATGTCCATTTTCCTTTTAACTTCTTCGAGTTTATTCCTTAATATGTCAGCTTCAGACGGTACCACCCTTGTAAGCTCTTCGAGTGACACTGCTGGTCCTTGATCAGATTCGGGAATCACATTATTAACCCTCAAACATCTCCAAAATCGTAGTCCGGGGTAGTCATGTGCTCGGTATCTCCTTCCACCCTGATCCGATAACAATGGTCCCAGACCTTCATAATGGTCTGAATTTTTCCTTTGAACTCCCCTTTGAAAAGAAATTCAGTTTGGCTTAATCCAGCGGTATTGGGAATGAACTGTCGTGATCCGAACTGTCGAGACACTAAAAGCGGAGCACAGGCGATCCCTTCATGCAATCCCAACATCATCAGCCAGTTGAAATCACCACAACTGTATAGAAAATAATTAACTTTACCGAGCCATGGGACCCTCCATGCTATGTCTTCATCTTGAATGTTCCTGAAGAAACTAGTCCACATTTTTGTTTTCAAATCCTCTCGCCATTCCTTTGCTAAGTACTCCCATAAAGGCGAAAAACCTTGGAAGGATATTCCCGGCAGGACCCTCGTCGGTGTCTTCCATATGTGATTCTGAATCCATACTTATAACAGCTGTGCGCATCCTCGAAAACGTCCTTCTTCATGTTTCCGGCTAGCATTTAAGGAAATGAAAGTCTCGATCAAGATTGCTGGTACTGGGTTTGCTTTCCGTTTTACCCGCTCAAATAAGTCCAGAATGGCTATGTCAATGTTCCCGAGTACTCTTGGAAAGATCACCAAGCCATATATTCCTAAGGCGAACAAGTCCATTTTCTTTGCCTCGAGTGGATGTGTCGGTATGATGTCCCGAATACTTTCCCATGCAAAAACTGTATTGTCTCCTCGGATCTGAAGCATGCCATTAACCCAATCGTCACTCATTCCCGAATTGTCCTTGCTGTCCCCTACTAAGAGTAGCAAGGCCCCCGGTCATCACCCATTATAGGCTCCTTTCAACCGGGTTCAATTCAGGGGGACCCATTCGCTTATGCCCGTACGAAGGAACGATATCCTTACGAAAGCATAAGGTACTCGAGCCCCGAAGGTACTTGCTAGGCCCATACGGGAGAACGATGTCTCCACGAAAGCATTAGCGTTTTCCCCCCACTTAAAAAAACTGGTTTATATGCCATATTTTAAATGCGTTAAAATAAACGCGCAATTATGAACGAATGTTAATTTAATAGTCACTTTAATCCGGAACTTCCAATATTAGTAAAGCGGTAATTATTTTAAAAGCTTGACTCTCATTTGTTTTTTGAAAAAAAACAAAAAATATCCCCAGCGGAGTCGCCATCTGTAGCGATGTCCTTTTTTTATCGCTAAAAAAACGTGGGTTTTCGAACTGTTTTTGATTTTTGGGGATATAAAATACTTATTCCGTGGGGTTAAAAAAACGCATTTAAAAAAAATGGAATCGCCACTGGCCACTTAGGTAGGCCGGACACCATAAAACCAGAGATTCAAAAAAATAGGTTCGGGAGTCGGTTACGGATGGGGAAGGATTAGCACCCCCACACCGCCCAAAATTGGTACTTTAATAATTACCACTTTATTAATATTGGATTTTTCGGGTTAAAGTGACAATCATTTTAAAATTCGGTCATAATTGCAAATAAATTTTAAGGGCCCCGTTATCCGAGAGTAAACGCCCAACCACTATCACTACGCCTGATACTGGCCCCGTTTACGCTCGGATAAAAGGGCACCGCATTAACAATTTATATCTCGATATGCAATCTTAGTGGCAAAAATATAAAGCATGGCAGATAATTTAAAGACAGTAAATATTCACATAACAGAATACTAATCTAACATAAATAAAATATGTAATTAAAACACACATATACATAACAAGTTTAACAGTAAATAAAAGCAAATTTAACATGTCACAATAACAAGACAGGAATAAATACGTGTGTAGACGAACATATATTTCAAAAAGACATACATACTAGTAATAAAACATATTTCAACATATATGGGACAATATATTATGCATAAAAAGAAAAATACACTAACATGTAACCTAAAAAGCCAAGAGAACATACACATATATATAAAATACAAAACATGTCGTATATGAGTCAACTAGAACATAACATGCTTAATACGAATAACCGAACAAAAAGGTACATAATCATTATAAACTTAACACACATATACATGTAAACATAAAAATACAAGGCATATACGAGGGATATAAAATAAGACAAAAGACTACATTAACATATACGATTATAATACGAACATGAATATTTACATGGAAACAAGACTGAAATAAAAAAAATAAAAGTCAGTGGCAGAAATTAAAGAACAATAATATGTAATTTAAGGACAAAAATGCGAAATAGACAGAACCTAAAAGGATCAAAACTGTAATTGGACCAAGGGGCAGACCCGAAATGAAAAGTTCAAAAATGCGGGATGGTTAAAGGGGTAATTTTACCGTTTAAAAACTGATTCGGTGTAATTTAGGGACTTGATTGCAAGATTTTGAAATACAAGGGGGACCAGAGTTGTAAATATACCATGCGGCGAGACAGAAGTGAAAATATTGGAAATGCGGGGGGATTTAGTATGTAATTTACCCATTTCACAAAATAATAACAGCTATAAAAACCCCTCTTTTAGGCCGAAATCAAATTTTCGGCCATTTGTTCATTTTCAGTTTTATAACCAGCCTTTATTCTTCATTTTCTCTCAAACCTCCCCTGACGAACCCAGAATCCGGCGGTCGGCCGCCGTATTCTCCGCCGCCGGCCGCCGCTAACCGGCACCGACGAGACTCAAAAACACACCAAAATAACCCCCATCTCACCCTTGACACGGATCCGAGGTTGGATTCAGAGGAAAAGCCTCCATCTGCCCTAGATCTAGGAAATACGAAACATAAAAACCCATTTTTTTCAACCCAAAACGAAAACAAAAAGGGGTCTCCCACTCCTTTCAGTTCACCGTATCCGGCTTGGGGAAGCCGAAAAGGCTTGTCATTGGTGAGGGGAGGCCCACAGACGGCGACGGTAAGACCTCTAACTCTCTCTCTTTTTTTACCTATCTTTTATGTATGCATGCAAAAAATAAAAAAGGGGAAACGAGTATTTACCACTGGACTTTTTTCTTTCGATTATAACTTGTTCTTTTACAAAATATTTGTTTCGTACATATATATGCCTCTCTTTGGTTTTGGTACAAGTTGTATAATATTTGCTTTCTTTTCAGATCTGGACTGACATATTTCTTTTCTTGCTGTGTTTTGACATGTTCTGAGCGCGGTGGTTGAAGATCGGCATGGTGCAGCATGGTGGCGGTGTGGGCTCTGTCTTCGACCAGATGTGTTCTCGGCCGTTAGATCAAATCTGATCTAACGGTCAGGATGGCTTGAAGGATGAACGGCCCAGATGAAGCATCGGTTGGTGAAACGGCTCCAGATCGTGCCACATGGGCCTCAGCATTCGAGGGGTCAGAGCGCGTGGGGCTCACGCACGTGTGGGATATCAAAGAGTCCGCGCGTGGACCGCACGCGCGCGTGGCACTCGAACGGTCCAGCGTGATGTGCACGCGACTGGCAGATATTTTGGTTCCTTGCTTGGATCGTGGCCGTTGGATCAGATCTTGATCCAACGGCCCATAGTCACCTGTACCAAAAATAATTAGAATTAAATAGGTTTGGGTTTGGGCCAACTGGGCCTTGTAATAATATTAGATTTGTAATTGGACTTGGACTGTAATTCATTTATTTGGGTTTAATATATTTTTTTTGGATTTTCATTTTATATTAGCCCAATAATATTAATAATAGTATAATTATAACAGCAATACACATACATATGTATATACCTATGCAAACATTAATTATAACATACCAGTATTCATACATATATAATCACACACATAATTAACATAACATCTGTACACATTAAACAAATACGTTCGTACTAACTATAGATACATGTGTGACACACGTACCGTTAATACGTATACATACATAGTTTATAATATACATGCACACATAAACTAATAACACTCATGCACATAATAAACATATAATATAATATGTATACATTCAACACTAATGTGTATTTACAGATAAAAATGAGTGATTACAGGAAGGAATAATGGGCATATCCAAGTTACACAAGTACAGAAATACTGTTTCACTTAACCATAAACCAAAGGCCTACATTACAAGCCCCAAAGACCATTCTGGCCAACCATAGATATCCAAGTTGAATGAGAATGTCTTCAGATTTCATTCCGCCTATAAGGGTTAACTTTGCTTCAAGGAACGTCAAACTTCGAAGTGCTTGATCGACACCCAAATGAGGGAAGGATGGGGCATGGTGAGATAGTGAGATTAAGAGAGCCACCTTAAACGGGGTAGAAACTAGGTAGGGTTGTTCTTCTCAAAAGCCTATTAGACCAGAAGAAACTATACATTGGCATATATCTCCACAACGGTCAAGATCTTCTAAATATGCGCTTCATTAGAGTTGATCTAGGGCAACTTGAAGCAGATGCGCTATGGTGTTTGATATTTCGGGGGCAAACATGTTTTAAAAGGTTTGACATTTTCTCCCAAGGTTTTGATGTTTACCATTTCCCCCAAACATTAGTTTTTAAAAAATGTTTGGCAATATACTTCGAATTTTGTTTACCATTCTCCAAACAATATTTAAAAAAAATGTTTGGTCCTTAAAAAAGAAGAAGAAAAGAAAAAGATGTTTACCATTTGTTCCAAACAATGTTTTCAAAATGTTTGGTATCCCCTCCAAGTTATGATTTTCAAAATAACTGTTATATTTTCAAACAATCATTGTTTTTTGAAATATACGCAAGTAAATTGTCGTTTGCATTATTTTAAAAATAAATGATGATGAGATTTAAAGCATAGGGGCCGAGAGTTAGTCCCCCTCGAAATGCTACGAGAAGATCAAGGATGAGCTTAGGGGATGGAAGCATTTTGGCTCACCCTAATGACTAGAAATAGATCAAGGCTCTGTATGACGGGTCAGAAAATTCAAAGCAGTGGAGCCCGTGGTTGAATGGGGCAACGCCAAGCGAAGAAGATGACAATGGTTCTTATAAGAATAACATAAGAACCAGAGGATCATTTATGAAGACGGGTGATAACCCTGAAGACAAGAAAGCATTCCTCACAAAAGGTTTAAAAGTAGGTTCAAATGAGGATTTAAGAGCATACAGTGAAGCAGTAAAGAGATGAAGAAATCTGAGGAATGAGCTTTCAGGGTGTAAGACTTTAGAACAAAAAATGGCTGAAAGAAAAAAGAAGAAAAATAGAGAAAGAAAGAGAAAAAGTGAAAAAAGAAAAGAAAAGGAAAAAAGAAGAAAAGAAAAAAAATGAGAAGAGAGAAAAGAGAAAAAAAGAAGAAGAAAGAAAGCATTACATTGCATGCATCATATAGATAGAGGCATGTCAATTTTTGCTTGGACAAGTACTTGAAGAATTATCAAAGAGTATTAAGAAGTGGATCCCAAAATTAAAGAAAATTTTGGCAGCCATTTTCGGCGTGAGTCCCCAAATTTGAAGAAAGTTTGGCAGCCATTTTCGGCGTGAGTCCCAAATTTGAAGAAAGTTTTTGCAGCCATTTTCGGCGTGAGTCCCCAAATTTGAAGAAAAATCGGTAGCCATTTTTGGCGTGAATCCCAAAATTTGAAGAAATATTTCGGCAGCCTTAACAGCGTGAGTCCAGAAAGATCGGCAACCATTTTCGATGTGAGTCCCCAAATTTGAAGAAAGTTTGGCAGCCATTTTCGGCGTGAGTCCCCAAATTTAAAGAAAGTTTTGGCAGCCATTTTCGGCGTGAGTCCCCAAATTTGAAGAAAGTTTGGCAGCCATTTTCGGCGTGAGTCCCCAAATTTGAAGAAAAATCGGTAGCCATTTTTGGCGTGAATCCCCAAATTGAAGAAAGATTTTGGCAGCTATAGCAGCGTGAGTCCTAGACGATTGGCAACCATTTTCGGTGTGAGTCCCAAAATTTGAAGAAAGTTTGGCAGCCATTTTCGGCGTGAGTCCCCAAGTTTGAAGAAAAATTTGGTAGCCATTTCCGGCGTGAATCCCCAAATTTAAAGAAACTTTGGCAGCCATTTTCGGCGTGAGTCCCCAAAATTTGAAGAAAGATTTGGCAGCCATTTTTGGCGTGAATCCCCAAATCTGAAGAAAGGTCGGTAGCCATTTTTGGCGTGAATCCCAAAATTTGAAGAAAGATTTCGGCGGCCTTAGCAGCGTGAGTCCAGAAAGATCGGTAGCCATTTTCGGCGTGAATCCCCAAATCTGAAGAAAGATCAGTAGCCATTTTCGGTGTGAATCCCCAAATCGAAGAAAGATTTCGGCAGCCTTAGCAGCGTAAGTCTAGAAAAATCGGCAGCCATAGCAGCGTGATGCCCATATGTTAAATCCTTCGGGTCATCGGTAAGTCCTTAGGGCACGGTGTTAAGTCTTTCGGGCCACCAGTAAGTCTTTCGAGCATGGTGATAAGTCATTCGGGCATGATGCGGCAGCCTTAGAAGCGTAAGTTCAAAGATATCAACAGCCTTGTAAAAAAAGAATGAAAATGAGATAGAAAAAAAGAGAGAAGAGAAAAAAGAAAAAGAGAGAAAAATAGTCGAAAAAGAGGGAAAAAGAAAAAAGGAAAAAGAGAAAAAAGAAAAAATTCGAAGATAAAGGTTCTATATAGAAATGGCCTATATTTTCAAGCTCTCGTAGCAAGAGGTTCTATGTAGGAAGAATCTGCCGCTCCGAGGCTTCAGGAGCTGAAAGTTTTATATAGGAAGGACTTGCAGCTCCAGGGTGAAGACTAGCAGTTTTATATAGGAAGAACTCTCAGCCGAAGGAATTCACCCATGACACATAAGGGAAAACCCGTTGTGTTGAAGGCGAAGAGTCATATATAGGAAGGGCTCTGAGCTTTACTGTCTTAGAGTTCTATATAGGGAATTCATCTGTAGCTCCGAGATTTCAGAAGCTAAAAGTTCTATATAGGAAGGATTGGCGGCTCCCAGGTTTGAAGACTATCAGTTCTATACAGGAGGAACTCCAGTCAGAATAACCCATCCGTGGCACAGAAGGTTTTATGTAGGAAAAACCAGCCGCGTTGAAGGCAAAGAGTTCTATATAGGAAGAACTCCAAGCCTTACCGTCTCAGAGTGAAAAGTTATATATATGAGGGACTCATAACTTGAGGCTTCACAGTGAAGGGTTCCATATAGGAAGAGCCTGTAGCTCCAAGATCGGAGGGGGAAGAAGTTATATAGGAATAACTTACAAGCTTGAAGATTCAGCTAAGGAAGAGCGGAGAGTTCTAGAAGAACACGTGATTCTGAAGCCAAAGACGAGGAAGTAGGTCAAAAATGAGCGCTTTTGATCTTTGCTTTGTCCTCGTTTCACAAGAACAAGCAAAGAGGGGCAACTGTAATCACTCATTTTTGACCGGGTTTTAGTGTTATTAGTATTATTTTAATAATAATATTATTAATATAAAATTAATAAAAAATCAAAAAATTAATAAAAAAATATATTATTAAAAAAGGAAGAAAATACGTGGAGCATGTTGCTCCACGTCACCCTATTTACCCACCCCTTTGCCTATAAATACAAGGCATTGGGGGCAGCCAATGGAGAATTTCACGCCAGAATTTGCCAAAAAAATGGCCATGAAATTGGCTCCCCAATTGGGAGCTAGGCCGGCCGCAAGGCTGGCCGGGGTTGGGGGCAGTGCACTCGACCCGAGTTGGTTCGATCCAACATTCGATCGGGGTCCTATTTTAGGTCCGATCTAGTTAATAATTTTGGAGAGGTCGTGGTAGATCTCGGTGGGGTTCAGTCGAGGTTCGTTATTCGAGCTCCTAGTTAGGTATATTTTTTTTCCTTTTTATTTATGTTGTAATTTTTATGATTTAATGAAGTATTAGTTAATTTAAAATTGTGTTCTTTTTTACTTTGTATGTTTATTTATGCTTTAGATTAGTATTTATTATGTTTTAATTTTATGTTTTATATTAATATTTTAGTTATGTTAAATTTGTTTTTTATGTGTTAGATTAATATTTATGAATGTTAGTATTTTATTTATGTTAGATTTGTTTTTATAAGTTAGATTAATATTTATGTATGCATGTTTTAGATTAGTATTTGTTTATGTTTTAAATTTATGTTTTAGATTAATATTTTATTTATGTTAGATTTGTTTTTATTTATGAGTTAGATTAATATTTATGTATGTATGTTTTAGATTAGTATTTTATTTATGTTAGATTAGTATTCTATTATGTTAATATTTATTTGTATTGTATTTAAATTATTTGCCATGTTTTATATTTTGCTCACTAAGTTTGCATAATGGAATATATAATGTCAATGCGGTGCCCTTTTATCCGAGCGTAAACGGGGCCAGTATCAGGCGTAGTGATAGTGGTTGGGCGTTTACTCTCGGATAACGGGGCCTTTAAAATCTACTCGCACTTATAATCAAATTTTAAACTAATCGTCACTTTAATTCGGAAAATCTAACATTAATAAAGAGGTAATTATTAAAGTACCAATTTTGGGCGGTGTGGGGTGCTAATTATTCCCTATCCGTAACCGACTCCCGAACTCAAAGTTTTTGAATCTCTGGTTTTATGGTGTCCGGCCTACCTCAGTGGCCGGTAGCGACTCCCTTTCTTTAAATAAAGTATTTTTAAAACCCCACGGAATAAATATTTTAATACCCGAAAAACCACAAACACTTCGAAAACACGTTTTTAGTGAAACAGACATCGCTACAGTTGAACACGGGACTTCTTACTATTTTTGCCATTTTGTTTTCATCATTTCCTTTCCCGAAAAATAAAAGGATTTTTTTTTCCATTTTCTGTAATTTTTCACTCTTAATTCCACACATCAAATATACACATGTGATTTTTTATTACTATTTTTGTCACGCGTCAGTGTGTTATTGACTAAAATAATCAAATATGTTTTTTAACAATGTTAGTTCAAAAAGACAAAAACATTAACGATGTTGCATCTGTTTTTTTACAAATATAGCGCATGGCATTATTTTTCGATCTATGACCTTTGTTATTATAAAAATAAAGTTAGTATATTTACAGGCCGATTTTACAATAATATATATTGCTACAGTAAAAAAGACAAATATAAACGTGCCACAAATGGAGATTTATTTTTATTAAAAACTAAAAAGACAAAGAAACAAATATAAAATATAGTAAAATAAAAAAATAAGATAACCGGTCGTCGACAACCAACATCAAAACCGATGCCTCCGCTAACTAAACAAAGATAAAAAGAAAAAGTTTGTAGTTCTATGTAAAGAAAAAAAGGTGCGGCACAAACCTAACTAATTTGATAAATTTAATTGTCAAATACTACAATCTCGTGCATTACACAGGTAAGAAATTATTAACCGATTTTTTTAACCGTTAATTGAACTAAAATTTTTTTAAAAAAAATTATAACCAAACAGAAAAAAGTTCGGTTAATTCGGTCGATTTTTAAATTAACAAAAATTTATTATAAAATTTTGGGTAAATTACACAAATGGTAACTAAGCTATGTTAACATATTTTTTAGCCACTTAACTTTCAAAAGTTATAAAGCGATCATTAAAATTATCGAACTATTACAAAACGATCATTGCATGTTATAAATTAGTGATAAATATTGAAAAGTTTAATGACAATTTTGTAATAATTCAATAAATTTAATGATCATTTTGTGCTAATTTGATTAAGTTTAATGACCATTTGATAATATACAAAAAAAAAATTAATGATCATTTTATAATTTTTAAAAGTTTAATGACCAAAAAGAAATATATGTAATATATATACTAATATTTAATATATAATAATTTCGGTTAATTAACCAATTTAGAACTGAAGTTTAAAAAAATCATTAACCGTTAACCAATCGAATCTAAAATTAACCGACCGATTAACCGAAAAAAACTCCTATTCGATCGGTTAATTCGGTTAAAACAGAACTTTGAACACCCTTAGGTAAGAAAACTATTGTCTATACACGTCACAACAACCATAACGAGGAGTGTGTGAAAATATTTGATCCGACCGATACGATTTGAAAATTCAGATATCCGACTCATTTTTATTTTGGGATCTGATATTTGTTACGTTTCTCATTTTTGGGATCTGATAGGGATTGTAATATTTTAAGTTTCGGATTATTAAAAAATCTGAAATATCTAAAAATCCAAAATTCTATGGATATGAATCTTGTTATATTTAACAATTTAATGTTTGTTATATCCAAAAATTCGAAAATCCGAAATTTCCATAGATTCAAAACTTGTTATATTTGACAATTTTTTGCTTGTTATATACGAAAATCTGAATTTTTCATAGATGTAACCGCCAAATTCAAAAAATACTTAAACAAAATCATATATCTCAATACCTGATCCGAATAATCGAATATTCAATTTTTCGAATTGGATACGAATCGTTATTTTATCAATATGAAATTTTAGATATCTAATTTTCTAGATCGAATCGGATCTAATGTCCGAAAATTCACACCCTACCCAAAAAGTAGGTGAAAAAAAATTCATGAATAAATATTTTTCGAATGGTTATAGGGGGGCTGATAAAATATGTGTATGCAAAATATTATTAATCTCATATATCTATATTTTAAATATATTATTTATTTATAAATTATATAAAAAATTAAAGATATATATTTTTAACTAAATTAATAATTATATATATAATATAGATATCCAAATTCTTTACAACTGTTAAAGTAATCAAAAGAAATAAGTCTGAATGCATAAGCAATAATTTCTGGTATGGCCCATGGCTATTGGGTAGTGAAGCAGGTGAGCTTTGGATGTATTTTAGCAAAGAGATGACATACTGAAGCAACATTCAAAGCATCAGCAAAGATTTATGAAAAAGATGGTTCGGCGTCTTGTGATTATGCGCACTTTTCTATTATTTTGAATAGTTTAGACAGATTACACGTGTTACTCATTGCCGCATGCCTGCATAAATTCATCAGAAATGCAATTTCATCAACACTTTTTCCACTAGTCTTGCATAGCTAATAGCTTTACCATGGATAACCAATTCAAGTTGCTCCCGTTGTCCTTCACCTTCCTAATGTTCATTTTCATGGTGTTTAAGCTAAGAATGAGATCCAAAACTAAGGACTCTCCCACAAATCTACCCCCCGCACCATGGAAACTACCTCTTATAGGCCACTTGCACCTTCTACTTTTCTCTCTTCCCCATCGCCGCTTGACGGAATTAGCCGAACGGCAAGGTCCCGTGATGCACCTTCAACTTGGTGAATTATCACACGTTGTTGTTTCTTTCTCGGAGGCCGCGAAACAAGTGTTGAAATCACATGACATCAATTTCGCTAACAGGCCTTTTCTCCTCGTTGCCGAAATCATATGGTACAATTTTTCGGATATTGCCTTTGCACCATATGGAGCCTCTTGGAGGCAGCTCCGGAAAGTTTGCACATTGGAGCTACTAAGTACTAAACGTGTGCAATCGTTCCGATCAATCCGAGAAGAGCAGGTATCAAGTTTTGTTAGATCAATCTTTTCCAATGCAGGATCAGTAATCAACATTGGAGAAATGTTCTGCAGCTTATCATACAACATCACTTTAAGGTCTGCTTTTTCCGTGAGATGCAAGCAACACGAAACTTTCGTTTCGACTGTCAGGAACGTTCTAGGAGCTTTACATGGTTTTAGTCTTGCTGATCTGTATCCTTCCATCAAATTCCTTCCTGTGATCAGTGGGATTAGAGCCAAAGTTAAGAGGTTTCACTGTGATTTAGACACGATGCTCGAAAGCATCATTGAAGAACACATAGCTAGCAATGCGAATCCGAAGAACGGCGATGATGCCACCGATGGTCTAGTTGATGTTCTTTTGAATCTTCAGGATCATGGAGGACTTGAATTTCCCTTGACAACTGACAACATCAAAGCTGTTATCCTGGTTAGTAGTTCATATCTCACATCTTGAATTTCCGGTGAATTGCTCAATAACTTGAACCATAAGAAACGTTCTCTAGTTTAACCAAGTAGACTGTCTTTTCAGGACATGCTCATGGCTGGAACCGAGACATCTTCAACTACAGCAGAATGGGCGATGTCGGAAATGATGAAAAATCCTAGAATCATGGAAAAAGCACAAGCCGAGGTGAGGCGAATCTACTGTAGAACAGGGGACGTCAACGAATCGGACCTTCATGAATTGCAGTACTTGAAGTTAGTCATCAAAGAAACTCTAAGATTACACCCTCCTGTACCTTTGCTACTCCCAAGAGAAAGTATGGAGAGATGTGAGATTAACGGATACGAGATACCGCCAAGACGAAAGTGATTGTGAATGCATGGGCAATCGGAAGAGATTCCGACTACTGGAATGAAGCCGAGAGGTTCGATCCAGAGAGGTTCATTGACAGTTCAGTTGACTACAAAGGGGCTAACTTTGAGTTCATTCCATTTGGTGCTGGAAGGAGGATGTGCCCTGGCATCTTATATAGTATGGCTGTTGTTGAGCTTTGCCTTGCACAATTACTTTACCATTTTGATTGGAAACTCCCTAATGGGATGAAAAATGAGGCTCTGGACATGACTGAAGACCTTGGTGTTACTCTTAGAAGAAAAACAGATTTGTGTCTGGTTCCCATTCCTTACCACGCACCAGCATGTGTTCAGTAACTAGAATGTATATATCACAGATGAAATCTTTGCAAAGCCAGTTTGAAGATTGTCAAATCATATTTAGCTTGGGTTACTATTGTGGCATGTTTTATTTTTCTTTTTTATCTATTTTGGTTTTGGATCATCGGATTGAATATTAATCAACGTTCGTAATCATTAAAGAAAGACTACGATTAAGCTGATTTGTCAAAGGGTATTGTTATTATATGTATTTTTATTTTCGTGTTTATGGTGCTTATCCTTCATTGTTGATAATGGTTACGTTGTAGACTCTTCTTGTAATTATAAGTATTTTCTCACTATTCAATAAAACAATTGGGTATTATTAATAAAAAATGTAATTTGTTGATTAAATATAAAGCTTTTACATTCCAAAGACAAAATGAAAGGGCATAAAGCCAAAAAATACCCTCAACGTTTGACTGAATAGTCACTTTGGTCCCTATTCTTTTTTTTGAGTAATTTAACCCTCAACATTTTATTTTGGGTCAAAATGGCCCCTCTGCGAAAGAAAACTGTCACTCAAATGTCGGTAAATGACGTGGCAAACATATATGCAAGTGCATGCTGACATGACAGTATTATACAGACAAATATGTTAAATTAAAAAAAGTTACATCAGTCAAAAAATAAAATTATAAAATAATTTTTTTCTTTTGACTTATTATTTTGTCAAGTCATTTTAAATTGTTTACCGTCAGTTTTCTAACAATCTTTATCCGTAGACGGGCTATTTTGACTTAAAATAAAACGTTGAAGATTGAATTACTTCAAAAAAAATAAAGGTCAAAATTACTATTTAATCAAACATAAAAATTATTTTTTTAATTTTATGCCAAATGAAAGAGAAAGATGATGTGGTTCAACACGGGACTTCTTACTTTTTTTGCCATTTTGTTTTCATCATTTCCTTTCCCGAAAAATAAAAGGATTTTTTTTCCATTTTCTGTAAATTTTCACTCTTATTTTTCCATTTTCTTTAATTTTTCACTCTTAATTCCACACATCAAATATACACAAGTCATTTCAAATCTCGTTGCTTGACTCGATTCATTGCTCGTTAAGCTCGTTAAGATTTTACTTGACTCGTGCTCGTTAAAAAATCTCGTTGCTATACTCAACTTGTTGCTCGTTAAGCTCGCCAGTGATACTATTAGAGCTTAATATAAACATAAAAATTCAGAAAAATATATGAGGTTTGAGGCGATAAATAAACAAACATGTCATGACCAAATTAGAGATGAAGTTGATATTCGAGTGTGAGATTATTTTTAGTTTCTCAACAATCTTCAATGAATAACAAATGAGAGAATGCCTTAGAAATTTCGGGGTTTTAACTTTCAATTGTATTTTTTGTATGGGAGGTGGAAACTGGAGATTTTTTTTTCTATTTTCTACTTTTATGCATAAAGTAATAATAAAAAAAAGAAAGACTCATTATTATAATTTAATTTATTATTAATACAAATTAAATTTTTTTTAATTCTCGGGAAATACAAAACTTTCTGAAAATTTAAAATCAAAATTTTATGGGTAAATTACCTAGAAAATCACTGAACTTTTCTAGAGTGTTCAACTATTACTTAAATTCTTGTAACATAATTTTTAAGGTATCTACCAAAAATCATAAAAGAATTTATAAAAAATGAGCTGCTCACGAACTTATCGAGTCGAGTCGGGCCTTGCTCGACTTGACTCGCTAAGATCTTGAGTCAAGCTCGATTTCGAGTCGAGTCAATTCGTGTCGAGCGTTAACCGAGTTTTGACCGAGTCGAGCTTGAGTTGTTTGCGAGCTGATCAACTTAATAAACACCCCTAATGACATGTGCTTTATTTAAAAAAAATTAGATGCAATATTTCACCAACTTTACCCTAGAAAAGAATCAAGGACTAAAGTTGTTATTATCCCAACGTTACGATTTTGTTCTATTTTAGTACTTCGGTTGTTAAAAACTAACGAAGATAAAGAGGTAGTTTATTTTTAATTGGGATAAAAACAGTTTTAGTCCATAAAATTTATACATTTTTATCATTTTGGTCTTAACTTTATCAATTTAATCAGTATCTTAAATATTTGGGTTTAAACTGCACATGTCCCTTTTTTTCCTTTCTTCTTCCCCAAAACCTTAACCCTTCTATTAACCCAAATATTTAAGATAATTAATAAATTGATAGAGTTTGGAACAAATTGATAGAAATGTATAAGTTTTTAGGGCTAAATTTGTTATTATCCTAATTAAAAATGTCGTATCATCATCTCCGTTAGTTTTTAACGGTCGGAATACCAAAACATAACAAAAACGTAACATTAGGTATTATTTTGTCCAAAATAATAGGTGGGGTACCAAAATAAAAGCACAGTAATAAGTTGGGCACTAAATGGATAGTTTACCCTTATTTTTATAATAGCCAACTACAAATTATAAATTAAAATGTAACCCTAGCTTAACCTATCTTCCCCTAAATTTTTAGTTTATTCTTTCTCTTCAAAATTACTCAAAAATGAGGCGGAAACTCTATTCAAGAATCAACAATGGAGGAGAAATCGATCATGCCTGCTGCTGAAGATGAAGCATATGAAGAAGCTATTCTGAAGTGGTACCATTGTGGAGGTATAGGTCAACCCTAGAACTCCCATGAACTTTCCCTGAAAGCCAAAACCTATCTTTTGTCTAAGGGATGAGTTTTCTGGTATGCCCTCAAAAACGAAAGACAAGAACTACGGTACCAGTCTTGTAACACCCATAACGTATACTCGTAGTTGAATATACATTATAGATATTACTTAAACATGCTATTAAAAGTCAAGCTTGATTTTTTATCCATATACGATTCATCGTCTAGCTGATTATTTAGACTATTATTATAATTCAATTTAATACATCATATACTATCAGCAAGAAAAATAGTTTACATGCCCACTAGAGATTGTCATAATTTAGAATGTCTTACTGATGTTTGCAGATTGTAGCTCGATAGCATGCTTGACTCCTCTTCGAAGGTGCTCCAACATGATCTACGTGTGAAACAAACACACGCTAAGTACGAACTTAGTGAGACAATAATCTTATTTATCAAAACATAAAATAAAGCAATACATGTTATACATTAACCTAGCATAGTTTCTATCTAAGGTAGTATCGTACTAGCAAGGTTTTCATAGTCAGTCAATATTCATGTGCAAGTCATAATTTTTCTAACTTAGTCTAGTTTCCAATACCCCATCATTATCAAGTAAATCATATACATGGCATAGTTCACATACATGGCATATTTCATACACATGGAATAATTCACATGCATGACATGATTTATATATATATATGACATAATATACATATATGACATACTTCATATACATGACATAATTCATATATATGGCATGAATTATATACATGGCAGAATCCATATACGTGTCATAATTCATATACGTGGCATGATTCATATACGTGACATCATTCATTTACATGACTTAATTCATATACATAACATGATACGTGTACATGGCATAATTCATATGCATGGCATAATTTATATTCGTAACATAATTTGCATACATGTCATGATTCATATACGTGACATGTTTCGCATATATGACACGATATATATACATGGCATGTTTCATATACGTAGCATGATTCATAGACATGACATATTTCATATATGTGGCATAGTTCGTATACATGACATGGTTCATATACGTAACATGATTCGTATTCATGGCATGATCCATTTATATAACATGATTCTCATACATGGCATATTTCATTTGCATGACATGATTTTCATACGTGGCATGATTCATATACATGACATAATAAGTATATATGACATGATTCATATACATAACTTGATTCATTTACATGACATGATTCTTTTACCTGACATGATCCATATACGTGATTTAATTCATATACATGGCATGGTTTATATTCATGACATGATTCATATACGTGACATGATTCGTTAACATGACATGATTCATTTACATGACATAAATCTTTTATTACTGCCCAAATTACGCTATATGAGATCGAGGTACGCGAGTCATCTTGAAATGACAACGCAGTGTCTAACGTGAACGTGAAGATAAATACGTACTCGGGGTCGCTCTTTGCTCCCCATAAACATGAAGCACCTAGACAGTACACTCGGGCACAGTGGGCATGGATCCCCAAGGTGCATGTGACACAATCATTTTGTCACAATATATGTTTGATAACATGAACATGAGGGTGCAGCTGCTAAGGACTCTATGGCATGCTAACTATACCATGGACTCTCATACATAATACTTGGGCATTTCTTTTATCATCAATCAACATAATCAATCATATAAATAAACATTTCATGCTTCATCATAAATGTTCATGGTAAACATAGATCATCATATAAATAAACATTTCATATCTCATACTTCAACATAATTGATCATAGCAAAAATACATTAACATATATATATATAGATAATGCAATATCATTTTAATCTTGTTTCATTTTAATCTTGTCATTTTCTTATGTGAACATGATTCATCATTATTTATGCAAACAGTAGTACGTACCGTGTACTCCGTCAAGCTTGCCATGTTAAATCATTCAGCATATCACGTATTATAAAGAAATGCAATGTAAATTTTAAATTAGGATTGACTTATCTCAAGTCTTCCCCTTTTCAACATAATGCAAACATATAGAAATGCACTCACCTTGGCCATTTATTAATATGCCTCACTAAGCTCTATTGATCCTTTACTTTATAATACCTCGAACCTTCTTTTGATTCGGATACAACTTCATTTATCACATGAATATAAATAAACATTTGTTAGATTCAATTCTAACAATATTTAATTAAGCTATTTAATCATTCAACATAAAAAAAATTCATAAATTTATTTCCTTCCTTATATTGTTCACAAACTCATTTTTGGTCCCCTAATGACCATTTTGATCTTCGAATAATTCCTTCAAGCTTGCTAACTAACATTAGATATAAAATGTCTCGAATTCCATTTTCTGACAGCTTGCACTACCTTCGAAGATTTATTTATATAAAATGATATAAAACTCAAAATTCAATTCCGTTTGTTTTAAAAGAAACTAGATTCAATAAGCTTTTCAGCCATATAAATTAATAGCCCAAATTCAACTTGTACGATTTATGACAAATTTTCAGTCAATTTTCAGTGCTGATTTCGGAACAGACTGTCATACTATTTTCTGACCTTTCACCACTTAAAAATTCATATCTTTTTACTCGGAACTCGAAATCAGTTTCCGTTTGTTGGAAACGAAACTAGACGAACAAATATTTGCATCGGTATAAAATTCACCATCTAACCATTTTTTAGAATTTATGGTGAATTTTCAAATTTACTGCCAAATCTAGTTTTCTACACAATTTCCATAAATAACTTCAAACTTTATATTATCTTCTCCTTATTTCTCTATTTGTCAATTTAGTCCCAATACTTGATTCAAACCATCAACTTATCATACTTTTTCATCAAATAATTATTTAACATTGATCCTCCATAATTTTTCCTTCTTTTCGAATTAGTCACTAAAATGCAAATATAAGGATTCAAACTTCTTAATTTAGTCCTCAAATCAACATTACTACTTTATTCTATTATTTCAACTAAAATTCATATTTAATCCTTATCAAAGACCTCATTGCCGAAATGGTCACTTAATTTTTGACAATTTGTCAAAATGGTCACTACTTTGATTCAACTTCAATTTCACATCTCCAACATCATTAATAACATAAATTCGCATCAATTTCATGAAATTCAGATCTGGTCCCTCAACTTTAAAACTTGCCGAAATGGTCCTTAAACTTTTAACTTAGGGTTTTGCATCCAATCAAGAATTCAAACTTACTAGATCATTTTTCCAACATCACAAACCCTAAATCAAACTTGAATCCATAAACCCTAATCATCTTCATATAAACTAAAATATGTAGGGTTTAAATCTCAACTCAATAACATGATTTTAACATTATACTAGCTTGTTTTCAACTTGAATTTCATCATGAAATCATAAAATTCCAAAAGCCCCAAACTTTTTCCATAAACCCTAATTTCTTCTCATGCAATATTCTCATCAATCAAGCATGTTTTCCATGAATTATTTACACCAAAAGATAAAGCTTGAAGAGTAGAAAAACTTTGCAGTTCGAAAGATTACCTGAAAATCGAGTTTCGGGGCTTGAATCGAACTTAAGAATTTTCTCCCTTTTTTCTCCCCTTAGTTCAAAATATTTTAAGAAAGAAGAACAATTTGGTTCATCTTTTACTTATTTAAATCCACATGTTAAAATTAAATGAATTTAAAATTCATTTAATTAGTGAAATTACTAATTTACCCTTTTAATCCAATGGCCAAGACTTAATCTTATCAAAAATCAATGGCCATGATTTGATCCAAGTGTAATTCACCTTCCAAAATTGCCCTAAATGTTCCAAAATATTTCAAAAATGCCATCCATGGCAAATGACCAATTTGCCCTCCAACTAAACTTTATTTACTCACATGTCTAAAAAATGCCATTCCATAAAAATTGAACCAAATTGGTTCCAATCTTACCGGCCATCTCCCAAAATATCTTATATTTTTATTTATGATATTTATTTGGTTCAAATATTCGAATTTCACTTAGTATGATTTCCAAATTTTATTCCTTTGAACTTTAAAGCTTTATAGCCACTAATATAAGCCTCGTACGAAAAATCCGAGTAACAAAAAATGCCATTTTTAGGGGTGAACTATTCATTTACGAGGTTACAATACATAACTTTTGAAAATTACACTTTGGTCCCTAAACTTTTTCAAAGTTTATACTTTGACCATAAAACTTTCAAAATTTTCATTTTGGTCACTGAACTTCAATTCCCATTTCAGTTTTCCTTATATTTTTACCAAACTTTGAAAGTACCCAATTCAGCTCACTATCTATCACATGATACTTTTAAACCTTAAAAATTTCCTTTCATAAAGACTTAGACTAAATTTTCTTAACTTAGTCTATTATTCTGATAATTATTGAAAATCTTCATAGCATAAGGTTTCTCATAAAAATCCTTTATTTGAAATTCATACAAATATTTTCTACTTTTACTAAGTCCAAAATGTCGATCAGAAACATTTTTATGAGACTTTCCCAAAGGTCACTCATCCTAATATTTCTCTAGTCCGAGCAAGCTTAACAATTTTTATTCGATCCAATTTCAATACCTTCTTCTGCATCTAAATTCTCAAAACTGATATCAAAATTCTAATTTTGATCAGATTTATCCTTATACTCAAATAAAATCACTTACTTAATATTTTACACTTTAGCCCTTAAACTTTTACTAAAGTGCAATTTGGTCACTAGACCTTATTCCTTTCAGATTCGAGTCAAACTCATATGATCCCTTATCCAACTTGAAAGAAATAAATTTTTTGGGTATTACTAGTCCCCCACCGAAAAGGTTTATTATTCGCTAAAAATGGCTTGCCAAGGTTATGTTCATCAAGTTCGTCAGTCTATGAAGATCAGCACGTCGAGTACTTATTCTATTGTAGAGAACCCTGAAACTATTAAGGCATCCAATTTGTTTCGAGACAAGAAGACGGAGTTTGCTCTACTTGCTGCGGGGGGAGAGTTAATTTGCTGTGATTACGGCCCTTCAGCTTTCCATATGAAATGCCTTGGCTTAAAGGAACTCCCCAATGGTGAGTGGTTTTGCCCGTCTTGCTTCCGTGGAATTTGTGGCATCAGATACTTGAAGGATAAAACTTTTCTTACTTGTCATCAATGCGAGCTTAAATTCCATGTTGATTGCTTAAATTTGAAGAAACCAAGCGATATGAAGACTGAGAAAAACAAGGTATTATTATGTAGCCAGAGCTGTGAAAAGATATTTTATGGCCTGCAAAAACTTATAGGGAAGCCAATTGTAGTGGGGAACGATCTGACTTGGACATTGCTGAAATCTGTTCATCTAGCTCATGGGTATGGCATGAAGTCATCTGCAGAGAAAGAGAATTAGAGTAAGTTGGGGGTTGCACTTGAAGTAATGCACGAGTGTTTCGAGCCAAGCAAATCTATTAAGATCCAGAGAGATTTAGTTGAAGACATGATATTCAGCCGAGTCTCGAAGCTGAAACGATTGAACTTCAGAGGATTCTATGCAACGATTTTAGAGGAAAATGATACTATGGTTTCAATAGCCACTTTGAGGGTGTACGATAACCAGGTGGCCGAAATGCCCCTTGTTGCCACAAGGTTCCAACATCGCCACCGTGGAATATGTCGAGTTTTGGTGGATGAAGTTGAAAAGAATCTTGTGAAATTAGGGGTGGAGAAGCTGGTTTTTCCTGCAGTGCCTACGATAGTCGAAACGTGGACTAATATGTTCAGGTTTTCCCGCATGCCAGATGATGAAAGAGCAAAGCTTGTGCGGTATGGTTTACTAGATTTTCAGGGGACTATAATTTTCCAAAAAGCTCTCGAGGTAGAATAGAAGCATTACTTTTCATGTATTCCACTATGGTTCCATGTACTTATTATTTACAGACATGAATGGAAAGAACAAGGATTTCCTCTAATTGTATAAACTAATGTAGTATTTGTTTTCAAAAGTTGTCTGTATTAGTTCGAAAAGGATAAGGTTGCTACCGATCTTTTCCTTCTGGTCTTCATTATCCAGTACGCTAAGTCAAATATTCCGGTTCCTTCTCGTCGAACTGCTTTCGAAGCTTAAATGCTGTTAACTAAGCATCTTTTGAAATACCCATGGAATCGATTTCCATGTGTATTAACTATTACCATTCTATCAAACACAGTCTCGTCTTTTATCACTACCATCCACCTGTGTAAATAACACAATATTTTTATTGTTTCATGCAATTATGCTATATATAGAAGCTAATATTATTTACCCAAATCCGCTGCCAACGTGACCAGTAAGTTTGAAAAGTGTAAACACCATGAGATCTTCATCCGCAGGAGCTGGAACCGGTGTAAAATGTGGCCAGTAACTCATGTAAGCGATTGCGTTCCTGACGAATGCATGTAGTTTGCGGATGAACTTTCAAGTTGTTGCGAGAAGAAACTGTTTGCCGTCAGTTTAAGTTTCTGCTTACTTATCATTATGTCAAGTCATTTCAAACTATTTACCGTCAGTTTAATTTTCATCCGCAAATGGGTCATTTTAACCCAAAATGAAACGCTGAGAGTTGAATTGCTCCAAAAAAGGAATAGGGGCCAAAGTGACTATTCAATCAAACGTTGGGGTATTTTTTTTACTTTATGCCAAACCGAAATCCCTAAACCCTACAACCTAAAATGAATCCCTAAACTCTAAAACTAAGGCACTTGTGGAAACTAAACTTTTAGTTTCCATTGCCTGTGTATTGAATAATTACCCTATATATAATGACATAGTAATTTAAACCCTTTAATAACACACATACATCCTACAAAAAAACTGTAACACCCTTAACGTATACTCGTAGACCGAATATACACTAAAGATGTTACAGAGTTGTTAAGGAAATCTTGACTTGACTTTTTTTTCAAACTTTATCTTGTAGTTTAACCCCTTCTTGGTTTTGAATTAGAAACTATGTTAGTCTATAACAGCTAGTTTCGACTCTGAATTGTTTTATAAAATTTATGAATGTGTTATTGAAATAAAAATATAATTTAGGGAGAAAACTATGTACCCTGCCTAGACTCTTTCTTGATTTTAAAATTACTACGATTAGGGTTTAAACTATATTTAACTACATTGAAAAATATAACTACTTATAGCAAGCCATTTTCTAGATTCATACATTTGTAATACTGCATAAACACATTGTAATCTTAAGCTTACAAAACAATTTGTATCTTTAAAACTCACATACATACATACATGTAGATGCCCACTAGACATCAACCATAATTTAAGATGTACATACCGTTATTACTAATGTAACTTGATTTTCCAATTTAATAGCTTCTTCTTGTCATTCTACTTGGGAGAACCTACGTGTGAAATAACACACGCTAAGTACGAACTTAGTGAGGCAACAATCTCATTTAACAAACATAAGATAAAGTAATACTTATCATATGATATCGTATCAAGTTCTCTACCTAAGATAGGATAGTACTATCAAGGTTTCCATAGTCACTAGATATTCATATGCATGTAAGAAATTCCTAAATTAATCATGGTTCCAATACTCTATCATCATAAAGTAAGTCATATACATGGTATGTTTCGTATACATAACATAATTTCACATACATGGTATAATTCACATAAGCAACATGATACACATACATGACATGATTCACATACATAACATGATTCATATACATGACATGGTTCATATACGTAGCATGATTTATATTCATAGCATGATCCATTTATATAACATGATTCTTATACATGGCATATTTCATTTGCATAACATGATTTTCATACGTGACATGATTCATATACATGTTTTCATTCATATACATGACTTAATTCATATACATAACATGATACGTGTACATGGCATAATTTATATGCATGGCATAATTCATATACGTAACATAATTTGTATACATGACATGAATCATAAGCATAGCATATTTCTTATATATGTGTCATACTTCGTATACATGGCATAATTCATGTGCTTGGCCTGATTCATATATTTGGCATAATTCATATACATGTCATGATTCATATACGTGGCATGATTCGTGTACTTCACATATTTCATATACATAGCATGGTTCATATTCATGTCATGCTTCATATACGTAACATGATTCATTTACATGACATGATTCATTTACGTGACATGATTTTTTTATCATTACCCAAAGTACGCTATATGAGATCGAGGTATGCGAGCCATCTTGAAATAACACCGTAGTGTCTAATGTAAACGTAAAGATGAGTACGTACTCGGGGATGCTCTTTGCTCCTCATAAACATAAGGCACCTCGACAGTGCACTCGGGCACAGTGGGCGTAGATCCCCAGGGTGCATGTGACATAATCATTTTGTCACAATATATGTTTGATAACATAAACATAAGGGTGCAGCTGCTAAAGACTCTATGGTATGCCAACTATACCCTGGACTCTCATACTCAATACTAGGGCATTTATTTCATTACCAATCAATTATCATCAATCATATAGATAGGAAATTCATATTCATATTTCATCGTAATTGTTTATGGTAATCATAAATCATCATAATTAATCATATGAATAGACATTTCATGTTTCATGCTTCATCATAAATGCTAATGGTAAACATAGATCATCATATAAATAAACATTTCATATCTCATACTTCAACATAATTGGTCATGGCAAACATAAATTAACATATATATAGATAATGCAATATCATTTTAATTTAAGGTCGACTAATATCAAGTCTTCTTAATTGCATTTTAACACATATAAATGCACTCACTTGGGCCATGAATAGTATGCCTCACTAAGCTTACTCGAGGTTCTTATCTTTCTTTTTATCACTGGTTCTCTTTCGATCTCTTAGAACTGTATAAGACCAATTGAACATATACATTACCATTCTCGCATTTGACTTAAATCCAACATTGCTAACTTGTTTCTTAAACATAACTATTCGAATATAATTTGTTTTTGAAAATTTCCCCAATATTTTACATTATTGCCGAAATGGTCCCTAGGTCTTTAGTGACCATTTTGAACATTAAACAATTGTTCAAATCCATTTTTGAATAATTTTCCATAATTAATTACCTATTTTGGGACTATTTCCTTTTTAGTCCTTCAACTTTATAAAAGTGACATTCTAGTCACTACTTCACTTTTGTACATAAATTCATGTCCAATTAAACCATTTATTTATTTCTAACATCTTTAAAATTTTTCCTTAAACTTTCAACTTTATTCAATTTGGTCCTTCACTAACTTTTTATTTTCAAAAAGGTCCCTAAATTTTCTTTTCTTGTCATATCAGTCCTTTAACTTTCATAACATGCTTGAATCTTCAATTCTATCACTTTTCCATAAAATTCAAGACCAATCCCTAATTTTTCCTAAATTGTCGAATTGTTCCTTCAACTTCCATATTTTTTCATTTTGGTCACTAATCACAAATTCAAGCCATTTTAATCATAATTCATCAATTCTAAGGCTAAAATATAATTTTCAATAATTTCCCCTAATTTCTCAATCTTTTTGAAGTGGTCCCTAAAATTTCAATTGGGGAAATTCTTTATTCTAACATCAAAAATTAAACTTCCAACATCATAATCCATTCATTATCATCCTTAATTTAGCTTCCTAACCAAAACCCCCAAATTTTAGGGTTAGGGTTTAGAACCTTAAACATGGAATTAATCCAATTTTAAGCTTGATTCCATGTTTATAACATTAATTCTACACAAAACAACCTTAATTTCATCATCTACTATCAATTTCCATAATCAATCTTCATCAATAACATGAACTAAAATTAACTTTTATCATGCAATATTACTATCAAAATGAAGAGAATCAAGTGTAGAACAATTTACCTAAATTAATTTTGCTTGAAACTTGTCTTGATTCTCCAATTTTGAGCTTGAAAATTGAAAACCATATTTCCCCTTCTTTCTTTGCTGAATTCGAACATCCCTCATGGAGTGAATATGATTTGTTTCTCATATTTTATTCTATTTAATCCACATGTAAAGTTAAATGAACTAGTGAATTTACTAATTTGCCCTTTTAATCTAATGGCCATGATTCAATCTCATCAAAAATCAATGGCTATGATTAAATCCATGTGTATTTGACCTTTCAAGATTGCCCTCAAAGTTCCAAAATATTTCAAAAATGCCATCCATGACAAATGACCAATTTGCCCTCAAACTAGACTTTATTTACTTACATGACTTAAAATTGCTATTCCATAAAAATTGAACCAAATTGGTTCCATTCTAACCAGCCTCCTTCCCAAAATATCATAAATATTAATTTATGATATTTATTCAAATTTCATTCAATACGATTTCCAAATTTCCTTTCTTTGAGCTTTATAACCACTCCATCATATTCTAACTAAATCTAGTTAGAATCCCACCAACATTAATAAAATATTCATAAAATAATATTTTATGAATTTTCTATAATCTTTGGAACTGTCTTTAAAATTTCAATTCGATCTGATATACTGATATCCTTAAAATACTTCTATTGCGATTTTACCTTTTCCGAGCTATTGGATTTATTCCGAAAATTCTATATTTCTATATTTGAAAAATAAACTCTATTTTTCTATAAAACTTCATTTTCCAATGACTTGGACTGAATTTTCCTAACTCAGTCTATTATTCCGATAATTATCGGAAATCTTCATAGAATAAAATTTTTCTTAGAATTCCTTTATCGATAATCCATACGAATTTTCTCTACTCTTACTGAGTCCAAAATATCGATCGGAAACACTTTTATGAGACCTTCCCGGAGGTCACTCATCCTAATATTTTCCTGGCTTGAGCACGCTTAACAATTTTATTCGATCCAAATTCGAATAATATAAGCCTCGTATGAAAAATCTGATAATATAGAAATACCACTCTTGGGGGTGAACTATCCATCTACGGGGTTAAATTACGTAACTTTTCAAAATTACACTTTGGTCTTTGAACTTTTTTAAAGTTTATACTTTAACCCCTAAACTTTCAAAAATTATATTTTAGTCACTAAACAAAAATTAAGATATTAAAAAAAATGCTCAAATATGAATCACCTGGGATAGCAACATTCTTTTCTTCATTGAAAACATTTGATGGGCTCCATTTCAAATAACATTCAAAATTTAAATTTTGATATTAAATTAATTTTGAAGTATAAAAACTAGTGTGTATATAGAGAGAATCTATTTGAACCGGGTCCAAAACTTTACAGTTGTGAGTTTTGGCTTTAATTAAAACTAAGCATGCAACATAAAATACTCAAAGAACCAAATTCGAAAATGTCATAGCATAGTCCCTCAAAAGAAAAAGAGAATGCCGTAGCCAAAAAATGTTGGCATCGACTTTTTCTGGAAACAACCAAAGTTTTCTCTGTAGTTTTGTAATCCCTAGGAGCTTCGGCTCCTTGGACCCTTGAACCACATGTCGCTGGCAGTTTCTCCGACTTTGTTCATTGCCTTCCCTTGCCTTTGCCTCTCGTTTCTTCCTTTTTCTACCTATAGTTTTATTTTGAGGTAACCATGGGTTGTTCTTTGGAGTTTTTACCTTCGGTCACCGCTTGGCCTTTCCTCATGAGCTATAGAGTGGTGAGGAGCACGAGTCTCGATCCTTTGAAGGTTGAGTCAAAGACTTCCTCGGGGAGTTTTGGTCTGTCTCTTCCTATCTTCGAGGATAGGTTATGCCCGTGTCGATCGCTCCCGTTGTTGGTCCCGGAGTACCGACCTCCCCCAAAGCCTGTCTTCATCTCTGCTCCGTTTTCGATGTGGGGTTTTCTTAGGTTTCTTCAAAGTCTTTCCCAAGTCGAGCTGCAATTGATCTTCTCATTTCTTGATTCATGCCCAAGTACGATGGTCAGGTTAGGAAATTGTGCTTGGTCTAGTTTTACGATCGCCTGGTTTTTGGAGGTGGAAGATAATTTTTTATCCTCCCCGATGGCGGAGTTCTCGAGAGCTGATGAGGACTTAAGGACGCCAGCTCTGGCCACCTACCAGAACCTTCACCGACCTCCATTGTCCTCTCCTTCACCCTTGAAGTTGTTCTTTGCTTTTCGACCATCTCCCAATCCCCTATTTCTGCCATATTGGAACTTTCTTCGGAGTTTTCAAAGCCTCATGTGCTATGTTGCAGAGCTTGTTGTTGCTCGAGGGTGGTTTTTGCAGCTTCTAAGATCCGTGCAGCCTCGCCGTTCGTTTGCCTTCGCGATTTTTGTTGGTGGTCCCCCGGTGATGCGGACTGAGAACTTTAGTGTTTAAGCAGTTATTTCTGATCAAAGAGTTCTTTCAAAACAGACTTCTATGTCAACGAAAATGTTGATGACGATCTTTCGGTCTATGACGACTGGCTGTTTCTTTTGCCATTTTTTGTTGTTTCTCCCCTTTCAGAGTAGGGTTAATTGTTGGGATTCGTTTGCGTTGATCTGTTCTGACCTTTTGACTGTCTTGAGTTTCTGTCCCGATATCCTTGTATGTAATTTTTTATGATGAGTTTTTTTCTTTGATCAAAGAAAAAAAAATTGACAAAAAAAAGAGAACGTCATAGCCACTGCCCACTGGCGCCAAATATATACAACAATGGATAAAAGGGGCAATCCGAGAATCAAACTCGAGATGTCTCGCACCCAAAGCGAGAATTATACTTCTAGACCAAGCGTCCATTTGCATATTTATCTATAATATATGTTATAGATATTAAGTATGGAAATAATAATCAACCCAAATATAAATACTTTTTTATTATTATATCACGTGTATAAATATAAATATTTTTTTATTATATCACGTATATATATATTATATCACGAATATATATATATTATGGTTTGGGGGGTGTTTAAGTATTTAATTAAGGATATGATGATGAAATCTGAATTTGGAGCTCAAGCTTATTACTGTGTCAAAGGTATTACATTTTTTGAGAGGGGGAGTTAAGGTATCATTGGTAAATAAATATTTAGGGGTAAAGTGCAGAAATGGTCATTAAACTATTCCTAAAAATACAAAATGGTCACTAAACTTTCAAAAATTACATAATGAGAATTAAACTTTAGTTTTTATTACAAAATGGTCACTTGGCCGTTAACTGTCGTTAATTGGGAGATGTGACAGTTAAGAAAATTTGTATAACAACATATTTAATGCTCAATATTTACACATTCAATCAACTTAGACATTAATAATAGGGTTAAATTAGGAATTAATTAATTAAATGTGCCAATATGGAGGATTAAATGTTATATTATTCAAATTTATGTAACTGTCACGTCACCCAATTAACGACAATTAACGGCTTATTGACCATTTTGTAACAAAAACTAAAGTTTAGTGCCCATTATGTAACATTTAAAAGTTTGATGACCATTTTGTATTTTTAGAGATAGTTTAGTGACCATTTGTGAACTTTGCCCAATATTTAGATATGTTTTGATACCGCTTGTTAATTATCACTAAGTTGAACTTATCAAGTAGTTCAGGTGACTCGGATTTGAGCAACATAATTTGTGTGGTGTATGTGTTGTTTTAAAGACTAAGAATAAAGAACAGATACTACTATATAATTACACTATAATATTTAAGAAAAACTATCATTGAGTTATAATACTAATCATCCAAGTATGTTTTCTACTTTTTAACCTAACAACCAAAATAAAAATTAGGTTTATATTAGTATATTATATGACAATTGGAAATTTGTTTGATAATGACTAACTGATATTGTTTCTCCGTTTCAAGTCAAAGAATCCCTTATATATAATGTATAATAAATTTTGTTTTATCGTTGATAAGCAGGACGAACCTAGGGTGCTGGGGAGTAGCCATGCCCCTAAAAATGTAAAGTTACCTTATATTTTATATATTTCTTTTGTATTTTCTATTGATAATATAATTCTATACTCTCTAAACTCTTGTAATTTTATACCCCTACATTTCTAATATAGCTTCCTGATAGTTTGCACCCTCTTACATAAAATTCTGGTTTCGTTTATGTTGATAAGAGAAATCTTTATAAACCATATGAATCGAAATTTGAAGAAGGAAAAGAAGAAAGATTACTCGACCCGCAATAGATAAAAAAAATTATTTATTCAATGCATAGTTTGAGCTTCTAGGATTTGACACCCTTAAAACTTTCTATTTGATATGTCGTATTAATCATGTTCAAATTTGGATGACACTTTCAATTTGTGTTACCCAAACTTTCTATCTAATAAGTGTATGTTTAAAATCGTATTTAGTGAATTTTTAAATAATAAAGACATGCCAGTGATGTAGTAGCTATTTAATTAAAACGAATAGTAGGAAGTTGCTAGCTCCCCTGAATCATGGTTAGCGACAAGAATATTCTTCACTGTATCGGGTTCATGAACTTGTAACAAAACAGAGCGATAGTTAGACCCGGCAAAACTTAACTCGAGATTCGGATCGATTTACTCGACCCGAGATTCGATATGGGCACGAATATGATGGTCTAAACTTAACTCGAATCCGAACCAAAATCGACTCGAATCAAAACCGAACCAAATTTAGTAATTAACAATTACCTTTAGTAATAATTTAATGGTTTAACATCATTTTTTCTCTTTTAAAAGGCTATCTTCATATATTGACTCAAATAGAAAACCGATCGATTCGATATTGACCCGACCCGAAAAGCAGTTGTTCTGATATTGACATGAACCTAAAAATTAACCGATCCGATATTGACCCAACCCAAAAATTCAACTGGTTCGATATTACTTGATCCAACCTGAAATAACATAGACCCGAATTAAATCAGAATCAAACTCGATCTGACCCGAATCGAACCTAAACGAAATCAAATCGAATCGAAAATTAACTCAACCCGAACCTGATCCGAACGACCCAATTGCCCCCTAGTGATAGTGGATAATCTTGGCGGATGCATTCAATAGATTTGTTCTTGAAATCAGGGACAACGGATGCATTCAATAGATTTGTTCTTCAAATCAGGGACAAAAGGTTATCTTTTGTTTTCCATCTGGAAATTAACGTCAACTACAAAATAGGGTAAGACCAAATTTCAGATTTTCTCATCTAGGTCAAGTATTGGTTAATGTAAGTATTCGAGTAAATTTTGAAGATAAAATTATTGAAAGAAACAATCATATGTTCTGCATATTAAATATAAATCGGAAACGAATGATATGAAAGAAAAATCTGACCTAAAATGGTGCTGATGCTTTTATCCGTAAATCCGGTTTTGAGTTCTCGTATATGGTGGAAGCTCAGGGACTTTCTGAAGGAATTTGGGTATTGTGGAGAGATACAGTTAAACTGGATATTTTAGCAGTGTCGAAACAATATATTAATGGTATTTGTAATTGTGGGAATAGTGCTCGGCCTTTCTATGTGACATTTGTGTATGCTAGTTCGACCGTTAGTGGGCGAAGCCGTCTTTGGGAGTAGTTAAAAGCTCTAGAAACGGACTTGGACTACCCTTGGGTGCTTGGGGGGATTTCAACGTCGTTAGCAGTTTATTGGAAATGCATGGGGTCTCTTCGACGTACGGGTGTTTGCTCAAAGTTTGGCGACTTCATATTTGATGCTGGCTTAATTGACACGAGGTATAATGACTTGCAATTCACTTGGAGACGTGGTTCTCTTTCTTAGAGATTGGACCGTTATCTTTGTAATGCTATTTGGTATGATTCGTTTGCTACTTCTGAAGTTTTTCATCTACAGTAGTTAGGCTCGAATCATCGACCTATTATACTTTATAAGGGTTGCCGTAAGGATCTCCCAGGTGCTGAACCATATAGATACATCAGTGCTTGGAATGATCACCCAAAGTTTCCAAATTTGTTAAAGGATTCTTCGATTAGTGATCGCATTATTTCAGTGAATATTGAGGATTTTCAAAATAAAAGTAGAGTGTGAAGTATGGATGTGTTTGGGCATATTGGTCGTCAGAAATCGTTACTCCTTGCACGTATTAGGGGGATTGAGAGGGCTTTGGAGGTTTCTAATGTTCCGATTCTCGTGGACTTGGAATTCGAGCTGAAAAAAGCTAGATTTGGTCCTTAAATAGGAGGAGAGCCTATGGCATCAGAAAGCTCGGTCGAACTGGATTGCGAAAGGGGATAAGAATACAAACTACTTTCATACGGCAACTATGGCGAGGCGTAAACGAATGCAATTCACATGCTACGTCTTGAGGATGGGAATTGGTGTGATGACTTCTCCGTCCTGAAGGAACATGCGTGTCAATTTTTTAAGGTCTGTTCATGAGTGAGCCGAGACCACCACACCACTTGGAAGCTGGTGCATCTTTCCATCAATATAGTGAGGCTGAGCTACGCCCTTTACTTGTAGATGTCATTATGGAGGAAGTGAGACTAGTGGTTTTTAGCATGAAACCTTTAAAATCGTCGGGGTTGACAGCATTTGTGTAGCTTTCTATCAAAGGAAAAATTATTAGATGGGTCTGGCTCACCACGTCAATCATGGTTCTATCCAATAATAATTTTTCATCTCATTTTTTTTCAAGGTGGATCTTCACCTCTTTCTTACATGTCATTAAATAAATGAATCTCATTGGATGGGACTATGGATGACGTGGTAAGCCGGAACTATGTAATAATTTCTCCTATCAAAGGGATTGGAAGATTGTGGGGACATCGGTTTTTGATTTTGTTAGAGGTTTTGTTGATGAGGGGAAGCTCGAGGAGTGGGCCAATCAAACTCTCCTTGTTCTTATCCCTAAAGTTGAGGGGGCGAAGTTTATATCACAGTTCAGACCTATAATCTTTTGAACGGTTCTTTATAAAATTATTACAAAGCTTTTTGCGTTTTGGTTGAAACCTCTCTTGTCTAAAGGGGTGGGGCCAACACAAGCTAGATTTGTTCCAGGTCGTCAAATAACATATAACATTCTTGTGACTTAGGAAGTTATTGTTAACTCTTCAAAAGTACTGTTTTTCATATATAAATTGCTATGCTTTTTGATAGATGCGTGAGCGAGGTCAAATTAATAATATTGGACAAGAAGCTGAATTTGTTCGATGCAAACAATAAAAGACAAAACAATGCACGCATAGGAGGTCAAAAACGATGCACCTTGGACAAGAAATTGAATCTGTTTGTAAAGTCTGGAAAGTCAGCCAACTTGCGACGAGTTTTTGGATGGGATCCGGGCATTTCTGAGTCAAGTTGTCTTCTAAAATATTGTCCGTCATTCAGTTAACTTTCCAACGCATCTTGAAACGCAACAATCGGACATCAGGAACTCAAGATACGTCCAATTTACTGAAGACTGCGCATGCAGAAAACTGGATACGGGATTTTATAAAATTCAGCCCAAAAGCTAACATATAAGGTTTTGGACGAATTAAACTTAACCCAATATATTTATTATCATTTAAATTGATGTTTTTAGGGTTTTATATACTTTAGGAACCAGCCACCCAACCCTTATCAGCTTATCACTTGCCTTATCACCCTATTCCTTGCCACACAAGCACATGGAGTTTAAAGGCTGTTATTTTTTTATTATTTTTAATTAGATTAGGTTTTCCTTGTTTTAGTAGAAATTAAATTGCTTTGTCTATCCTTCACCTATAAAAGGATGAAGCCTCCATCATTGTAAGGGAGATTTTCTTTGATTTATGAAATATTTAGTGAGTTTGTTTTTGCAAGTGCTGATTACTTGTGCCTTCGAAGTCTTCTTCAACATAAGTTCGACGAGTTCTTGTGAGGGAGATCATCTTCACACTCTTGCTTGCCTAGATAATCGCGTCTAGGAGGGTGGGTTAGAGCCGCTTGAGGTTGCTTGCTTAGATTATTGAGTCTAAGAGGGTGCCGAGGACAAAACAACATCAACAATTCGCAAGCCATCTTCATCTTCAACCTTCACACCATCTTCCATAATTCCATAAACAAAACTAGAATTTTCATATTTGTTTTACCTATCTTCTTCTTAATCTTTTCTCATCTTTTTATTTATATTCTTATTTCTTATCATCTAATCCTTCATCTCGTCTTTCTTTCTTTAAATTTCCAGCCTTGAATCTGAAAAATTCAAGAAAATCCCTTCTCTTTTCTCTTGAATTTTCAGATCTGCCCAAACTTCCTTGATTGAGTCTAGAGCTCCTAGTTCTTGCAACAACTTGATTGAAGGCTTCCAAATCCAAGATTGCGCTACTCTATCACTTTTGCTTGACTTTGAGTACATATTTGTGCATTTAGCTAGTAGAATCATGTATTTGCACCTAGGAGTTAAGGAGTGTTTTTTTTTTGCCAGATTAAGGGTGTATTTTCTTGCTTTGGTGGCAGGTTAGGAGTAGGGAAGGCTTGGCAGAGTAGAGCAGGAAACCAGAGAAGCAAAAGAGAAATTTCGAGTTGCAATTGGCAAAGTTGGACGAGAATTGCCAAGCTCGGTTGGCAAAAGATGGACGACCGATGCCCGATCAAGTAGCCGTTGGTCAAAGTACACGTCAGCCCTAAAATTCAAAAGAAGGATAAGATGATAACATGTATATCCTAGTGTGTAACTAACTTTCAAGTTTCAAACCCAGTCTAGGGTTTCCACGTGTGCCTATTTAAAGAGAGTCAATTCGTAAGCCAAAGGGGATGCACCGTGGTGAAAGAGAAAGCTAGAGGGCAAACGTGGTTCGACCAGGCTTAGACCAAGAGCTCTGGATTTATTGAAGGGCTACATCGACGGATCTCCTTCTTTGTTCATTTCTCTTTATTTTTATTTTCTTTAAAATGTGATGTTAAGAAACGATGATTTGTGGATGGACCCCCAGCCATGAACTAATTCTTTTAAGTTGGTTGACGATGCTTTTGTGATAAATGCTCAGTTACTTTTCAGTTTTTAATAATTGAATGCTTCCGCATTTTTTTGTTTATCTGCTAGTGCTTTATTTTCTTGAATTCTTTGTCAAACGACAGTTGGCATTGTATGCATATTATTCCTTAATATCTTAACAGACTTAGGGGATAACGATTAATTGCCAAGTACTAAGGAGAGAAACTTCGACAGAAGATGTTCAAGTAGATGAGCTTACTTCGAAAGTGAATCTACCCCTTAGGAGTAAATATTAAAACTTCCTCAAGTTAATTTATGAAAAAACATCACTATAGACATATAGGGGTTAATCGTGATTAACTTAGGGTATTGTTATCGATAGAGGCAACACTAGCCTTCAAATCTGCTCGGCAATAAAACAAAGGCTGAAAATTATTAACTATTGTATTAACTAGTGTAAAATTCAAGCATCCCTTGCCAACGTTTGTCATACATTTGAATACATTTATTTGCCAACCTATCTGCACTTTCGTTGCATCTTTCTTAATTTATTTTCTAAAATCAAAATCCAAGATCCCATTCAAACTTATTTTTTCATTAACAAGTAAAATACCGTGGCATTTAATTCCTAGACAATCTTTGTGGATACGATACTCAGCTTACTGCCGTATTACTTGCTGACCATATATACTTGCACGTAAAAAGACCTACTCTTGGCATTATTTCCCTGCCTATATACGTTAATTCATCAATTGTTTGCCAAGTGTTAGCGAGTCGACAGTTATACACTCGATGGCTATCAAGTCTTGGAGAAAGGCTTGGATGGCGATCAAAGTGGACTTAGAGAAGGCCTATGACTGGCTTGAGTGAGACTATATAGAAGAAACCCTTAATTTGTCAGGTTTAACTGCTAAATTTATTCATCTCATTATGATTTGCATACGATCGGTATCTACACAGGTTTTGTGGCATGGAGAATTAACGGAGATGTTCAGACCAACCAGTGGTATCCGCCAAGAAGACCTTTATCGCCATATACCTTTGTGTTGTGCATGGTAGGGGTGTGCATAATTAACCATAACCGGTATAACCGTTGTATTTTATAGGTTAATTAGTCGAATTGTTAAGGTTAAACGTTTTAGTTAACCGAACCGCTAAAAATGATGATTAATGGTTATGGTTACGGTTACGAAATTTGACCATTTTTAAATTATTTATACTCATATAAATCGGTGAAGACCTTGAATGATTTGATCATAGAGTTAACTTTTGTGTTTTATGGTACTAACTCATTGAAGTTTCATTTACCTTGTAGTTTTCTACGTTAGTTAAACATTTTTCTTTAGAACTTTGATGGTGTATTTTTATGTCCTGGACTTTGATGGTGTATTGTTATGTGCTGAATACGGTTGAAACTTTAAGCTAAGTATGAAGTTTTTGTATTTTGTGTTGTGTCGGAACTTTGTAGTATGTAGGTACTTTTTTTAATTAAGTATGAAGTTAGTGTTTAGAATCTCATTATTTAAGTTTTTTTCTGAACATTTTTATATAATATTTATCGGGAGATAGTTTCATTATTTTCAAAAGAAAAACATGTGAAAAAAAACTAATAGGTTACTGGTTAACCTATAATCAAACTGTCGGTTAACCGTGTCTTAATGGTTAATCGTTAGCGGTTAACAATTTCTTAACGGTTAGGTTACGGTTAACAAAATTTAATAACTGTTATAATGGTTAACCGACCATTTAAGCTAAACAGTACAGTAAGCCGACCATGAACACCCCTAGTGCATGGAGTAGTTATCTCAGGCCATAACGTATAAAGTGAATGCATGGGTATGGAAACTGATTCAAGTTGCACATAATGGGCCAAGCATTTCCCACCTTTTCTTTGTAGACGATCGTGTGCTGTTTGCTGAGGCTTTATTGAATCAACTGTCAACCATTCAGGAGATAATAAAAACATTTTGAGAGATGTCCGGGCATCGGGTGATTATAGTGGAAACCCAAATCCATTTTTTCTAGGATTGTCCTAGACCAGTTCGTTCGACCATTGCTGGCTTATTTGGGTTTGAAGAGGTGGAAGACTTGGGCAAGTATCTAGGTGTGTCCCTCTTACATAACAGGGTTACAAAGGCGACGTATGCTTACCTGCTTGAAAGAATGAGAAATCGATTATCCGGTTGGGCTGCTAAAACTCTCTTGCTAGCCGGACGGATCACCCTTTCTAAGGCGGTCCTTCAATTGATTCCGATATATGTTATGCAGTCTACATGGCTCCAGAAATGAGTATGTAATGATATGGAGAAACTGATCCCCATTTTGTTTGGGGTGCTACTACTGGGAGATCAGGCATGTCTCTTGTTCGGTGGGACTCGGTGCAAGAAACAGTTGAGAATGGTGGGCTCAGCGTTAAGAATTTAACGTTACAAAACATGGCGTTTCTTATGAAAATCGGATTTCAGTTAATTACGGATAATGAGAAACTATGGGTCCAAATTTTGAAGTCTAAGTACAAAGTGGAACCTGGTTTGCACCTTGATATTCGCCGAAACCAATGTTCTATGCTTTGGCGTGGTTTGGCTTTGTGGCTCGAATTGGAAGGAAGATTAGTTTTTTTACACACGGCGAATGACTCACCTGATTCGCGTGTAGTTTGCGATATGGTGACTGGCTCCGGTGAATGGATTTGGGACTTGATTTCTACGGGCCTTCATGTTGATGTGGTGCAGCGAATTGTGGCGGTTATGCCCTCTCGTTTAGGGGCAGGCCCGGACTCGATTGGATGGCGATGGGAACCAAACAAGTGTTTTACAGCTAAGTCGGCTTATGTGTTCCTGAAAAATGGAGAGGGTGTCGGTGATCCTATTTGGAAGCTGATTGGAGGTTAAAGGTCCCGCAAAGGGTCAAGGTGTTTGTGTGGGTTGCCCTCCATGACCGACTGCTCACAAATGTGGAAAGAAGTAGAAGGTATTTATCCAATACGGATATATGTTCGATATGTCGTCGAGAGGCTGAAAGCTTGGACCATGTGCTCCGTCGATGTTTAGAGGCTCGAAGGGTCGAATGCGTTTGCTCTTTGTACTGATCATTGGGAAATCAGATTTGTAGTTATATGTTGGTTGTTGTGGAAACAATGTTGCTGTATCCTCTTTGATTCTAACTTTGTTCAAAAGGAGGATATCGTCTTTAAAAGGAAAGGTATCATGGCTTACTGCATTGGAGCTTTCTCGACACAACACGTTGCTAATCGCTCTTTGATCCCTACTGAAAATGAGTGGCAACATCCCCCAATAGGTTGGTCAAAGCAAACTGCGACGGGGCTAGGAGACAAGGTGATGGTATGGCAGCTGCAGGAGGAGTAATCCGTAACAAGCAGGGTGGTTGGATTACGGGTTTCTCCAGAAGTATTGGGCGATGCTCGGTGTTATGCGTGGAGCTATGGGCAGCTCATGATGCCCTTTCTCATGCTTGGAGGCTTGGTTATCGGAAGGTGATTCTTGAGACCGATAACACGGAGGAGGAGCGAATACTATCTCGTGTGTCGACTGCCCCGTTATGTAATGGCCTTGATGTTGCTATTTAGGATTTGCTGGATCGCCCTTGGGAGGTTGTGGTTAGTCGGGTAAATCGGGAACTGAACAGAGTAGCCGATTGGTTGGCAACCTTGAGTCGTGGGAGTCCGATTGCAGCAGCAGTGTTTGTTGAACCCCTGTCGGGGTGGCTGCTTTGCTCCAAGAGGAGACTGGCATGAATAGTTAATCCTTTTAGTTCTGTATTACCAAAAAAAAATCTGACGTAGGCTATAGCATGGATTTATGTCAAAAACTAGACAAGTATTGATTCCATGTTCTTTTTTTTTTTACTTCTTTAGACAATTTTCTGCCTTTTTCTTTTTTGGTATGATTATTTTATACTGCCCATTCTACTATAGTCAGGCACTTGGCATTGCACTCATAATCAAAATCTCATAGGCGCCTCTGCTTTTAACTTTGAACTAATTTGTATTTCTTCACATTGCAAACATGTGAAGCCTCATTCTATATTTTCATATTTTAAAATCATATCAACATGTCTAAAACCTTGCAATAAAAACTACAATTATTGAAAACACTTTTCTAATAAAACCATCTCAAAACAACAGAAAATGAAATAAACCCAGAAAAGAAAAAAAGAAAGATTCTTTTTTTTTTTTTACTTCCCTTGGCCAAAAAAATTTACATAAAATCAATAAGAATCAAAAGAAACACTACTTCTCTTCGTTACAGCGTAGGTTTTACTTCTCTTAAACAAAGAATCTTGTTTCTTATTATTATCAAACTGGTGAACTTCATTTTTTTCTTCGGATTCAAAAGGCTTGTCTTCGTCGATTCTCCCCATGCCAACACTGGAACTCTTGGGCAACCCTTTCGCTGCTCTCATCTGCTTCAGCTGTTCTTGCAAGAACATCTCCACTTCGTTCTTATGACCCAAGCTCCTAACCGACGCAGCCCGGATGAGATCTCTAAGATCCTCGTTATCATAGCTGGATGCCGCCGAGCTCTCACTGAAGCTCCTCGGCAACCCCGGGTATTGTCCCGCGTAATTACCGCCGCCTTGCCCCAAGTTGACACCTGCAGCGCAACTCGTAAAGCTCTTAACGTAAAGATCCCTTGCCTTGCCCAGGGCTCTAAAGGGAATCGTGATGAACCTCACGAACTTGTTCTGGGCATGCCCTTTGCGGCTCATTCTTTTGCAGAGTCGATGAAACTGGTTATGGAGATTTCAATGATTGGAAAAATAAAGTCTGGGTTTGGATTGAAAACGATGAAAAAGCTTGAAAAACAAAGGATTATTATGGAAGACGGGGAGTTAGGTATGGGAAAGTAGAATTGGTTGAAGGTGATTGGTATAGTTGGAAGGGTTTATAAGGTAGGTGAGGAGCTACATTAATGGAAGGAGCCCGATGCTTTGTTGGATTTTGACTATTTCCCAAGCACGCAGATTAGACAAAACCATCAGATAAGACCGAGCATATGTGGAGACACGGAGTGTGTCATTAGAAATCCAAGTTACTTTATATCGAAAATATTCGGCATAAAGCTAAAAAAAATTTAAAGTTTAATTGAATAATTATTTTGGCTCTTATTTTTTTAGAGTAATTTAACTCTCAATATTTTATTTTGAGTCAAAATAATCACTCTGCGAATGAAAACTATCAGTTGACTGACAATAAATGGCTTGAAATGACGTGACAAACCTATATATCAATGCACGCTGATATGATAGTATCATATATACAAATATATTGACTTGAAAAAATGTTTTACCAGTCAAAAAATAATTTTATAAAATTATATAATATATAAAATAATTTTTTATTTTGACTTATCATTCTGTGGAGTCATTTCAAACTGTTTACATTCAGTTTTCTAACAATTTTCATCCGTAGATGGGTCATTTTGACCCAAAATGAAACGTTGAAGTTTGAATTGCTCTAAAAAAATATGGGTCAAAGCGACTATTCAGTCCAACGTTTAGGGTATTTTTTGACTTTATGCCAAAATATTTCATAGCATTAAATTTTTTTTCACAAACGAATCCAATTTAAGGGTTGGTGGTTTAGTTTATGGTTTAGAGTTTAGGGTTATATTTTAGTGTTTTGAATTTAGAGTTTAATGGTAGAATTTAAGGTTTTAAGTTTAGAGATTTAGATTTTAGGACTGAAGGCTTAAATAGACATGTGTATCAATTTTTTTAGATTATCTACCGGTATCTGCTCAATATGAACCGAACGACCCATCTTGCTATATCAATTAGTCGTCAAATATTAACCCTTTATTTTTTATAAAATTCAATAGGATGATAATTTAAGTATAATTATAAATTCCATCCATTTAATTTACGAAAATTAAGAGGTTAGTTCTATTGTTTTAAATTTATTAGAATTTGATCTTTAAAATTAAAAGAGAACTTAGTCCAAATCGATAATATTATTGAATCTTGCTGTTAAATTATTGACCTAAAAATCTACAATTCACAAATTCTATTATAAGAATTGCAAGCCAAAAATTATTAATTAACAATTTATATACGACTAATTAGTCAAAATATCATTTTAAATTCATATGTTTATTAATAACTGAGCTAATTTCTTAGTTTTCAGCAAGTATAAGGATCAAAATTCTGAGAAATTAAAGTGAACAAGTTAATCTTTTTAGCTGTTGTAAAATATGATGAAATTTATGATTGATGGGATTAAAAGAATAACGGCAGCCGTTGGTTGAACAAGTTTGTTCGACTGCCAAACACTGTTCAAAGCTTGACTTTCTATTGCCAAACCCTCCATCCTCACCCTTTCCCAATTCCTATATCCTGGCCTATTTTTCAAACCTGCTTCGCCTGCCTTCATCACCTTTATTTATTTATTATTTTCTACTGTTTCCTATTCATAAATTCGAATATATTGAACTCAACGAGTATTTTCAATAAAAAAGGTGATGATGTTCATCCTAAAAGTCACATATTTGAATAACTTTATTTGTAAAGTGTGTATGACTTATCAAAAGATTTATCTTCTTGTAATCACCTTAAGACTATTCAAAAAAATAATAAATAAATAAATTCGAATATATTACTCGGAGTGAAGTCGGAATCCTTTTTTGGATCAAAATTTAATTATAAAATCTTTTGAGACTTAAAATTTATTTTTTATCAAAATACCGACTTCTAACTATTTAACTTTTATTAAAATTTAATTTATCTTTGAGAAGAATTAAATCACCATTTCGTCCTTCTATGTGGCAAAATGTAATCTTACCATATATTATCTTGTATATTTTTTTTGATAATACTGAAATTACAAGTGAAATATATGATCTTGTAAATTAACAATTTATATAGGGGTCTTCTAGCAATTGTACTAATTTAGAGGGTCACGATCTCCTCTAATTACATGTTTAAGTACGCTCAAATTTACATCTTCAAATACGTTGGAATAATAATATTATCGATCAAGTTAAGACTTAATCGAGTGAATCGACTAAAACTCGAGATTAATTAGCCTAATTCAACTATTAGCGGGTTCCAACTAAACTATAAACTTGTATTTTAATTGTATGTACACAAAACGTAAGATATTCAATTTTGTTTTATGTAAAGATATTAATTGATTTAAGTAACTTAAAATATATATAGTTTTGATTTCTCATCTTGTATCAGTTCAAATTTCGACATATACCTTGATAATATAATATCTCTATTTAATCAAATATATACATATATTCGTTTCGAGCTTATATTTTATTATAAATTTTGTAAATCGTATAGATTTATATTTTTTAGGGAATGTTCACATTTTATTATAATTTAAATACATTGATTATCAGTTTGATTATATGTATATTCCAACAATTGATTTTTGTGATTGACTTGAAATTAAAAAATATATAATTTTAAATTTAAATAAATAGCTATTTTTATCATACATAAATGATCAAATTTAACAGAGGGCCTTTAAATTTAGTAGAAGAAATAAATAGAATTTCGTTCCACACCGGTATCTGACCAAAAAGTTTAAAATGTCAAAAATAATTAAATTGCATTTATTGGGTACCGTCTCTTCCAAACAACAGTGCCTTTTACAGGAAAAAGTAAACCTAAAAATAACTAATATTTATCTATTTATTAATTATTATGGACAACTACATCATTAGTCTTAAGTTTAGATGCTATTTTTTTTGTCATTGAATTATAAAAATCAATTTATCAATACTTTTTTGAATTATTATCTTCCTTTTGTAGAAAATCGTAAGCTCATGTGGTCGTCGTTAGTCAACTGTCGTCTATCGTCAGTCGTCGTTTGCAGTAAGATTAATATAAAAAATTTGCATTTCATCCATCTTTCTTCTTCTCCAATTAGTTTCAACAAATTCACTCAAAATTGATAAAAAAATCATATAAAAATTCGACCTTCTAATGTTTCAAACTCTCCCAGAGAGTAGTTAATCTTAGAAGAATGTTTTTCACCATTCGAATTTTCAGACGAACTTCTCAAATTCGTCAAATCCGAGAAATCTCTAAAATCCTAAAAATTATAAATTTTTTGTTCAATCTCGTAAGTTTAAAAAGATTTTAAAAAAATTAAAACTGATAGAGTGATAGAAGACAATCAGAAAAATTTGACAGAATCAATAATGGCTGCAAAAGATGCCGGAATACAATAATTCCTGTCGACGATTGGAAATGAAAAAAAAAACTTTGTTTTGATGAAGAAGATCATAAGTTAAAAAAATGATAAAAGAAAAAATGTCACATCAAAACAAAATAAATAAAAAATATTTCTTTACTTTCATGTCCAATGACAAAAAATTGAAATGTTTAATGTTAAAATTGAAACTTTTTATAGTTCAATGACCAAAACAATACAAAGTTTAGAGTTCAATGACTAATATTGTAGTTTTCCCATTATTATTGTTTATGCTTGTTGGGTAAAACTTAAACACGCCAAGTGTATACTAGATGTGAACAACATTTACGACGCAGCTTCGTTTTCAAGGCTTGAAAAGCTTTGTTCCTTTTTTTTCTTTTCATTTTGGTTAGGTGTTCAAACTTGTGCATTTGATTATTTTTTCGAAATTAATAGTCAATAATCGTTAAAAAAATTAATTTTTCATTATCAGATAGATTCCACGTTTCAAATCTTATATTTGAATATCAAAACTCTGCTGTACTAAAGTTTATTAAGGAACCAACGAGATTGGTCCAAGTGCTAAACAGTTTAGTATCGCTTAAGTATGTCTTGAGTTCGAGATCTCATGTATGCAAAAAATTCTTGGTGGGTGACTCATCTAACAAAGACAAGTGAGTGACAGATCGATCCAGATTAGTCAGAAAAAATCCATAAAGAACTGAAAGGACAATAAAAAAATATATATTAAGGATGAGTGTCGGCACCATAGAGTAATAGCATGAAAAATGTAATTATTACATCAGTAATTATATTGAATTTAATTTATCTAGGCATGTTTACCACTCACAACTTAATTACATCTTAATTTCTTATATTATGTTTGATTGTACAAATTATAATTATACGGTTATATAAACTTAAATTGTAAATAATATTAATTGTTATAAAGGAAACAAACATTAAATTTGAAACATATATCGTAAATATTTAAGTATTCAATAGCAAAATTACTACTACTACTACCATTTATTTATAAAACTATTTTTCAGTCCTAGTAATTTTATTGTTGAATACTTATTTAAAGTGTAAACAAAATAATAATAATAATAAATAAATAAATAAATAATTCTGAATAACAATAAAAATATCAATTATATATAATAATGACACAAAAGAATTCATGAATGAAGCATAAATCGATATACATTTGAAAATTTGAAGCGAGTTAGGTCTCATCATGCGCCTCAAAAATTATGTATTCTTTTAAACCCTAATCTCATCAAATAAGGAAAAAAGAAGTTTGAAAAAATTATTTTCCATGAAAAAGAAACCCCTATAAATAATTAATTAAACGCAAAGGAAAGTCCAAGCATACTTATCTTATAAATAACCCAATTTTAAAATATTGTTTGACTAATGCTACTAACGAGAGAGGAATATAATTGTCAAAAATATTAACACGATCCCTCAAAACTTGAATTCATTTACATTTCTCAATAATTATTCAGACATTAAGTTAATGTTGTATATAGATATGCATTAACATAATATACATGGACCGTCTTTATTTCCCAATATAAGCATGTTGCTAACAAGAAGAGTACAAAGAAGTAAAATAAATAAATAATTTTGTCTGTGTGTATAGAATGCCAATCTTGAATCCGTCAATTTTATATAAATATAGAGACTTTAACACAACTATATTATTGACTTTAGTGAGTAGTTTTTTTAACATAATTTTTCATTTCGTTAATGTAGAGAGCTCAAAACAGTAGGCGAATATAAATCTAATTTTCACCATTAAATTTTGATAGTTTTTTTTAGATATTACTGGCACATAATACACTACAATTCTATCATGTTGTATTTACATATATTTTTTTTAAAAATATTTTTATAAATTTTATAAGTATTTTAGAATTTTAGAACTTTAAAAAAATTCTTTACATAAAATAAAAATTCTGAAAATGTCAAATACAAATACTATGACACGATGCACTGCACCAACAAATCTAAAAAGTTGTCAATATTTAAGCAACAAAAACTAAAAAAATTTTCTCCGATCCGACTCGATTCGAGTTAATATCAAAATTTTCAAATATTCTTTTAATCTTTTATTTTTCTCTCAAACCAAACAACGTGACTACTCAAAATTTAAGCAACAACTAACGAAAAATTCTCTAAAATAAATAAAAAAAACTAAAAAAAAGCATCAAATTAGCCTTTAAACAAAGAAATAGAAAAAGGAAATTATACAGTAGATTTAAAAAAATTGAAAAAAATTTAAGACTTTTTGTGATGGAGAACTTTGTTGAGGGAAACTAGTTAAAACTTTAAATAGAATAAAGAAAGAGAGAAAATATTTAAAAAAGAAAATTGAAAAAGAAAATAAAATGAGAAAAGAAGAGAAAAATGCTGAAAAAAAAGGAAATGTCCGGTTAAGTCGGAGAATTTTTATCCTAAGTTCAAACATGTCATGCTTCGACTCTTTTATCTCTAAAATTCATCCCGACTCGAAACTTGACTTTTAAAAATAAAAATCTATCCCGATCATTTCAGGAGACGAGACCGAATTAAATTATCAACTCTACTTTAACTAGGGATGTCACATGACACCTCAAAAGTTTTAGAAAGAAACTATTCTATATATTTAACATAAAATGTTGTTAAAAATAAAATTAAAACAACTTTAAATGAATATTGATACTCTTTAAAAGAAAAGTATCACTCATTATTTGTTTTCTTACTTAAATAAATTATTCATAAAAATTTTAAATTCTAACCTCACGAACTATTTTTTTTTATTTCACGCCTCCTTTTTTTTGGTTCATTCATTCCTCATCAAGCATTACCCATTTCAACACATATTGACACGCACATACTTTTTCTTGCTTAGTCACGTATAATAGCTTCAATAAATTACCAAGCAACCAAGGCAATTCAATTTCATGCTCAGGAATAACAGATGTCATTTAGCATGGATCACAACTAAGGTGATAACTGAGTTAAACAGTTCACAAGTATTACGAGTTTGATTTGGTTAAATTTCGATCAACATTCGATTTAAATTGATTCAAATCGAACTCGAGATATTAAAGAGTCAAGTCGAGCAAGGTCAAATTCAACTCGATAAGTTCTCGAGCATCTCATTAATTTATTTTATAAATTTGTTTATGATTTTTGGTGGCTACCTTAAAAAAGTTAAGTTCTGAGAAATTTGAATGCTACTTGAAAACTCTAAAAAAGTTCAATGGCTTACTAAATAATTTACACATAAAATCTTTTGGGTTCAGATTTTCAAAACTTTCTATATTTAACTAGTCAAGCCAAGATGAGCTTTTTTAACAAGCATGAGTCGATCAATAATTTATCGAGCTTTTCGAGTATCGAGTTGAGCACATGTCAAATAATTTTCAAGTTTAGTCAAACACTACTTAACTCGTGATCAACTCGCTCGATAAGCACCCTAATCATATTATTTTAAGAGTTCCCATGTCATATTAAATCTTAACATATACAAGTTCTATTGATAATGTTGTTAATGCACAATCACAAGAGGGTAAATAGTCATTTCTATGGAAAACATGGCTTAGGTACCGACACCTAAGCTAAAAATAGTCTTTTAAAGGTAAAATTCGACCTTTTCAATTGAAAGTACCGATATTTAAGGTGAGTATGATACCCAAATTGAATATTATACTAAAATACAGTTTGCGAGCAAATGCATAAATGAGAGCATCGATGCTCTATGAACAAATATCAATACTCCTCTAATTTTTTTGCAGAAATCTAGGCTTGAGTATCAATACTCATGCCTTGAAAACCCATGTTTTGCGCTCGAAAATGTCCTCCTGGTGCCTCCCGGTGGAAGACGTGGCCAGAACTATGTGAAGAATGAGTTCAACATTTGTTGATCAAATATATAACATTACTCGAACTCGAGCTAATACAGACAAGTTTTAAAAACAAATACTACTACATTTGTTTATACAATTGGAGGAAATCCTTGTTCTTTACATTCATGTCTGTAAATAATAAGTACATGGAACCATAGTGGAATACATGAAAAGTAATGCTTCTATTCTACCTTGAGAGCTTTTTGGCAAATTATAGTCCCCTGAAAATCTAGTAAACCATACCGCACAAGCTTTGCTCTTTCATCATCTGGCATGCGGGAGAACCTGAACTTATTAGTCCACGTTTCGACTGTCGTAGGCACTGCAGGCAAAACCAGCTTCTCCACCCCTAATTTCACAAGATTCTTTTCAACTTCATCCACCAAAACTCGACACATTCCACGGCGGCGATGTCTGAACCTGGTGGCAACAAGGGGCATTTCAGCCACCTTGTTATCGTAAACCCTCAGAGTGGCTACTGAAACCATAGTATCATTTTCCTCCAGAATCGCTGTATAGAATCCTCTGAAGTTCAATCGTTTCAGCTTCGAGACTCGGCTGAATATCACGTCTTCAACTAAATCTCTCCCGGTCTCAACAGATTTGCTTGGCTCGAAACACTCATGCATCACTTCAAGTGCAACCCTCAACTTACTCTGATTCTCTTTCTCTGCAGATGACTTCATGCCAGGCCCATGAGCTCGATGATCAGATTTCAGCAATGTCCAAGTCAGATTGTTCCCCACTACAATTGGCTTCCCTGTAAGTTTTTGCAGGCCATAAAAGATCTTTTCACAGCTCTGGCTACATAATAATACCTTGTTTTTCTCAGTCCTCATCTCGCTTGGTTTCTTCAAATTTAAGCAATCAACATGGAATTTAAGCTCGCATTGATGACAAGTAAGAAAACTTCTATCCTTCAAGTATCCGATGCCACAAATTCCACAGCAGCAAGACGGGCAATACCAGTCACCATTGGGGACTTCCTTTAAGCCAAGGCATTTCATATGAAAGGCTGAAGGGCAGTAATCACAGCAAATTAACTCTCCCCCACCGCAGCAAGCAGAGCAGACTCCATCGTTCTCGTCTCGAAACGAATTGGAGGCCTTCACAGTTTCAGGGCTCTCTGCAATAGAATGAGTACTCGACGTGGTGATCTTCATAGACTGACGAACTTGTGTTTGACAATCGGAAAGTGACCGGCCAGTGCTGTCGTCCAAGATTATGTTAGCCGATGGCCAGTGATTGGTACTTCCCGCATGATCTTCAAATGCAGTGAGAGTGAAAACCTTGGAACAACAGTGACATTGAATCCCTTCACGAGTTATCCGCCCTTTCATCAATGGAGTTCCTGTCTTACTGCGATAATACACGTTTCCCAGCATCGAAACAGCTTTGTTATCTATCAACCATGAGAGGAGATTTCGAGGTTTACGATTAGAAACCAGACCCTCGCGCACTCTTTGACTAGATGTTACCACCCGATGTTGGGTTTGGTTCTCTTGTTTCTTCAGCGTTTTTCTTCTCTTCGGCGATTCGGATTCAACAGGTTTTGATAATTGCTGTTTCTCCAGACCCGAACACTTCCTTTTCTTAGGTTGCTTGGGCTCCACGTTTCCTATTCTTCCACCTTCCAAAGCTTGATGGACATAACCTTGGCAAGCCATTTTGAGCGAATAATAAACTTTTCCGGTGGGCGACCGGTACCGGAGTTCTTGTCTTCCGTTTTTGGGCGCATACCAGAAAACCCATCCCTTAGACAAAAGATAGGTTTTGGCTTTCAGGGAAAGTTCATGGGAGTTCTTGGGTCGACCTGTACCTCCACAGTGGTACCACTTCAGAATAGCTTCTTCACATGCTTCATCTTCAGCTGCAGACATGACCGATTTCTCCTCCATTGTTGATTTCTTGAACAGAGTTCCCCCCCCCCTTTTTTTGAATAAACTTGAAGAGAAAGAATAACCTAAAAATTTGGAGGAACGTAGGTTAAGCTAGGTTATAATTTTAATTTATAATTTTTAGTTGATTAGTATAAAATTAATAAATAATATGTATAATAAATAAATATTTTAATTTATGCTTAAAGGCGTAAGAAGTATTTGAACTTTTAAAAAAAAATCAATTAAACCGCTAAATACTTTTTGCACCAAATTAAACCCTTTAACAAAACATTTCAACGGTCAAAATTGGTCAAAAGGCTTAATTGATTCAATTTCTTAGTTCAAAAGTTGATTAAATATTTTGGTTCAATAGCTTAATTGGTACAGAAAATTCAGAGATTTAATTGATATATTTTCAAAAATTCAAGAACCTTTTACACTTAAGCCTTTAATTTATAATCATGAGAAGAAAAAATTACTTAAAAATTTATGATTTTTTTTATTTCTTTTCTTATTTTGACCATTAATTATTTTTTTGTCAAATGTGATTTTCAAATTTTCATTTCGTTAAATGTTTTTGTATTTTTGAACCCACAATGTTAAAAATATATGTGATTATTTAGTCAATAACATACTTGACAATAACATTAATAAAAAATGGCTTAACTATAAAATAGTTCCCCAAACTATACATCTTTTCGATAATAGGCATCTAAAGTTATTTTTAGCTTAAATATATGTCTAATATTTTTTTTTCTTCAAAAATGGGTACCTAAAATTTCATTCGGTTACTATTTTAAAGTAATTCTGTTAAAGAAACTTCACCACCCAATCTGAAATTAACAACAGTTTTTTAATTTTTAAAAAAACTAAAAAATAAAAAATATTTCTTAAAAATTCAAAATTCTCAAAATCTCCCCAAAAAAATCCCAAATCCCTATTACTCAAAATCTCAAAATTAATGTCATTGTCAGCATCAATAGCCTTGTCGGAGCATCACTACCGTCGTCAGAGGTCCTCATTCATTTGCCCCTACCACCCATCGTTGGTAAACGATGAAAAACATGCCAATCGAACGTCTGACGACTAGAGTCTTTTGCGTTCGATGTCCAACGTTTGATTGATACTTTTCTCGCTAGTTACCGATGATGGGCGATTGAAGAAAATAAGCAGGGGACCTCTAGCGACGACAATAATAGTGTTTGATGAGGCTATCGACGTCCACAATAACGTTATTGTTTGAGGTGTTAGGGATTTGAGACTATTTTATGATTTTTTAAAAATTTAAGATATTTTTTAATTTAATTTCTTTTTCAGTTTACTTTGAAAATGAAAATAAAAAACAAAATTTGTGTGTCTAGTTATGATTGTGGGATCAAAATAAAACATTAAACCCATATTTTTTATAAAAAATTAAACACTTATTAAATAAATTGTTTGAACACTTATTTTATAGTTGTGTCCAAAAAAACTCATACGAGTATATTATTAAGAGAAAAATTACCAAAAAGGAAAAAAATCTTTTATTTTTCGCGAAAGGAAATGATGGAATAAAATGGCTAAAAGGTAAAAAAAGCCACGTGTTAACCATATCATCTTTCTCTTTAAAGGTGAAAATGTTTTTTGTTGGAGTAAAATACATTGGACATCACTCAAATATAAACAAAAATCTTTTGCTCCTAATTATAACCTTTTTTTATGTCTTATATTAAAATACTTAAATTTTAAATCCTAACTTAAATTTTACATTTTAAATCTTACATCTTAAAAAATATATTTCACTTTAATTTTCTAAACTCTAATCTTAAACTTTAAATTTTAAATTCATTTTTTTAAAGTAAAAAAATAAAAAAAAACACATAATTTAGGACAAAAGATTTTTATCCTTCAAATATTAATAAAGTTACTATTGGTCACTCAATTCTCTTATCTTTATTGAAAAAAGAGTTAATTGCACCACATGTCCTCAAACTATAACACTCATTCTAAATTGATTCCTAAACTTTAAAATATTTTAATTTTATTCTCAAACTGTGACCCTCATTTTACATTGGTCCCCAAACTTTTGAGCATTCCAGTTTCATCCTCAAACTATGAATCTCATTCTAAATTGGTCCTTAACTTTTTGAACATTATAATTTATCATCAAATTATCATTTATATCATATTATATTATTATATAATACACGTCAATATTTCATGACAATTAACAATTTTTGTAATGGTTTTTATTAAAATAAGATATGGTTATCATATATTGATAATTTGGGGATGAAATTAGAATGTTCAAAAAGTTTGAGGACCAATTTAGAATGAAAATCAAAGTTTAAGGATGACTCACTGAAATACTAAAAAGTTCAGAGACCAATTTAAAATAAGTGTCATAGTTTAGGACTCATGGTATAATTAACTCTTAAAAAGAACTCTTATCTACTACATCTTGTTGAAAAGGAAATGTAAAAATAAAACAAAAACAATTCTCTTATCTCCATCTACTTTGAAACGAAACCCTAGATTTCTCGAGCTGTGAAACCTTATCCAAAAACCAAAATTCTCTTGGCAAATATATCATTATATCTTTCCCTTTTTGTTTTTGAAAAGCTCTTGGTTCCAATTCTTGTAATTCTAGGGTTCCGTTTAACTTAATGGATTTACAGTTGGTGAACAAGGCGTTGACTTTTTTGCGCAGGAAGAAACAATGGCTTATTTTGCTAGCTATATGTGGCGTCTCTGGTTATGGGGCCTACAAGGTCTATAATTTGCCCTCTGTTGTGAAGAAAAGGAAGAGTTTTTTCAAGCTCTTTGGAGCCCTGATTTCTTTAGCTGAACTGGTTTCGGAATCCGCCGAGACGGTCAATGTTGTCTCCAAGGAGTTGAAGGAGTTTTTGCAATCCGATTCCGATCAAGTTCCGAATAGTTTGAAGCAAATTTCAAAGATTGTGAGATCACAGGAGTTTTCCCAGTCTTTAATTAGGATTACAGAGGCTTTAACAGTTGGGGTTTTAGGAGGCAGTAAGTTAGAATCAGGGAATGGGAATGGGAATGAATTCGCAACGGGTCCGGAGAATCCGGGATTTACCGATAGGTTGTTGGATAGGGTTTTCTCTAATGTTGGGACAGGTTTTGTATCTGTTGTTGTTGGTAGCTTTGCTAAGAATCTGGTTCTGGGGTTTTACTCAAGCGGTGGAGAAATGGAGCGGTTGAATGGGACTGATGGATCATCTAATGTGCCCAAATGGGTTAATTTGCTGCTATATGATGATAAATGCAAAGAGCTGATCGCTGATTGCATTCAAAGATTTGTAAGCACGGCTGTTGCGGTTTATCTCGGCAAGACGATGGACATTAATACTTATGATGAAATCTTTGCTGGGATGACTAATCCTAAACATGAAAAACCTGTTAGAGACATTTTGGCTTCTGTTTGTAATGGTGCTGTGGCAACGCTTGTGAGAACGTCTCATCAAGTGTTCACAAGTTCGGACTCGAAGTCGGATTCTACTTGTTTGGTTCTTGATCGGAGCGTGGATGCCGATGGAATGAGAGATGGTTTCGAGAAGGAATTATCTTTAAAAGGAATGGAAAGGGGGAGCTCATTTGATGGGATTCAGAATAATGGGTGGGTCGATAAGGTCTCTTCCTCATTGGCAGTTCCCGGCAACATGAAGTTTGTGCTTGACCTGACTGCGAGGGTGACATTTGAAACATTAAGGTCTTTGGTGGTGTTTATAATGTGGAAGCTTTCAGAGGGTTTGAGAAGAAGCATTTGTATTGCTCGCGACAAGGTTGTGGAAAGAGGACTGGATGTTATCAGATATGTTGGTGCTAAGTCTTCGGTTATAGTCACTGTTTGTCTTGCTCTGTATTTACATATCATTGGTTGTAGTAGCATTGCGATGCCTGCTTGAAGGAGCATTTATTCCAAATTTTCATTGAAATACAACAAAATCATACTGAAGCTGCTTATATCAGAAGGTCTTGTACGTATATTTATCTCGTGCAAAATGTATATAGCATTAACAATACTCAGCTTCCTTCAAATTTATTTGCCTTGTACAAAAGTATACTCAATAATCTCATTCTCAGTTCTCACTGCTGTATGCCAGAACTAGTGCTATTTTGTTGTTGTGCAATCTAATTCGTATTAGAGATTTATTGACAATGTTTTAGAAACAAAATTGTGCGTTGGGATTAATAGTTCCAATTCTTCCGGAACATGAGGTCTGCTAAGGAAAATTTAGCTGATCTTGCAAAATCAACATGATGACTGGATTATGATAACATGATTTGTTTTTGGCTTATAAGATCCAATGTTACTACTAGTGATATTATTTTTCTCAAGTTGATAGGGATGAACCTGAAAATTGTGTGATTGGGGCAATCGTCACACATTTCTGCTTATGAGAAGCAAATGCATTATCCAGAAGTAGTAATGATTGTTTATTCTGTCCATTCAAATATCGGATGCTTAAACTTATGAGAACAAAATTGAGTATGGACAATGCAGTCTGGATATGGAATCCTCCTATTGAGAAATTTACCAGCTGTAAAACTACTTGCCATTAACTGAGTGCAGTGACATCTCAGGTCAACCAATGCCATGATCTTTGTTTTGAAACTTCCTGGCTGTATATGTGCTTTGATCTTTAGTCTCCCATTCATCTCACTGACGGCTGTTGAACATGCATGTACAACTTTATTTCAATGCACTCGGGAAAATGACTATCCTTTTTCTGTGTAACAATGGCATATTCTCGAGTGATACCTGTAAATGGTGTCAAATTGCATAGCCGTGTTTGATCCTCTGCCTGCCTGTTGTCATAGCTTGTGACAGGTAACTTCTCTTCCTTGTGTTGTGTCTTATCTGTGCAATGTGATGCATATTCTGATTATCTGCAGTATATCTGCTTCATGTTGTTACCATCTGAAAGGTTGATGCTTTCATAAAGTTAAATGCTATATTATGTTTTTTTCTTACTTACAATGTCCATTTGTTTCCTCTTCTCTTATCCCTAGGTGAACTAGCTTTTTTCGTCTCTGAATTTGAATGTTGTAGCTTAAGAAAAACAGAGATATTTATTTGCTGCTTAAGGTTTTTTCCCCTTTTCCTTTTTTCTTTTTCAATAGTTTCAGTGTGTATGAGTTATTTTTCCCCATTTTCCTCACTATATCTCAAGAAATCATGGATTTGTTAATCAAATGGTTAAGATTCAGAACCACTTTCGTATTTTGTAGATTAACCGTTAGCTTAACAAGTTTTCCGTGTCAAGCAGATCTTTATGTAACCTAATGAAAACTAATATCTGTTTTCATGGAGAAATCTGACCGAATTCTTTTATGAGAATAGATAAAAACATTCAACCGTTGCTTCCCATATGGTGCATGAATTACTGTATCCATTTTTCTTGTTTTAAGCCCATAGGCTGTTAATTTTTGCAATTTAAATCTAAGAACTTGGATAATATTTATGCTAAATCAAAAACCGTCTCTTGCAAAGATTCCCAAATGTCGATGCCAACATTAGGATGCTGTGTTACATAATCAATGAACTTTCATTCTGCTGTAGGATTTCATGAAAAGCAAGTACTTTTTATTAATTGTAGTCCCTCAAGCATATAGCTGCGACATTTTTTTTTCTCCCTGTGCAGGTCTTGACAGATATGGATCATTGCCATTGTCTGCTTCGTAATTCACTCGATGCTGCAGCATTTTCTAATGAAAATGATACAAATGATAGCCGTTCCAGCAACAAATTACCAATGGGAGTGGATGCTACTACTTTGAAGACGAAAATAGCAAAGGTCCGGGTCCATTATTAGGTTGTTTGTGATGATTTATGTGTCTCAGTTCCATGATCAGCCATGGTCTTCACTTCTGAAGGATGTGATCCATAACTAGTTAAATCATTCATCACTTTTTCGAGTTACTTGACCTGACCAGACCAGACCAGACCAGACAGGCCACCAACAAGTGGTGTAGCTTTGTTATGAGATTATGCTGGTGGGTAACCTAGACGTCAATCACTTTTGATCTTTGAGGACTCAGTATACCTTTAAGAACCAGTGCTGGCCTCTGAAAATAAGCAAAAAAAAGGGCAATGGGGATTAGAAGAGTTAAGCTTTTGGATACAGGGGGAGAGGGAAGTTGCACTCGGTTTGCCTGTGGGCTTAAGTAAATACCCAAATGTAGAAAATGGGTTGTGACGCGCGGCCATAAAGTGTTTTTTAAGGTATATAAAGTTTTGGCAAAATAACAACTAGTTAATCTAGTAAGATGAGATATTAAATTTTTAAATAAGGCAGAAATTAGAATAGTTGGGAATAGACAATATGCCTTAAAGTCTTCCCTAATCATTGTAATAATAATTAAAATAGCCAAAATGGATAAGCATTTGAGATCCATTTTTCATTCATTTTGCTTCATGTTACCAACCACGCCAGACAATATCCACTTTTTATCGAATCCGAATTAATGACAGAATTATCATTAGGAGAATTTTTTTTTATATACAATAAATTATTTTTATTGAATTTAAAAAAAATAAAAAAACACTTGAATATTATATATTTAAAGTAAAAATTGTAGGCTTCTACCTTTCTACCCCTATGTGTATCCCACATGACTTGTGTCTTTGTCTTTCTAATGAACGTATCACTTTTTGCAAGCAATTTTTCTTTTATCTGTTTTTGTTTGATCCTTCGTGATTAAGTTAAACCTAATCTTGTTGATGACCCACCGATTCTCTCTTAAAAAAGTGACTCCCACTACCTTTAAACTAAGGATAATTCTAAAAATTTAATTACATGTTTAAATTTATTTCGAAATCATTTGTCTGCCAGATGAGTGATAAAAAAAATTGCCTTTTAAATAAAGTATTAAATTAGAAGTTTTGGAAGAATTTTACTTATGTTTAAACATCTATTTTAATTCGACTTTCAATATAATCGGAATCTATATAATTATTGAATATCGAAATATCTCAAATCCAAAAAATAATAAAACTTTACTTTGAAATAGTAACTTTTTTTTGCTTTACCTTAAGAAAAGTATTCAAATGATCTTCCAAAAATCTTTAATTTGTTTACAAAGGACCCTACATTTCTTTCCTCCCCCTATAAATACCCTCTCCCTTCTCTTCAATCCTTCCCTTTTCCCCTCTTCTCTTACTTCCTAGTATCAATTTAAAATTAGAGTTTTTCTTTCTTAATTTCTACTCCCATTTTGGTAAGTTTATTTTGGTTTTTTCCCCTTATATTTGGTTGAGTATAATTAACCCAATGTTTTTAGCTGAAGAAGCTGTTCAATTCCAAGTACCGGTTCACGGAACCAGTTTTACACCCGAAGAACTCCAAGAGTTATTATCATTTTTCGAATCCAAAGAACAAGTTGGTTTGAATTTCAGTTCGGAAGGTTTGAGTCGGCGATATATTCACCTGATGAAAGAAAGAAAAGGCAAAATGAATCGAACTGGGAGTCAGCCAAACGGTCTCGTTGGAGAAAAAAGAGACATTTGGAGAACCTCACGGACCAAATGTACCGGTTGAACATAGAGAACCGACAACTTAAAAACCAGCTCAGTTTAATTATTAATCAATATCACGTTGCATGGCAAGAGAATGAACGGTTAAGATCCGAATCCGATGCTCTTCGGGCCAAACTGTTGGATCTATGTTGGACTTCAGCCACCATGCAACGCAATCACGATAATAGCCGACATTCGTATCAAGCTTTAACTTCAACTAAACCGAAGAATTAAGCTCTAATTATCTCTTTTTTTTTCTAAAATTATAAATATTCGGCAACACTGGTAAAAAATGGTGGTTTAGATAAACCCCACGTTTATCGTCTTGTAAGAAAAGGTAGCTTTCGAGTCTTACTTTTAAGCTGCTACCTTTTGCATGTTTGTAGCAAGTTAGGGTTAAAGAGAAAAGGAATATTGTAAATGCGTTTGGTAATCTGTGTATTTGGTGTCTTACTGCGTATGTATATAATTTTATCATGCTATATAATCTTGTCTATAATATTTTATATTAAATAAATTATACAATTGGTCACTTAATTATTACTATGTTTCTATTTAGGTTATTCAACATTTTTCTTTTCCGATTTCATAACCAATATTACAAAAACTGATCATTTTTGTCACCTTCCATTGGATCTTTAACAAATTGTTGATGGTACGGTTTTTTAATTGGCGTATAAACTTTTTTAGTTCTTAATATTTATTGCATTATATTAGTTTGATCATAACTATAAATAATTTTGTTATATCTGGTATCTTCGCACCCTAGAATTCTGGATATGGCCTCCAACACCCGTACTTAGCTACTCCTGAAGCGACCCCATCACAGCAGCTCCTATTGGAGGCGAGTAACACCGAAGATAAGAAAATCAAAGGTCTACACACTCTTGGGAATTGGCATTGTCAGGAGCTACAGTATCCCACTCACGTGACAGGTAAGGGTGATAATGAGCCTGACCGGCTCGCAAGCTACTTGGGCTCTGGCGAGCTCGATTCGGGCTCGGGCTTAGCTCGAGACCTTAACAAGACGAGCCGAGCCGACCCAAGCTCGGCTCGAAAAGCTCGTGAACAGGCTCGAAATAATTATATATATATATATTATGCTACATATACACTAAAAGTAATCTCTTTAGCAAAAGAAAAGCAATAAAATAAAGGGTAATCTTCACCCGTGGTCCCTTTTGTTTGGTGTTTATTCTATTTTGGTCACCCGAATTAAAAAAAGATCATTCGTGCCACTTATATTTTGAATCGTGTCTGTTTTGGTCCATTGGCCGTTAGTCTCCGTTAGTGGCCTAAGGGGCAGCTGACATGGCCGTTTTAAAAATAAAAAATAATCCACGTGGATTATGTTTATATCTTATTATTTTCAAAAGGGGTAAAAGGGAAATAAACAGCTTCTTTTTTCTTTTTGCACGATTAAGAAAAAATTAAAAGCCCAAAAGTCATTTTCTCCTCTCTTTTTTTTTGTAGATTCTGGGTAATGTTAGGGCTTAAAGAAATAATCTCTGAAGAATCAAGGCAAGTACTTAAGGGAATCAATTTTCTCCTCTTTCGTTTATCTCATACTTTTAATGGTTATGAATCGTCTGAATCGCTTATTTTTGTTTTTACTTAGAGGCTAGAAAATGGTGCGGTGGCGACTACAAAAGTCAGGGGAGAAGAAAGTGGTGTATGGTATGTTTATTTTCTTACTTATTTTATTCATTTTCTGAAATTAAAAATGAATGCTAAATGGGTTTATGGTTTTAGTAAGGGTTTTGGATTGTATTAAGGGTTTAGTTAAATTTATTTTTATGGGATTGTATTGAGGGTTTATGGTTTTAGTAATTGTTTTCAATTGAATCGATGGTTTAGGTTAAATTGATTTTTATGAGAATGTATCGACGTTTTATTGTTTAGTAAGGGTTTTGAATTGAAAATTGATCTTTAAAAAGGGTATTGTTGTTTCAATGTATTGATTTAAGGTTGTCTTAGGTTGAGTTGACTTCGTTTTGTTTTGTTTTGCACATTTAAATTGGTTTAAGGTTGTTTTAGGTTGGATTGCAAAATTGTGTAACAAATACTTTATGGTTGTTTCAATTTATTCTGCTGTAGTTTATTGCATTGATTCGAATATAATTCAAATACTTTAGAGTTGTTTGATTGCATTGAAAAAATTGATATTTGTCTGTATTGATTTTATGGGCGTTTATTGCATTGAAAAAGTAATGTTGCATTGAAGAATTCTGAAATGTGGTCCACATTTCTTTATACCTTTTATGCTATGATGCATATTTGTGTTGTCTTTATTGATTTTGGGATTTTTTACTTTTGTTGCCTTTTTCTGTTATGAATAGTTTAGTGTATTGCTTTTAGGGGTGGGCCATTGGAATGTATGTATGTATGTATTAATGTTTACTGTTTTTAAACGGGTGGGCCATTGAAATGTTTTTGTATGCTGTGTAGGTAATGAGACAGAATTGTTTACTTGTGTGATTCACTATGGAGGAGATTTTGTACTTTCACCAAGGATGAAGTACATATCTAAGTTTGAAGCTTACTTCGATTTTATTGATGCTAGTAGATTCTCAACCTTTTCATTATGTGACATGGTTTAGAATCTAGGTTTAGTTGTACCTTTTACTGTTTACTGGAGGGTGCCAAATGCTGTATTGTGTACTACTTCTGTTAGGCCACTGAGGACTGATCATGACTGTATGGCTATGTTGAACAGCCTGCCTAGCAATAGGTACATCCATATATATCTAAAGCCATTTCAAGAAGAAGTTCAAGAAGTATATGAAGAAGAAGAAGAGCATGCTGCTCAGGAAGAAAAAAATCATGAAAATGAGGAAGAAGAAGATCGTGGAGATGAAAAAGAACAAAATAATATTGCTGCAGAAGAAGAAAATATTGTTGGTGAAGAAGAAAATAATGTTGCTAAAGAAGAAGAATATGCTGCTGAAGAAGAAGAATCTGCTGCTAAAAAAGAAGATTCTACTGCTGAAGAAGAAGAGTCTACTGCAGAAGAATTTGATGTTAGTGATAATGAATATGATTATGGAAGAGATGAATCGTGCAGACAAGAGGATGAAATAGGAATTAGGGTTCAGAGAAATATGGATGGTTTTGGACCTAATGGTGTACATGTGAATGACAAGGATCATGGACCAGAATCAGAAACTGACAATTCTGAAGTGCTATACAGTGAACATGGTTTAAACTCAGATAGACCTAGGTACCGTGAATTCAAGTCTGATACTGACATGGTGAAACCAAAATTTGTTAAGGGTTTAGTATTCCCTAATAGGACAATGTTAAAAGAAGCTATTAAGCAGTATGAGAGAGTTGATAGGGTGGGAGTAAAACTGAAAAAATGACAATAGAAGGCTTCAAGCAATATGCAAGGAATGATGTCCTTGGAAATTGTGGGCAACTCTTATGAATCCTAAGGACAGTATGGACCAAACTTGGCAAATTAAAACTATGGTGAATTGTCTTACATGTTCCAAGTCTGTGAGCAATAATAATATTACATCTAAGTGGATGGCAAAGTACTACATTGGAAAATTCATGTCTGAGCTTAATTATACTTTGAGATCATTATGACATGATGTGTTGCATGAATTTGGTACACTTGTGTCACCTGAAAAGTGTGGTAGGGCTAGAGATGTTGCATTAGAATTGATTAAAGGGAATCATAAGGCTCAATATGAGAGAATTTATGATTACTTACAATAGTTGAGGAGTTCAAATCCTGGAACAACTACAATATGTTATCTAGATTTAATGTTGTTCCAGAGGATGTATGTTTGTCCACAGGCTTGCAAAGAAGGGTGAAAAGTAGGTTGTAGGAGGATAATTGGTCTTGATGGTTGTTTTTTGAAAGGTTATTTTCAAGGCTATTTGTTGACAGCTGTAGGGATTGATGCAAATGATTGCATTTACCTGATAGCATATGTTGTTGTAGAGAGTGAGAATATGTCTTCTTGGTATTGGTTTGTGGAAAATTTAAAAATTGATTTAGAGATTGATAACTCTTTCCACATATGTTTCATGTCTGATAGACAAAAGGTTAGCTCTCACTCTTATTTTTTTACATATGTTTCCTTTTGTTACAGATACTAACCTTGAATTTTGTTGTTGTAGGGCCTTAAGGAAGTTATTGAAAATGTATTCCCGTATGCAGATAGAAAATGTGTTAGACACATGTACACAAATTTTAAGGAGAAGCACAAAGGCCAAGCTCTGAAAGAGGCTGTTTGAAAGGCTACCAGAGCTATCTATTTGCGGGAGTTTGAAAATGCTATAGACCAGTTGAAGTCACTATCAGAAGCTGCCCATACTTAGATTAAGGAGAAAGACCCTGCTCAGTGGTCTAGATCCCACTTCTCCACTAGGAGCAAGTGTGATATGCTCCTTAATAACCACTGTGAGTCGTTTAACAAGGTAATATAACTTGTTTTAATTATTAACTAATTATTTGTAAAACAATTATGTACTTAATAACTCATTCATTGTCACTATATTTTATGCAGTCTATTTTGGAGGCAAGAGATAACCCTATATTGACTATGATGGAGACAATTCGAATGAAAATTATGACTAGAATTGTATCCAAAAGAGAGGCTGCTGAAAAGTGTAAAGGGCTATTGTGTGGAAAAATTCAAAAGAAGTTGAATGCCAGTATTGAAGAATCCATCAGGTTACTAAATTAAATTCCTTATATTTTTTAATTTGTTACAAATCTACCCTATGTACTATTTTTTTGTTGCTTAAGCTATTTTTATTTGTTGCAAGCTGACTTAGTATTATTGGTTGTTTGATTTGTCTCATGTACCTTTTTGTTTGTTTGTTAGAGACAACTCGAATAGAATATCTGCCACTTAGTATTATTTGTTACAAATATGCCTTATGTATTATTTTATTATTTTTTGATGGTTTTGTATTTGTTTCAGGTTTTGGCTAACTTATGCTGGTGTATAGACATATCAAGTTGAAGCTGGCCCATCTCATCAATATGTTGTGGACCTTAACCAAAGATTATGTATATGAAGGAAATGAGACCTCACTGGGATCCCATGTGCCCATGCAGCATCAGTCTTTCGATTGAATAATTTAAAGCCTGAAGATTATGTCAATGAATGCTACCACAACAGCACACAACTGGATATTTACTCGAACATGATTAAACCAATCAAAGGTAATACTCTAAACTACCTTGTACCCAAAATTCAATCACGACTTAATTAAATAATTTTTAATTCTTTTGTTAATAGGTCCATTCCAGTGGGCTCTAGTAAACGGCATGAAACCTATTTTACCACAAATCATAAGGAGGCCACCAGGAAGACCAACCAAGAAGAAGAGATTAGAACCTGATGAGGTCACTAACCCTAAGCTAAACAAAAGAGATAAGCAAGGGCACAACAGAAAAACCTGTATAGGGGAAGTGGGTGCAAATCAACCTGTAAGAAGGCCCACATTCAGGAGACCAAAACCTAGACAACCACAATAATCTCGACAAAATCAACAACCTCAACCTCAGCAGCCACAACAATCTCGGCAAAATCAACAACCTCAACCTCAGCAGCCACAACAACCTCGACAAAATCAGAAACCTCAGCAGCCACAACAACCTCTTGTACCTCGGAGGAAAAATTTTCCAATAAGGAGAAAAAACCCTCTTCCTCCACCAACAACTGTGAGATGGATGCCAAGTCAAGAATCCACTGTCTCTAACCCTTCACCAGCAACTGTGAGATGGATGCCAAGTCAAGAATTCACTGTCTTTAACCCTCCAACTCAAGAATTACAGTCATTCAACTAAGGAGTGAAGTTGGGCCACACTTATTTTGTTTTTTGTAAACTGAAATGTTTGTGTCACATTTGTGACCAACAATATTACTTTTTGTGATGGTTAAGTTAGGGCATTATTTTGTAACTGCTACAGCAGGTTTATTTTGTAACTATCATTTGGGGCATTGATGTCATTATTTTGCAGCTGATATAGTAGGTTTATTAGCTTAGAAACTAATTTTTTTGTACTAGCTTGCCTCATTTATGCAAATTTACCTTTGATTACTTAAAGTATTTAGTTCATTTTATGCAATACCAAAATATTATAGCAAAAAATTTCAGTTTAAAACAACACAATAATTTCTTCATTACTTAACCGAAAACATTTCACACAACAATCTATGGAAATAAAAACCTACATATTAAGTTACTTCACACAAAATAATCCATGGCATAACATCATCTTTCCCGAAAAACCCATACAATAAAATTCTATAGAAATAAATCCTACCCAATCAATTACTTCATAACCCACACCATTGCCATGGAGAAAATCAGCAAGCATAACCAACAGTTTTGTTCAATCCTTTTTGTTCTCTCCATTTTCTTCACTTTCCTTAACAACCCAACAATGACCACTCTTGCACGTGGTGTCAAAGGAGCATCATACCAAGCAAAGAATCGGCAATGAGACCCACTCCCATAATTTTTACAGCCATAAAACCTCCGACCGGGGTTGTCATTAGTCCAAGAAACTGCAACCTTTGCTTCGAGGCCACAACGACAAATGGGTACGCCTGCTTCCATTCCTATCATCTTCTCTTCTTCAATGCTTTATGTTTCTGCAGAATGAATAGGAAAAGAGGAAAAAATTGATTTAGGGTTTTGTATTGAAATGGACTTATATAGACAACTAAAAGATGTCGTCTATTCCACGTGTATTATACACATGGCTTATTTTTTATTTTTAAAACGGCTATGTCAGCTGCCCCTTAGGCCACTAACGGATACTAACAGCGAAGGGACCAAAACAGACACGATTCAAAATGTAAGTGGCATGAATGATCTTTTTTGAATTCGGGTGACCAAAATAGAACAAGCACCAAATAAAAAGGACCACGGGTGAAGATTACCCTAAAATAAATTAGGGGAAATACACTAAAAATAAATTAACTAAAATAAATTGGGCACTCTTTTCCCCTTCCTCGATATTGAATTTCGTTTCAGTGTTGGTTATGAAAGGGGTTTTTAACGAGGCCATATCTTTTATAAAAAAATTTATAGCAAAATTGTCCATTTCGAGTCGAGCTGAGCTTGACAAGCCCGAGCCGAGCCCGACGAGCTTCGAGCCCGAGCCCAAGCCCAATAGTATTGTTTTTGAGCCAAGCTCGAGCCTAAAAATTCAAGCTCGTCGAGCCTCATGCCCGAGTCAAGCCTGACCAGGCTCGGGCTCGGCTCGTTATCACCCTTAGTGACAGGACACCAAAGCATATTGATTGGAAGTTAGACCTAACCCTGCTGACCCTTCAATAGCAGTCAGTAGGTCTGACACCATGTCATTAGTAATAGCGCCAGGGGTTATAAATATTTATGCAGATAGAGAGAACGTGATCGTTTAATGTTCGAGAACATGTTCGTTTATATTGTTCGCAGACATGCTTGTTTATATCGTTTGCGAATATGTTCGTTTAATGTTCATGAACATGTTAATGTAATGTTCACGAACATATTTGTTTATAGTCAACATGGTAAAATTACACTATTGGTCCTTAAGATCCTTAGGTTTTACAATTTGAACTTCAAAGTTCACCTTGTGTTCAATTTAGTCCCTATTTTCACCAATATTTAAAATGTGGAAAATAAAAGGAAAAGGAGAACATGGTAAATGAGGTTATAAACGAGTCGAACAACGAGCTTTTAAACGAGTCGATAAATGAGACAATAAACGAGATTGTTCATGAATATAAACGAATCGAACACATCTATTTCGTGTCTAATGGTTTATTAAGCGAATATTAAAATTTTGTTCATACTCATTTATTTAGCTAAATAAACAAACATAAACGAATGTTATACGAACAATTTATCTAACGTTGTATTCGTTTACACCCCAGCTAAAGTCACAATAAAACACTGAAACACTTTGACATCATCTATAATTACTTTATACTCGGATAATAATCCATAAATAAAATAGTCAAATATGAAAATATAAACTCTTTTTTAAAAAAACAACTCATGTAATCATTGCTTAAGCAAAGACCTTTCACCTGATGTATATACAAATCGTGTGGATTTTTTCTGACGATACCGTTCTGAATGGACTTTCTTTAGAAAAAGTAGAGTATTCAGTTTTCTTTGGTGAAAAATGAATTTCCAAGCTTAGTTTACAGTGTTTTTTCGCCTTATTTAGGGAAATAATACACTTAAAATAAATATTTAGGGACGTGGGTTCTTTCAATATTATTTAGGGGAATGGAATTGCTACAGTAAAATAGGGGGACGTATTTCGCAGATACATCACCTTTATTTTAAAATTTTTAACTGTGAAACGCCAATTGCACATGGCATTACTCTTATTTTTTTAAAAAAATCGGTTAACGTTTTCACGTCAAAAATATCATTGGATTTTAAAAATTTTAAGACACTACCTTCAGGAGGCGTCACCTATTCAAAAATTTATTTTAAATTAGTGGACGCCACTTGCAAGGGGTGTCACTTGTTTAAATTTTATCATCCCCTCCAACGGTAGATAAGAGTAGTTGAAATATTAAATAGGTACTAAATATATAATTAATGTTTGGCAGAAAACGATTTAAAGTTTATTTATATATTAGATGTAGTAGTGTTTTGTATTGTAGGGAAAAAAATTCGGGAGTTTCTTTTGTGGAGAGAAAAAAATTCTGTAGGTTCTATTTATTTGGAGAAAAAATTGTGAGTTTGGTTCAAAATATTCGAGATTAAGTGAAAGGGCTAGGAAATACAAGAATATTATTGACTTGCCAAGGTTTTGACCCTCGGACAATTTACAATCTTTGTTTCCTCTCTGGTTTTATAGTTTCTATTGGGTCATATCAACCTTGCAAAATTTATTTTATCTACTTTTAAATGTTAAAATTTTTCAGAGTGATTTTTGCATAATTTTTTACTTTGTATTACTTTATTTTTTAAAATTATGTTCTGATAATAGTATTATTATTTCACTTTTATAGGGTCAAAATTGTGAGAGTTTGGTTCAATATATTCGGGAGTTTCTTCAAAATTTATCTGACGAAGTGTTACGTTATTAATTTATAGAAATATTTGCTAAATAGTTTTGTTAGTAGAATGGAAAAATAGAAATTTAGGACATATAAAAAATAATAATTTTATTAGTTATTTCGAAAATAATACTAAATACTTCATATACTATATAGAAAATAAGAGGTAGAAATACGTTTTGTTTGTAGACTGAAAAAATAGAAATTTAGGACTGAAAAAATAGAAATATATTTTGGTAATAATAATAATTTAAAAAATAAATTTTTAACAATTTATGTTATTATTTGTAGAGAAAATAAACGACTTTCTTGATGTTGTCCATTATAATGGACAAATCGTGGAATATGAATTGAGAGTTGTATTTAAATCTCGAAGGCCAATAAGAATGATGTTCAATAAGAATATCACGTTCAACGAAATGAAAGAGGAAATCTATAGAAAAATACGACTTGATGTTGCTGATTTGAGTTACAGGGATTTGATATGTATCAATCCTGTGAAGTATGGTGCAATGCCTCTCGAAGACAATTCTATTGTCAGAACCATGGTTGCAGTACATGGATCATCTAATTGTACAATAATTGAGATATATGATGAGGTGGGAAACTATTCACCACATAAAATCGATGGTGCCTCGACATTTGCGGCAATAGAATGCGGTGAGGCGAGCATACAAGTTCAAGAGCCAACAAAAGATTGTAACGTTCAACACCTTATTGGCCGTCGAGGAGAAACACTTGTTGAGTTTAGTGAAAACGATGAAACCGATGTTCCCGTTGAAGCAGGTGATCACCCTATATTTGATGAAGATGGTATTATTTTGGATCGTGATGAGCTTTCATCGTATCAACCTCTGTCTGGTATGCACGAAGTAGATTATGATGCGATGAAGGCTCAAGAATTTCCTGATATGCCACATTTAACTAGAGGTCGCCTACCTCAGTCAACAACATCCTCAAGTGAATTGTCTATTGGGACTCAATTTCAAGAAAAAATAGATGCTAAGTTGGCAATTAAATGGTTTTGCATAAGGGTCACGAAGATTGTAAAGTTGAAGAATCCAATCCGAGGACCTTTTATGAAAAATGTGTTAACTATAGGGAAGAGCGTAGGTGGAATATCAGAGTTTCGATGTTAAAGAGAAGAAATGTTTGGGAAATCACAAGGTATAATGGGCCATACACATGTACAATGAAGTCCATCACACAAGACCATCCTGTTGGAGTATGCCTAAAGACCAATAATAAGATGATTGTAAAAGACATACTTATTTATCTTGTTTATTAATATTAAGTCATTATTATTATTTCAGTCATTATTTTGCGCATATATAAATAAACTGAATTATAATAAAGTCCTTAGAATAATATGGTTATTCTTAAATGTCCTTAGTCAAGTACTATTGTGGGTATGGACAATAATAATACATTAAGACTAATATGTAGTTGATTGATGACAAAGTATTGTCATTGACATGGAGATGTCAAAATCAATACATAAGTATGTGTTAGAGAATGATATACTGGACTAACCCGCTATGAGCATGTTTCTTAGATTATTATGTGACATTCACAACATTGCTCGTAGTGATAACTACATGTATGATCCCTAGACTTGAAATTATCATTATTTCAACATTGTGAGTGATACATTTTGATACAGTCAAACGTGTGTCGTAATTAACTACACTATAACGGGGATATGTCACAATTTATATAGTGGGATATGGTTGATCAAGATAGGATTTGTCCCTCTTACATAATAGGAGTAATATCATAGGCCAATTGATTAAGTGAGACTAGAAATGCACGGTTATGCTCGAATAAATTGATATGAGATATCATAGTTATTCGTTTATAATAGTCTACTCAAGATATCAAGAAATATTAGATGGACTATACAAGTGTGACTATTATTAGAATTGTTCTAGATATTGTTGCTAACGTTACACGAACCTACAAGGGTCATACTTTATGATTGAAACGAACATATATCGACTATATAGCATTTGTACAAACTTGTTGTACACGAAATTAGTTAATATATATATATGTATATATATTTGATTTTACTAAAGTCTGAAATTATTATAATTATTGTAATTATATAATTTCATTTATGTATATTTTTAATACTATTAAAATATATAATATCCCTAAAGAAACATAATTGAAGTAGAATTAGATTCTACATATTTAATTATATTCAGTTAAATATATTGTATATTTAAAATCCAAATTTAATTAGGATTAGGGTTTTGAATGCTATATAAAGGCATAAGGTCTAGCAGCCAAAAGCATGCCTATTGCTGAAAACCTCTCTAACAGTTAGAGAAACAAAATATTGTTCGTTTCATTTGGGTGGACTGCGTAGAGGTCGAAATGCTGCTGTGACGACTAGGATTCAACATCGCGCTGAAGAAATTAAATTCTCATGCGTCCCTACAATTATCATATTTAATTAAGGTAACGTTTTATCCTTTTTTACTCCGAATTCGTTCCTCGTACATGAATCACTAGTAGAATTTGCCGAATATTTTTTTAGTATGCCATGGGGTGCATCGGCATTTCCCAACACATCCAAAATTAAATTCAGATGTAATATGTGCATACATGAAGGTCTTGATTGAACAAAATCCAAAGGTTCCAGTTGCAATCTTAGCTTCGTCTATTCGCAATCAATCAGGATATATTGTGTCATACTACAAGTGCTGGGAGGCAAAAAATAAGGCAATGACATTAATATTCGGTGATTAGGATAAATCATATAACGAGCTTCCGATGTTTTTACAAGCAATGCAACAATTCATCCCAGGAACTATAGTGGAGTATGGAACTTTTCTTGCATACAACACAGAAGAGAAACTTTTGAATGAGAAGAGAATATTTCATCGACTATTCTGGGTATTCAAGCCGTGTATTGAAGGGTTCCCATTTTATAAACGTATGGTCCAAGTTGATGGTTCATGGCTATATGGGAAATATAAACAAATTTTGGTGATGGATGTTGCACAAGATAGTGATTGAAATATATTTTTGATTACATTTGTCATTGTCGAGAAGGAGACGACGATGGAGGCTTGGGACTTTTATTGAGCAATTTATGTAAGCATGTTGTCCAACAAGATGGGGTTTGCTTGATTCTGATAGATGTAAAAGGATCCTATCTGTAATTCAAGGGGAAGAAAGTCATTGGACTCCTCCACATCATATCATGTATTTTATCTCCGTCATATTGCATGTACTAGTATGCGTGAATTCTATAAAGCTGCGATCAGCGATAAAATCAAGAATACGTGTAAAGTTTTTCATTGCAACTTATACTTAGTATTAAGTATCCATTTATTTGTAATTAAAGTTCATTATTAACTACATATTATCAAACAGTGTATGAGCTTTTGCAACCAAAATTTGATCAGATGGTGGAAAGTATACGTGCTTACAGTGATGACATTTACAAGTGGGTGAAGGACATCAAGAAGGAACAATGGGCACAATCATACGATGGTAGAGTACGATATAGACACATGACAAACAACCTAGTCGAGGCAATAAATTCAGTGTTGAATGGGACACATCATCTCCTAATAGCGAGTGTGATCAAAGAGACGTACTACAGACTAGCTAAGGTTTGGTCTAAAAAAGGAGATATATCAAGTCCATGATTATTAGGGGCAAACATTGGGCTCCCAATCTTTAGACGGCTATGGAAAAAATCAACAAGATTCAATGTCAATGTCGGTTAATATGATTTCACCGATAAACTTACCTTTTACGGCTGGTGCGTTAGTGCGTACACAGGGCAGAGCCAGCCATGTAGATTATCGAGTCAACCCTAACCAAAAATGGTGTGATTGTGGATAGCTCCAAGTGTATCGATATCCATGTTGTCACACGGTCGCCGTATGCATGTCTATTAATGTTGACCCATACACTTATACTGATGAATGCTTCAGTCTGCACAGGATGTTAAATATCTACAGGCATCAATTTTCACCAATTTTGAGTGAATCTTACTGGCCAAAAGTGTATTATGAAGAATGGACCCAGTCCATTGTTGCGTAGAAAGTTAAAGGGTCGACCTAAAAGTACTCAGATTCATAATGAAATGGATATTAGAGAAGAAATTCAACCAAAAAGATGTAGTCATTGTAGGGGTGAAGGTCATATGAAACCAAAATATCCTAATCTACCAAATTATAGGGCTTAAGATCGGCGATCTTAATCTTTAAGGTAAACTACTGGAATGGTCACTTATGTTTAGGGTTTGTATACTTTTGATCACCGATTTTTAAATTCGACCGTTATGATCATTTATGTTTTCGATCTGTAAAAGTATGGTCACTAGGACGTTTGCTTCCTTTAAACATTAACATGTGGTTGATCTGGCACAATAATAAGAAGGATAAATTACTTAGAGAGTCCCTAAATTATTAGTTCATTCATATTTTGACCACCAAAATAAAAACAATTTGTATAATTACACATTTAATCCTCAATATTTAAAATTTTCTTTTTTTTTTCTCCCCTTCACCATTTTCCATAATCTTCTTCATCTAACTTAATCCCCAATTTTTTACTATATTAATCCCTAATTTCAAAAATATTGTATTCTTATCTTCATCTTCCATATTATGCACTTTTCTACAGCGAATAAATGACTTTTCTACAATTTTTGAATTTCAATAGATTCTCATCTCCTTATGCCAATTAAAACAGTAGAAATTTATGTACATTATGACTGGCTGGTATTGCTAGGAGAACTTAGATGCTTCATGATTCTGTATTGAAGTACACAACTCAATCCAGTTACTGATAATTAAGAGAAAAAACTACATGAAGCTATTAGATCTAACCTGTAAGAACAAAACAACAAATGTATACAATAAAAACTACAATATACATATTAACTGATTAATGGTTCAATATTTTTTATGTAGGGTTTGCAGCAATTGATTCCAGCTTTTCTCAAATGAAATTCAAGCATCCTAAGTAATTATAACATGGATGATATCTAAATTCAGTTTGTAAAATCAACAGTGCTAGAACATTTGACAGGTCTCTATGGTAGCTAAGAGTCATCAAGCACTTTCCCAGCTTCAGTTGTGAGATTGAAATCTTTTAGCAATGGAACATTAACTTGTTAGCATACCAATAACCTAGTAGTAGTATCCATAAGCATGAAGGAAGCTATTAGAGAAGCCATTTAAAGTAGCAAAGAAATCGAAAAACAATTCAGATAATTTCTCATTTTGCATATGTTATCTTGAGTAGGGGCATGCTAACCTTCTTTGTATTGTTCTGGTTTTACTGTTGGCTTCTGCTACTTAAACGTCGACGAATGAAATCAACTTGCTACTGTGGGATAGTTGGCTTTCAACCATCCTAGACATGTAACGATCATAATATCGGGTTAGTAAATCGAGTCTTGGACCCGGGCTTTGGGCCTACTGGAAAAGAAAACGAAGAAGAGGATAGTTTGAATTAAAAGGGTGTGAAAGAGACGGAGAAAATTAGATTTTATATTCTCCCATCTCTCTCCCTTTTTCATCTTTCCTTTCTCTCTCTTTTTCCTATTATTCCTTAAGCTTTAGAGTCTGATCTACCTCTATCAGAGTGTCCGTTGTCGACACCTCCACCATCATCACGTTCATCTCGTCGAGACGAGTTCACCAGTACCAGCGGCGTCGCCATCAGAGCCACTGTCGAAGGGGGTGAGAGAAAAGAAAATTCGGGTTGTTGAGTTTGGTTAGTTTGAACGCTTGAATCGAGAAATGGATGAAAGAAAGAAAAAGGTTGAAGAAGAAGATAACGTGTCACATCAGCATTTTCTAACGGAAGGTAACGAAAGTGACTAAAATGAAAGTGAAATAAAAGTTAAGTGACCCCAATGAAAATTTTAAAAGTTTGGTGACCAAAATGAAAGCACCTTAAAAATTCGGTGACCATCTGTGCATTTTACCCTTAAGAGAGAGAGAGAGAGTAAAAGTTGTATCGGTGAGAAATGCTTTAAATTCGTTCAACTCATCTTTTTTATCGTCCACTAATTACGCAACCTATCACCATAGGCTTTACAGTTTTCCTCTTCATTTCTTGCTCTCTTTTTAAGCTATAAGGACCATGCCTTTGAATTTGTAACCTAAATTCTTCAAAGTGATGTTAATTAGAATTTATAATTATGTAGGGGTCTATTAAAACATAACGTCAAATATATTTACAAGTGTCGGATTTTACATAGTTATTAAATGTGATTAAATAATCGTGATATAACCCACAAAGACGCAATAGGTTTTGACAATAGAATTTGGGTAAAACTTTGATACACAGACTGTGTAAAATTAATTTTACACAAGTTTGTGTTTTACACTACAAAAACCCAAATCGTATATTTTCAACCCTAACCCTAAAAAATTAAACCCTAAACCTTAAACCATATACACTAAATTTAAACACTAACTTTAAATTTTAAACCTTACAACCTAAACCCTAAACTAAAACCATGACCCTTAAAACTAAAAGGCACAAAGTTTACACGGCCTGTGTATCAAAGTTTTTCCCATAAAATTTATGTTGGAATCTTAAAGATGATATTATTAGACAGAACAACTATAAATATGGACAGTAAAATAGATATAAAAATACAAAAAGAATAACATAATATTTTAACTAGATCTATTCATGCGTCCTATTACTGTTTGAACTCGAGAAAACAAAATCAAATTTGGATCCAAATTCGATTGGATTTGACGGCATGTTAAATATGAATGTGTTGAGCTTGGTTTAAATTTTCGTATACAGTGGAAAAGATGAAAAACTACTAGGTCCGATTAAAATGTCAATATGGGCCAAGAGACCCGTTCCTTTGGGTCTTAATCCTCCAGTTCAGGCCGACGAAAATGCAACAGAAATATCCAAATATGTGGAGGTTATGAATTTCAGATAACTGTTGTAACATAAATATAAGTTATTTATGTGCTTTTATTAACAATGACATATAAATTTTATTAAACACCATAAAAGATATTATAAATATAATGCATCAAAAAGAGAAAAAAAAAGCAATTAGTCCACTAAAAATCTCATACAAATGTGCAATAATACTTCCAAGGAGATTAACATATCATCAAAATCCAAAAAACTTTATGAAACTTAGGGATGGGCACGGGTCGGGTTTTTGGACCACCCGAACCCGAACTAAAAATAAATACACTAAACCCGAACACGACCCGAACGTATTCTCTAAAAAACCAGACCCGACCCAACCTGAAAATAAATACTCTAAACACGGCCCTGACCCAACCCGACGTATAGAAAAAAGTAATTTTAGGGATCTAATTGTAAAAAATAATTTTAGGGGACTTAATTGTAAAAAATAATAATTTTAAGGACTAAAATGTAAATAAAAATTCAATTTTAAGGACCTAAGTATAAAAAAAAATATATAAAGAGGGGTATTATTATAAATATCTCTAAACAATTTAAGGGAAAATTATACAATTAGTCCTGGGTCGGATATTTTTCACCCTAAACCCGACCTGACTTAACAACTGTTAAAAACTCGACCTGACCCGCCAATTTTTTATTAAAAAATCTGATAGGGTCGGGCCGGGTCAAAACCCGACCAGGTCGGGTAAAATGCCCATCCCTAATGAAACCCCTTGTCTTTAGCCAAACGAGACACTTTACGGGATGAAAAAAGAGTGGTGAGCGAACTAAAATATCAAGCAGATTGCTCCACTACACAGTTAGGATTACATCGACCAACTAACCATCAAACGAGTGGGGATCAATCTTTTCTATGACCACCAACAAAATCAAATCAAAAAATTAGCGATGCGAGGATATCTATATGAGCACCAACCGACCGTTAAGGTATTCTAAAATCGTGTCAAACGACAGATGAAACAAACCCAAAAGTCAATGAAAAACGTGCCACCAAGACAGAACAAATGCGTGCCACAAGAGCGAGATTCTTATTAAAATAATGAAAAATTTAAAGAAAATGAACACTGACGATTGACAACCAACACCTAGATAATTGTCGATCGCCGACTACATCAAGAATGAAGAAAAGAGCAGCAACGCTTTTGGATTATTTTGAAATAATTTTTTTTTAAAACAAAAGTCATTAGTTAAAGAATTTAAAAAATAAACAGCAATATAAAATATTAAAATTATTATTGAATCAAACAAATCATACGAATAAATAAAATAATATTTGAAAAAGAAATTGATTATTAAAGTAGTAAATTGGGCGACTATCTCCCAGGATACAATAACGAAATAAGTATAGCAGTAGCACATCTATTGTGATCAGTGAACCTTACCCTCGTATTTTTCTATCACCGAAAATAGTTTGGAAAATCACAAAGTAAAAATAATAAAAAATCTCTTTCTATGTGTGTGTTTTAAACCAATGTGTTTACACGATATTTATAGAGTTTTCGCATATGAGTTTTAGTGGAAATAAAATTTATGAATTAAATGTCATAATATTTGTGATTTATTCAAATATATTCTTTTTTGAATTAGATAATTTTATCAAAATAATATCTGAACTAAAGGGGTCATTTATCCTTTTAATTCAAAATATTCAAAAAAATTATCAAATTAACATATGAATTAAAGGAGTCATTTATCCTTTTAATTCAAAATATTTAAAAAGATTATCAAATAATATATGAATTAAATGAGTCGTTTATTCTCTTAATTTGGAATATTCAAAAAGATAATGCAATGTTTAAGGAAAATTATCTCGTAGTGGACTAAGATATTCGTATACCCTCATATGGCCCTATCAGTCTAAACATTTGCATCACTCATGCTATATCAACTTAAGTAGTTCAATAGTCAATAAGTTGGGTCTTGTATATAAACATATCTCACACTTGGTACCACATCAATATGTGATACAATTCACAATTAGCTTATTTTGAGCATCAATTTCTCATCCACCACTCAATTGTTTTCAGCATATAAGATACTGTTATAAAGTCTAATGAAATAGAATATAAAATCATAATTTAATTATTTAAATCTCCATCTTTACCCATTGAAAATATGTCTCAAAGTTTCCAGATACTCATATTTTTTCCAATAATTCCCACATGAATAAAATTGATGTTATTTTTTATCAAAAAATGTTAACTCGATGTGGTGAAAGATTCTACGATCGATAGCTGCATATGATACGTAGGTGTCAACCCTTGAACCTTCCCTTGTGAAAGTATATTTACTTTACTGACTGTCTAGTAAACGCGATGTCCTTGAATTGTTCTGTCATTTGTTTAAATGATGATATACCTCACACAACTACATCCATGGCTAGTTTTTCGTTCTCATGGGTATATGTTAAACCTATATTTGATTTTGATATAACAATGACTTAATTGTAAAACAAATAAATTTTTAAGGTACTTAATTTACTCACTAATTTGACACGTATTCGAACTTAAATACTTTTCCAAGACAAGTTTTGAATCCCTAAATATTTTCTAAGTGTTTTGGTACCCAATTTAGCCAATTTGGTAACTGAGTACCGGTATGGCCTATGTCGTGCCAGTACAGGTTTTCGTTAATGGAAACAAAACTTTTACATAATGCCTTACGAGTACCGGTACGGCTATACAAGTACCGGTGCAACTTTTTAAAACTGTAATCTAAATTGTGCTTTGAGTACCGGTACGACCTATGAGGTACTGGTACATGGATTAAGATTTTTAATTTTTTAATTAATATTTTGATCGTTGTTTTGTCAGAATTTTTTGGAACTAACTTTTAAAAGATTTGTTATGCGTATCGGTACACCTATATGCGTACCGGTACGATATGTTAACCAAATGTTCCAAGGATTCCAGTAAGCAAAATGTGTACAGGTACAATACGACCAGTACTGATATCCTTTGTTAAATCGTCACTCTGTACCGATACGCATGCTCACATACCGGTACCCCTTTGTTGAAACGGCTATTTCCTCTTTGGGCAGGTATCGATACAGATGCTCATGTATCGATACCCAGTGTTGCTAGACAACATTTATTGCGAGAAAAATGCAACCCAAGAGCTCTATTCAGTATCTCAATTACCAAACGGCTAGAAATCAATGATGGAGTATAAAACCAAACCTCCAAAGCTTCTTCAACAACAAGACAACTATCCAAAAGCATTCAAGCACATATCCAATCTCTTAGAGCTTAAATTGCAAAATTCTTGTAACCCAATTGAGTGGTTTTTATTGTATTTCATTTTTCATCAAGTTTGGGGTTTTTAATGAAATTTGAATTGTGCAAACATTTATCCTTAGAGGATTTCATATTTTGCTTCTTTGTATCCACCTTTAGGGAAAAAGGAATCACTAGACTTTGGGGTATAAGTCTAGGTGTTTGTGAATTTATCTCCTTTAGCCTAAAAGAAAAGACAAATTAGCGAATCTGTGAAAATTTTTAGTGTGCATAGCTAAGGTAGTGGATGTAAACCTTGTTTAGAAGGTAGAACCACTCTAACCACTTGTGCAAATTTTCTTTTTTTTTCCTCATTGCTTCCACCAATTTTTTAATTGCCAATTCAACCCCTCTTGGCTATTTCCATTGATTGTTCAACCCAAAAATTGGTATCAGAGCTACACTCATTTGAAGGATTCACATCCTCTTAAGTAGATCTAAATGTTTCTCAATCAATCCACAAGTCAAGCCATGGCCTCTACTTCCGACAACTACTACGAGGAATCTCAATCTATCTCCAAACATCTATATTTCAATAGGGGTAAACTACCCTTATTGGAAGAATAGAATGAGGCTCGTTATCAAATCTAATGACTACCTCATTTGGGAAGTAGTGATGGACGGAACGACTACTCTAATGAAGAGAGTGAGAGACTAGCTCATTTCCAAGGAAAGACGAGAATGTTCCAATGATGATCGAAAGAAGTTGCAACTCAATGACAAAGCCATGCACATATTATTTTGTGCCTTGAACCTAACAAGAAAGCCAGGATGTCTTCTTGCTCAAGTGCCAATGAGATCTGGGACAAGTTAGAAGTTACTCATAAGGGTACTAATGAAGTGAAAGAGACCAAGATCGGACTCCTCAATCTAAGTTTTGAGAACTTTAAAATAGAATCGAATAAAGACATCACCAAGATATTTGATCATTTTTTCGTCATCATCAATGGGCTTAAAGGCTATAGAGAAGTCATTCCGAAAGACAAGCTTGTTCAAAAGCTTATCTGTTCTCTTACCAAATCATGGGATTCGAAGAAGACCACCATCATCGAAGCCAAGGATCCCAAGACCTTAAAGCTTGATGCTTTCATAGGGTCACTTCTCACTCACGAGCTTATGAAAAAAAGAAGAAAAGAAGATGAAAAAAGAAGAAAGTGGAGAAGAAGAATGTTAGAATTGCTCTCAAAGCTTCACAAGAAGAGAGCGATTCTAGTAAAGAAAAAGATGAAGAAATGGCTATGCTAGCCAAGAGATTCACAAGGTTCATGAAATCCAACCTTGGAAGGAAGTTTCAACGAAGAGAGGGTTTCAAGAACAAGCTAAAGGAAGAAGAGATCAAATCATTTGTTATGAGTGCAAAAAGCTGGGACACATCAAGTTTGATTGCCCCAAATTAAAGAAGAAAAACTTCAGGAAGAAGAAGCTCAAGGCATATATAGCTACTTGGAGTGATAAAGACTTATCCGATGAGGAGGAGCAAGAGGTAGCTAACCTAAGTTAACCTTAAATTCATCTACATTTAATTTCATAATTGATGAGCTTCAAGAAGCTTATTATGAATTGCAATAGGTTTACGATTAGTTAGTTTTGAAGTATAAAGAATCAATTTTAAAAAATAAGAAAACTATTTTAGATTTGAAAAACTAAAATGATTCTTTATCTAAAGCTAATTTGGAACTTGGAAGGAAGGTTGAGGATGTGCAAGCAAAAAAAATTGAAAAAAAAATCAAGACTTGCATAACTTACTTTCAAGAGTCCATGATGATCACCAAAAGGAAGTGAGTGATCTTAAAGCTTATTTAAGCAAAGTTGGGGCACCTCATTTTAAAAAAAGGAAATCATTCAAAACCCAACTATGTTAAAAGAAACTTTAATGGGTACAAATATAGAGGCTTCTAAAGGACCTCTAATGGTAAGAGAGTTATAAGTGTTTAGGTTCCTAAGGATCTTGTTACTTCTAATAATATTGATGCTATTGCTTCTTGGATTCCTAAGGGAACCAAGATTTTGGGAGCTAATACTCATGGATCCAAAAGAATTTGGGTACCATAAATCAAGACTTGATTCTATGTTTGTAGGGGGAGCATTACTACAAGGCCCAAACATCGCAAATTTATGGTACCTTGATAGTGGATGCTCGAGACACATGACCGAAGACAAGAGTCGATTCTTGGAGCTAAGACTAAAGAGTGGAGGAGTAGTGACTTTCGGTGACAACTCTAAAGACCACATTGAAGGAATTGGTTCCATTGGTAATCACTCATCCATACTCATTGAGAATATTTTGTATGTCAACAGTCTAAAACATAATTTATTAAGCATAAGCCAGTTGTGTGATAAAAGTTTTAATGTCATGTTTGATTCAAATGGTTGCAAAATCATTGACATTGCATCTAATAAAATTGTGCGAATTGGTCATAGAATAGGAAATATTTACATGGTGCATCTAGATGACATTCATATTTCAAATACACGTTTTGTTGCAAAAGATGAGCATGATTCTTGGTTGTGGCATAGAAAACTAGGACATGCTAGCATGAGTGTTTTGAAAATTTTGATTTCAAATGATCTAGTAAAAGGTTTGCCTAAAAATAAATTTTTTTCGTTGATAAAATTTGCGATGCATGTGTTAAAGGTTTGAAGAAGTGTATGTTGAACAACCTCCCAGTTTTGAAGATCCAAAATATCCAAACCATGTTTTCGAACTTTCAAGCTCTTAGAGCTTAGTATGAAAGATTGTTAATTTTTCTAGTTGAAAAAAGTTTTAACAAAGGGAAGGTTGATACTACACTTTTATAAAAAGAAAAAAGCAAGGATATCTTAGTAGTTCAAATTTATGTTGATGATATTATTTTTGGTTCTATTAATGAATCTCTTTGCCAAGATTTTGCTAAGTTAATGCAAGGTGAGCTCGAAATAAGCATGATGGGGGAGCTCTCATTCTTTTTGGGACTCCAAATCAAACAAAGGATGGCATCTTCATCAATCAAGCAAAGTACATCAAGGATATTGTCAAGAAGTTTGACTTAGAGAATGTGAAACCTCAAGCCACTCCAATGAGCTATTCTACAAAGCTTGAAAAAAATGAAGGAGATAAATGTGTTGATCTTAAGCTTTATAGATCTATGATAGGATCTTTACTTTATCTTACCGCAAGTAGACCAGATATCATGTTTAGTGTTTGCTTGTGTGCTAGATTTCAAGCTAGTCCTAGAGAATAGCATTTACAAGCCGTTAAGATGATCTTTAGATACCTTAGAGATATACCTTGTGTAATACCCGTATTTTGTTCGGGGTATTCGAATATACAGCTAAAATAATAAATAAATAGATAAATAAATAAACAAATAACCCAAAACCACTTCAAATGTCAATAAAATGTCCATTTTACATCTCTAAAATCTCAAAGCCTAAATACAAACCTAAAGCCCATTTACAGAACCCAATTTCCCTCTTATTTTTGGTTAAACAAACACAAATGGATCAAAAGCCCATTTTCCCGCCCAAAAGGAGCCACGTAGCGTCTCCCTATTAGTTTAGAAGGATATCACGCGGATAATGGTTTTGGTGACATCATCCTCTGCCCACCTATAAATAGAGAGAGAGAAAAAGTCAGATCCCAATAATGACAAACATTAGTTAAAAGTATTAAATAATAATAATTAAGAGGAGAGAGAAATTACCTGCTTTGGAAGCTGAACCGGTAGAGATGAACCGCCGGTAGCCAAACGATCGTTGCCGAGAAAGTGTAGTCACCGTCGAAACTTGAAGAGTCATCAGAGAAACTTCGGCCATCAGAATCTCGCCGACGAGAAGGTAACCTTCTTTTCATCTTGAATCCTGCAAAAATCAAGAAAAAATAAAATATACTAGTTTGTTTTTAAAGAAAAACAAAATAAAATATGAACAGTTAATAAAAAATGAGATTGGAAGCTTTACGGTGGTCGAAGGTAAGGGATTTCGGTTTTGATAAGTTTAGGTTCATATCGAGTGAAGTGAAGGGGGATTTTTTTGAATCCGGGTTAGTTTAGATTATGATTTGGGGGAAGAAAAGGGATGATTCTTTTGAATTAGGGTAGATCTAGGGTTTAGGAGAAAAAATGAATTTTTTAGGTTCAAAAGACGGTAGAGCATGGCAGCTGGATGGCGGCCATAAATCGCCTAGCGGTGGCCGGCTTCGCCTGCGGCAACCGGGATTAGAACCCTGGTGGCCGGCGAATGGCTTGTATGATCGAAGTATGGCGACGGAAGATTGAGTGGCAGAGTTTGCGGTGGAGAGTCGCCGGAACTTTTGATGTTCATCACGTTCATGCAGAATGATGATGAACACCAAACGAAAATGGTGAATTTTGATCTGAATTGGTGAAATTTTTTAGGTGATTGGTGTTTAAGGCAGAGGATTAGAGAGAAAGATAAAGAGAAAGTGAAGTGAGAGAATGGAAATTAAAAAATGAAAGGAAAGACTGAATTTTGGTCTAAGAATAGCTTTATATAGCCAAGAAAGAACGACGTCGTCTTGACGTCGGGTCGCCCAGGATCCGCGCGTTTTTACGCAGATCGGGTCACGAGTCCGCATCCAATGTCTAGATCATCTCGTTTTTGGCTTCCAGATTTGTAATCATCTCAATTTAGTCCCCTAGTTCTCTTAACTGAGCTCTTTAGGATTTAAATGTTTCAATTGGGTCACTAGAATTTTTGTAATTGGGCATTAAGTGTTGTAATTCTTTCATTTTAGCCACCATTTTAATAAGATCAATTTTAGTTTCCACTTGTTTTCAATTTAATCATTTATTTAATTGTTTTATCTAAATGAAATTAATTTATATGAATGGTGCATTGTTTTAAATAACATGTAGAATTATTTGTTAAATAATCTAAGTACATTTATATTTAGTTAATAATTAGAACCTTTAGTCTAGGTTTCTCTAATTAGGATTCAATAATTAAAGTGAATAGAAAATTTTAGTAATTAAACATATATTAAATATATTTTTAAAATTCAAAATTGGATGATGTTCCATTGTTTACAATGGAGTGTTATCTCAACATGGATTTTAATAGATATATTTGATGCATGTTTGCACCTATAAATGAATCTTAATTTAGTTCTTTATTGGGAATCAAATAATTAATTAGGATACATTGTAGTTAATTAAATGTATATTAAATTGAACCTTTGGGGCCAAAATTTGGATGGTGTTCCATTGTTTACAGTGGGGTGTTATCTCAATATTGGTTTTAAAGGTGAATATTTAATATACATTTTTACTTATAATATTGACTTAATAATTGTTAGAGCCTTAACTAGGACTAGAACTTTAATTAATTAGAAGGATTAATTAATTAGGAATATGATTAATTTAAGGGTTTTAAATATATGGAAGGTGTTCACGCAGTTGGCATCTTCTCATAAAAGTCATTAAATTAATTAATATTCATAGCATAAATGACTAATTAATTAGATCCTTTTAGGATTAATACTTAAAATCAACAAGACAATAAAAGGACATTCATAAAAAACCTTTTATGTTGGAAATTCATTTTTTAAATATGAATAGAGGTGCCACCTAACGGGGTGCTTTTAATCTCATATTCGAACAAAATGAATTTCCTTATAAAAGGATATCTACATTCAGAATTTAAATTCAGTTAATAATTATGGGATAAATTAAATTCAAATAATTATTTGAAATACCAAAATGCCATGTAAAATTAAAGGTACCGATAACGAGCGTTCGTAGGGGTGCTAACCCTTCCCTACACGTAACCAACTCCTGAACCCAATTTTTAAGATATAATCTCTGGTTTGTTTTTTCGGTGTCCGGTCTACCTCGAAGTGATCGATGGCGACTCCAAAATGTTTTATAAAGGATAAATAAAGGAAAATACAATTTAATACAAAAAACTCTAAAATTTCAAGATTAAATTAAAAATGGCTAGAAAACCCTAATTTTCCAAAAGATCGATCGTCAGACTATTTTTCACACCCGATTTCAAAAACGGCCGCGATAACTTGGCGACTCTGCTGGGGATTTTTTTAAAAATTGAGAATCAGGCCTAATTAGTTTTACGTGGTATTTTGGCATTTTGGACAGTAATTTTAATTTAATTTTTTTCTATAATTATTGGATGAATTTTAAGGAAAAATACAGATAGCTTTTTCTTGTGTGGTATAAACTATCATTCATTCATAAGCCTTCTGCCCGAACTTTTCACCTTTAAGTGGGAGTAAGGCATGATCTTACGTGAGTTATTCAGCTCCGTGATCGAATTTTGTTCTCCCTTCGGTATACCAACCTTATACACCGTGAGGTTATGCCTCCGCTATAAGGGGTCATATACTCTCGAATCGATGTCTTACTAGTCTAGTAACGATAGTTCGGGTACCCAGAGTCTAGACCGAAACCCACATGCTGTAATAGAAACCTACCCCGCTAAAGCCAAATAAAGACCTAGGATAGGGTGCTACTGATTTAAATTTATTTCACTAGTTTTTTTGTGCACAATATAAATTGTTCTCTAGTTATTTTTACGCAATATAAATTGTTTTTATAGCAATTATTCTTGCTTAAAATATTAATTCACCATACTGACACAATTTTTGTTTTGTTTTTTTGTGTGGGTGTGCTTTGTTCGATAAATGTTGCATCGCATTGTATTCATGAGAGGTATTGGTTCGGGGATCAGTCGAATAGGCAATGGACATAAGAGCTGAAGGGTCTGATAGACAAGTGGGGGATAATATATCACCGTGGACCTAATTCGAGAAGACTCAATACAAGAACGAAGACAGTATCCGTGAAGTCCAGATGTCATTAATACAAGGTTGTACCAAAATTTTTTGAGTATAATGAAGGCTTGCCAAAATTAAGTTTAATTTTAAAATCATAGGGGGAATACGAAGAGTCATACCCAATAAGATTTCTAGATTTTAGTGTTGTTGTTAGACAATCAAATGGATTAATAGTTGTTTAGGGCCATGATCTGTTTATAAAGTCTGATATAATTATTCATATTTCGAAAGGATACATGTAATACCAACAATAGAGAAATACTAGGTTTTTTAGCGATAAAAAAGACAAGGTTCATATAAGGCTTAACAACATATCAAGTTTCAAGATAGAGTCAGCGGTGATTACAGAGCTAAGCAAGATGCAGTATCTGGAAAAACAGTGATAACCAGAAAGAGGATAGATAACAGATAAATTATAGGGGCACTCAAGACGAGTAAATTGAATGGGCATTCAAGGGTTGTTGCTGACAAATAAGAACTTGAGAAAGAATAGAAAGCTTTGAACTCAAAGGCAATATCCAGGATTCATAAATGATGAAATTTACCGAAGGACACCATAATTAAGGAAAATGCTAATAAAATGGAGAGCTGAGAAAAATGGTAGAATCAAAAAACGTAGTACAACATTTGAAAGACCATTTCGTAAGTTTCGAAGAGGTATCACAATAAAGGATAAAATACTGAAAATCAAGTCGAAGCAGTAATCCAGGCTATCTAGAAACAGAGTTGTGAAATGATTAACTTCAGGAGCCAAGTGCGGGGAGTCATCTGGCATGTGCAGATTTTGAAGTTCTGAACCTGCAACAACATTCTGATATTGACACCAAGCTAAAATAGACGTTGACTTAGAGGCTGAATAAAGTGATTAATCGAATGAGGTAGAGCTAGTGAACATATTGCCTTTTTTTATTCGACCTTTCAGTTAAATGGGTGTTGCTCTAATGACTAGTTCTTGAAAATCGATACCTCATGTATTCATACATTCAAACATTATGTAAATTAAAATATTTCACTTTTGTTTAAAATATTACATTTTTTTGTAACATTGCATTGGTTAAAATTTATGTTTTGAAAAGTATGGGTAACCGATTTATTAAGGGAGCAGTCACAAAGGTTGTTGATGACCATTTGGATCGAATGAAGGAAAAGGCTGATTAGTCTGAGAACAAGATAGAATACGAGTCACCACTTCGCTTGGAATCAGAAATGTCAAGAAAAGAATGGTCCTAGATGAAATATCAACATGGGTGAATAAGATAGAAATTCATCTGACATAATGGTTCAATCTCAAAGGACTCTTTATGAAAAAAAATCAACAGGGAGAGTTAAAAAAAGAAAAAGTAAAAAAAAGAGAAGTAAAAAGAAGAGAGGAAAGAAAAAGTGAGAGATAAAAAATAAAAAGCCAGATAAAAGAGATAAGCAAGTTTGGATCAACATAGCTTGGGCATTTGTATAGAATCTAGAAGACCCGGGTTTGGACTATGATGAGAATAGTGGAATGCTTGACTTATAGACACTGGTGGAGTTTAAAAATTCTAAAATGAAGAAAGCTCAGTGTAAAGGCATAGAAAGTCCGAATGAAGTCAAATTCTAGAGTTTAGCCGAAAGTCTTGCTAATCGATGGTTTAATGTTAGTCTGAAGACATGATGATCCCAACAGAGACGAGGGGCGGAAGAGTCCTTCTCCAAAGCGATGAATGACAAGGTCAGTTGAAGATTGAAGCTTACTCACAAAGGGGTTTATTGAAAGAAGAGCAGAATACAGATATAAGACAAAAGATTGAAGAGTTTAGGGAAACAATTGTCCTTATTCAATGTCATGTACAGATTTGTGACTCTACCCTATCCAAAGTCACTTTCAGATAATGGTCACATTGAAGCTTTTGGTTTCATCAGGGCTGGGTATTTATGTTCCGAAAGTAAAGAGCCCAGTTCAATCAAAGACTATCATTTGTTAAAGTAGTCGAGATGAAAGAAAAATGATAGAAGCTGTGGCAAATTTTTGTGAGTAACTCATTGTAGTTCGGGGTTTATTAAAATCAGAGTAAGATTTTGGTATCTTTTCTGCAATATTTTCTGTACTGAAGAATGCTCCAAGATCAGATGCTCTTGTTAGTGGGAAGTCAAAATCTAAACTGGATCTCATTCTTGTTTTCTATTGTGAGATACATTTCAAATTGCTCGAAGTTTTGCATCACAAAAAATTATCAGAGCCCCATTAATTAAGTTGTTACAACATCAAGACCATTGTGAGTTATGATTGAGACATTGAAGATTTCTACTTTTATTAAGTTGCAAATTTAAAACTTTCTGAAGTGAGAGATTTTGGAGGTTAACACTGAAGACCAGCTACTAAGGTATATGACTTCAAAGTAGTCCATGATTGGAGAAAATGTAATTGGATTACTCAAAAAACGAGTGCTGAAAATGTCAAGTGAAAAAGAGAAATGAGCAAATGAATGCAATGATCAGACTCTCTGAGGTTGTAAGAGGAAAAGGTCAATTGACTCACCAGGTTTATCGTGGAAGATTTCTTGGACAAATGCAATTTTTTATATATTTAGAATTCTCATTTTAGACTTATTTTACCCATAGGCCGATGAAGAAAGTGTCAAGTCCATTTGCCTATAGTTAAGATCTGATAATATTTGCATGTTTAGCATAGGGAACCATGATGTGCTACCAAGAGGTGTAGACCCTTAATGGAGGGAATGAAGAAGTATGTTAGTCAGAGATCTAGAATGAATGCTTCCATGATTGTTTGGACTTTTAAAGTCCGTCTTGTTCATGTCTATGTATCAAGGGAGTACAACTTGTAAGAACTATCTCCGAGGTAGTATATGAAATCAACTTTGTTACTTTAAGCCCAAAAATTCACTTGTATTACTTCAGAGATGATTTTAAAATGTAAGGCCATGGTTGCAAATGTTTGACCATTCATGGGAAGGATATGACTGAGTATGGGGCAATCATCTTCAGTTGATATATCAACCAGTTCAGGGACTTATCAAGTTTTGCCACGGAGACTTGATGGTTCTGTAATATTAAAAGATGAACTTGATGAAAGTTCAAGGACTTTAAAGTTAAGGGACTTGGAGCATTTGTTTTCCTTAAACAATAAAGGTGGGGCAAACTTAATATGGCAAGAGACCAGTAGAGCGGCGTTGAGGAATTTGATCACTGAAGAATTAAAAATTGTTCAGAAAGAATGAGAGCATCAGAGCAGGAACAAGAATGGGCATATCTTTGTAATGGCGAAGAAAAATAAGGAATTGGTGATAGAAGCGGAGTGACCAAAATTAACTCAGGCCTTCCTTGATTAATGGTCAACAGTGAACCATGAGAGATTTGCTTGCAGTTTTAGGACCGTTTTAGAGTAATACCCTGAATCATCCCAATTTCTTTTGCCCGCGAGCATTGGGGGTCCTTTGTAAGGGATGCTATTTCGGTTTATTTGCTTATGATGCTTGTTTCCTACATATTTCTCAAATGGAAAACATTTTGCATTCTTTGATTCTTTTAATATTTCATTCCTTCTTTGTTATGGGTTAGTTTTTGTTCTCCCATAAATATATGTATATATCCTCAAAAGCATTTTTTTTCAAGTCCCTGGATGTTGATTGTAAGAGTAACCTTGAATCAAATTCAGAGATCAACTTCAGAAATGTGACTCTCCTCTACTTTGTTTAGACTAACGGGAAGACATTAATGAGTATTCAGGAATCACGAGAAAATCCCAAATACAAATTTTGAGTGAATTACCTCTCAAGCATTGTCGGCTAAGGTCTTTGAATGAAGTGAAAACCCAAAACATCTTCCACCTGAAGATGGCTTTCCTTTGAAGATATCCAAGTATCAGAGAACATTTGGCATTCCTTCATCTCATTTCTCAAAGAAAGAAAATAGGAAAATATCATTTGTTGTCCTTTTTGGGCTTGATGATTTTCTTTCGATTCAACCCAAACCAAGGATCACCCCTACACTGGGGCCAAAGAGGATGAAAGCTTGTTTACAAGTGGAAAATGTTTGATCTTGATCATCCTATGATAGAAATGCCTTGTGAATCAAGGGCAAAAGAAACAAAAGTGAATTTATCAAGCACAAAAGCCATAAATGTAGGATGAATGAAGCAGAATACTCAGAATTCAGTCAAAAAAGAAAGAAAAAGAAGGAAAAAGAAATAGTGGAAAGGTTATGTTCATAAAGTCAACTAAATCAAGCTGAAGCAAAGAAATCACTAAAGTTGAAAAGGTGCAAAAGGAAATCAATACATTTATGTGAGATCTTCCATTCAAACAAGTCTCTATCCAAAGGAGCAGTAGAAGATTGATTTCAAGGAAGGGAAATGAACTCTAGGGTGAAAACTCAGAAATGAGCACTCTAGAGCATCCACAAAAAAGAAAAAGTAAAAATAAAGAGAGAGAGAAAAAAAGAAAAGAGCTTTTCATCCGAACATATTTAGATCAAGCAATGCAAGAATGATATTTCACTTGGAAGAAATGATCCTTGGTTTAATCACCCTTAAATATTTATTTGAGCCTATATATCATTTCTTTGGCAGCCGTGAACCATAGCCTACATTACAAGCCTCAAAAGACCATTTTGACCATATACCGGTATTGGAGTAAGGTGAAGTTATCTTCAGAATACATTTTGCTTATCAGGGTTAACCTTTCTTCATGGATTTCCATACTTCTAATGCTTGATCGAGATCAGGAAAGAGGGAAGGATTGGGCATGGTGAGTTAGTGAGGAGAAGAGTGCCACCTTAAATGGGATAGAATTAGGTACACGGGAAATGTTTCCCCCAAAAGTTTAATAATTCAGAAAGGGGTCACATTGGAGTTGATCTTTGCAGTTTGACTTAAAGGCTCTGTTACACTTGATATTTAAGGGGCCTAATCTTAATTTTTGTTTTTTTGATGTTTGCCATGACTTATCAAATTATTCCAATTTCCCAAATCTAGTAAAATAATATTTTGAGCCATTCACTTATCTTTTCGACAAGCATCTTGCAGATAAATTGATTAGATACAAGAAAAGCAAAAGATTTCGTTGGTATTATTATCATGTACTAATCCTTTATGTGCAAGTAGAACAAGAGGTGGCCTCGATACTTGTTTAATGATGGAAAGTATGACGAGGAAAAGACATGATTATGAGTGCTAGAAACTTTCAAACAAAGCTGTAAAAATGACATAAATGACTCTGGGCAAAAGGAGAGCATGAGCTATTTTTTGGGAGCAAAGATGCAGTAGGAACAACCAGTTGAGGGTTTTTGCTATTCAAAAGTAAGGAAATGAGGCAAAGATAATAGTCAAAGTCAAGGCAGAATGGGGCAATGTTGCAAAAAAAATAGAACATTACAGAAGAATATTACATGTTGGTAAACAAGATTTGCAAGCTAGAACAATAGTGAAGAATGATTGTTTTTGGAGCTATGAGGAATAATTTTGTCAAAAAGGCTGAATGAGGATGTAACAGGAGTGGCTTTCTAAGAAAAGAGTGATCCCTGGTATTTAAACTGTGAGAAATACAGGGTGAGATGCAGCAAAAAAGGGTTAATGCTTTATCCATGAAAGGAAAAGAAAGCTTCATCAGAATGAACAAAAGGAAACATTGTTGCAAAAAAAAAAGAGAAAAGAAAAGATAGAAAACTGAGGTGAAAACCTGAAAGGGCGCCTTGAGAAAAAGAAAAAAAAGAAAGAGAGAAAAATCAAGGTGAAAACCTGAAAGGGCGCATTGAGAAAAAGAAAAAATCCAAAGCGAAAACCTGAAAGGCGCTTTAGAACAAAAGATGCAAAGATCCTGAAGATTGAACCTGAATGGGAGATGGGTTATGCTGTTGGTAGAAGAAGACGAAGTGAAGAAAGCCCAAGAGTGAAAACATTCATGCATCATATAGTTAGGCATCCATAAGTAGGAGCAAGATAATTCGTACATTCAAAGCATTTTTGCATATTTTGGCAGGAATTTGCAGATTCAATCAAGGAAATGTTAAGATCAATTTACAGCTTCGAGTTTTAGAAGAGGAAGATCCAGCAGAGAACGAGTAGAGTTCTCGGAGAAAAGATCCAGTTAAGAGTGAATAAAGATTTGGAGGAGGAAGATTCAGCAAGAAATGAACAGAAATCATGGAGAAGGAAATCCGACAAAGAGCGAGCATAAATTTTAGAGAAATAGATCTAGCAAAGATTTTAGTAGTGTTTAAAGCAAATATATTAATTCATGATTTTCTGTTTGTAGATGTAGATTAGCAAGGACATTCCGTGAATAGAAGCAGGTCTCTCTAAAATATTTTGTTTACAGAGGCAGATCTCAAGATATTCCATTTGCAAAGACGAATTTCAACAAATATACCGCTTATAGAGGTGGGTTTCTGCAAGATATTCTGTTTGTGGAGGCAGATGTTAACGAGAGGCTCCATCTGTATAGGCAAATTTCTACAAATATCTCGCTTATAGGGGCAGATTTCAGCAAGAAGCTCTGTTTGTATAAGCGGATTTCAATAAACATTTCGCTTATAGAGATGGATTTTAGCAAGGCATCATGTTTATAAAGGTAGATTTCAACAAGATATTTTGTTTGCAGAGATAGATTTCAACAGATATTTCATTTGAAAAGGTAGATTTCAACAAGAGGATCCGTTTGCAGAGACAGATTACAACAAGTATTTCGCTTACAGAAGTGGATTTCAGTGGGATATGGTGTTTATAAAGACAGATTTCAACAATAATTTTCGTTTGCAGAGATATATTTTAATAAAAATTCCATTCACGAAAGCATATTTTAATAAAACATGTTGTTTGTAGAACCATATTCAACAAGATAAGAATGGTAGATTTGAGCAAAAGCTCTTATCGTTTGTATAGGAAAGGAAATACATTACGACCCTAAGTTCTTCAGGTCATTAGTAAGTCTTGTGGGCATGATATTAAGACCTTTGGGTTAACACATTCAGAAATGATGAGAGCTTCTCGAGGGTTGTCAGAATAAGATAGTGGGGCATGTTATTGGAAAATATCAAGCTTTTGAGTTGACCGTTCAAGAAAGAAGTGAAAAACAAAAGCAAGCAAGAAAGAAAAAAGAAGCATAAAGAAAATGATGGAAATGGAAAAAAAGAGGCAAAAAGAAAATGAAGGAAAAAGAAAAAAATATAAAGAAAAGAAAAGAAAGAGGAAAAAGAACAGAGAAAAAGTCTATGTTACTTGATTGAAAGGCTAGATAGATAAAAAAATGAGCAGATGAGGAAGATGTTCGATTTAATCAGTCACATATATTCCAAGCACAGAGGAAATTGTTCAACAGAGAAAGGAACAAGAGATGATATATCATATGAGTTTTAGATAGAAAGATCAAGACACCCTAGACAGAAAAGCAATGGCATTAAAGAATTCAATGCTTCAAGCAAGAAATTGAGAATATCCATATTGAGTTCGAATTAATTAATGATGTTTCTTTTTGTAGGATTAACTATTCCCTAGAGGAGAGGAGAATCAGTATTTCTAGAATCCAGAGTTTCCAGTGAGAAGAGTTCAACTATCAAAGAATTCAGAGTTCATAATAAGAAGAAACTCGCCAAGAAAGATCAAAGAGCTCCTAATGAGAAGATTTCGCCCGGAAAAGAAGGAAGAATTCCTAATGAGATGAATTTGCCATAGAGCTCCAAATGAGAAGAGTTCACCCGACAAAGAATGAAGAATTCGTAATGAGAAGAATTCGCCACAGAGTTTCTAATAAGAAGAACTCGCCCAGTGAAGAAGGAGGAACTCATAATGAGAAGAGTTCACCCTTTTAAAGAATGAGAAAGTTTATAATGAGAAGAGCTTGCTTATTTAATTCCTTTATAGAGAGACAGATCAATGGATTCAAGAAGAAAAAGGAGTTCCTAATGAGAATAGCTCGCTTGTTTGGTACCTTTGCAGAGAGATAGATCGGTATGACCAAGAGGAATGAATGTGATCATAATGAGAATAACTAGTTCAGACTTTGCGGTTAACTCGGACAAAAGAATAATGAGTTCATAATAAGAAGAACTCGCTTGTTCGACACTTTATCAGAGAGATGGATTGTTTGATAGAGGGATGAAGAATCTCATAATGAGAAGAACAATTTCAAACCTCAAGAGATGAAGAATGACATGAGCAAGTTCAGACCTTGGAAAATGAAGAATTTCATAATAAGAAGAATAACTTCAGATTCCATAGTTTGACAAAGGGATGAAGAATTTCATAACCTCAAGAGATGAAGAATTTCAGGAGCAATTCTGAGCCTCGGAAGATGAAGAATTTCGTAATAAGAAGAACAGCTTCAGATTCCATAGTTCAGTAGAAGTTTGAAGAATTTCAAAATGAGAAGAAACGTTTCAAGCTTTGGGAGTTTAGAAGATGACCAGTGGATTTGAACAAAATTCGTGTCTTTTTCAGTCTTTGCCCACTTCCTGTTCTACAGCAATGAGCAAAGAGGGGCAGCTGTAATACCCGTATTTTGTCTAGGGTATTCGAATATACGACTAAAATAATAAATAAATAGATAAATAAATAAACAAATAACCTAAAACCAGTCTAAATGTCAATAAAATGTCCATCTTACATCTCTAAAATCTCAAAGCCTAAATACAAACCTAAAACCCATTTACAGAACCCAATTTCCCTATTATTTTTGGTCAAACAAACACAAATGGATCAAAAGCCCATTTTCCCGCCCAAAAAGAGCCACGTAGCGTCTCCCCATTGGTTCAGAAGGATATCACGCGGATAATGGTTTTGGTGACATCATCCTCTGCCCACCTATAAATAGAGAGAGAGAAAAAGTTAGATCCCAATAATGATAACCATTAATTAAAACTATTAAATAATAATAATAATTAAGAAGAGAGAGAAATTACCTACCTTGGAACCGAACCGGTAGAGATGAATCGCTGGTAGCCGAACGATTATTGCCGGGAATGTGTAGTCACCGCTGGAACTTGAAGAGTCATCGGAGAAACTTCAGCCATCAGAATCTCGACGCTGAGAAGGTAACCTTCTTTGCATCTCGAATCCTGCAAAAATCAAGAAAAAATATACTAGTTTGTTTTTAAAGAAAAACAAAATAAAATATGAACAGTTAAAAAAATGAGATTAGAAGCTTTATGGTGGCCAGAGGTAAGGGATTTCAATTTTGATAAGTTTAGGTTCATATCGGGTGAAGTGAGGGAGGATTCATTTGAATCCAGGTTAGTTTAGATTAGGATTTGGGGAAGAAAATTGACGATTCTTTCGAATTGGGGTAGGTCTAGGGTTTAGGAGAAAAAAATGAATTTTTTAGGTTCGAAAGAAGGCGGAGCATGGCGGCCGGACGGCGGCCAGAAATTGCCTAGTGGCGGTCGGCGTCGCCTTTGGCGATCGAGATTCGAATCCCGATGGCCGACGAATGGCTTGTTTGAGCGGAGTATGGCGGCAAGAGATTGAGTAGCGAAGCTTGCGGTGGAGAGTCACCGAAACTTTTGATGTTCATCACGCTCATGTAGAACGATGATGAACACCAAACGAAAATGGTAGATTTTGATCTGAATTGGTGGAATTTTCTGGGTGATTGGTGTTTAAGGCAGAGGATTAGAGAGAGAGAGAAAGTGAAGTGAGAGAATGGAAATTAAAAAATGAGAGGAAAGACCGAATGTTGGTCTAAGAATGGCTTTATATAGCCAAGAAAGAACGACGTCGTCTTGACGTCAGGTCACCCAGGATCCGCGCGTTTTTACGCGGGTCGGGTCACTGGTCTGCATCCAATGTCTAAATCATCTCGTTTTTGGCTTCCAGATTTGTAATCATCTCAATTTAGTCCCGTAGTTCTCTTAATTGAGCTTTTTAGGATTTAAATGTTTTAATTGGGTCGTTGGAATTTTTGTAATTGGGCATTAAGTGTTGTAATTCTTTCATTTTAGCCACCATTTTAATAAGATCAGTTTTAGTTTCCATTTATTTTCAATTTAATCATTTATTTAATTGTTTTATCTAAATGCAATTAATTTATATGAATGGTGCATTGTTTTAAATAACATGTAGAATTATTTGTTAAATAATCTAAGTACATTTAGATTTAGTTAATAATTAGAGCCTTTAGTCTAGGTTTCTCTAATTAGGATTCAATAATTAAAGTGAATAGAAAATTGTAGTAATTAAACGTATATTAAAATATTTTTAAAATTTAAATTTGGATGATGTTCCATTGTTTACAATGGAGTGTTATCTCAATTTGATTTTAATAGATATATTTGATACTTGTTTACACCTATAAATGAATGTTAATTTAGCTCTTTAATGGGAATCAAATAATTAATTAGGATACATATTAGTTAATTAAATGTATACTAAATTGAACCTTTGGGGCCTAAATTTGGATGGTGTTCCATTGTTTACAGTGGGGTGTTATCTCAACATTGGTTTTAAAGGTGAATATTTAATATACATTTTTACTAATAATATTGACTTAATAATTGTTAGAGCCTTAACTAGGACTAGAACTTTAATTAATTAGAAGGATTAATTAATTAAGAATATGATTAATTTAAGAATTTTAAATATATGGAAGGTGTTCACGCAGTTGGCATCTTCTCATAAAAGCCATTAAATTAATTAATATTCATAGCATAAATGACTAATTAATTAAAGCCTTTTAGGATTAATAATTAAAATCAACAAGACAATAAAAGGACATTCATAAAAAACCTTTTATGTTGGAATTCATTTTTTAAATATGAATAGGGGTGCCACCTAACAGGTGCTTTTAATCTCATATTCGAACAAAAACAAATTTCCTTATAAAAGGATATCTGTATTCAGAATTTAAATTCAGTTAATAATTATGGGATAAATTAAATTCAAATAATTATTCGAAATATCAAAATGTCACGTAAAATTAAAAGTACCAATAACGGGCATTCGTAGGGGTGATAATCTTTCCCTACACGTAACCGACTCCCAAACCCAATTTTTAAGATAGAATCTCTGGTTTGTTTTTTTGGTGTCCGGTCTACCTCAAAGTGATCGATGGCGACTCCAAAATGTTTTATAAAGGATAAATAAAGGAAAATACAATTTAATACGAAAAAACCCTAAAATTTCAAGATTAAATTAAAAATGGCTAGAAAACCCTAATTTTCCAAAAGATCGATCGTTAGGCTATTTTTCACACCCGATTTCAAAAATGGTCGCGACACCTTGTTTAGGTCTTTGGTATTCTAGAGACTTGTCCTTTAGTTTACATGCTTATTCGGATGCGGATTATGGAGGTTGTAAAATCAATAGAAAGAGCACCTTTGGTACTTGTCAATTCCTAGGTAACATGCTTATATAATGGTTTTCTAAGAAGCAAAATAGCGTTGCACTTTCTACCACCGAGGTGAAATATATTTCGGCCAATAGTTGTTGTGCTCAAGTGCTATGGATAAAGTAACAACTCTTAGATTATAGAATTGATGAAGGTACCATTCTCATTAAGTGTGACAATACTAGTGCTATTTGTCTCACTAAAAATCCCATACAACATTCTAGAACCAAGTATAGAGATAATACATCATTCCATTAAAGATCATGTCTTAAAAGATGATGTAGTTCTAGAGTACATAGATACCTTGCATCAAGTAGCGGATATCTTCATCAAACATTTATTAGGGAGCTTTTTTTACTCTTAGGTAAGAGTTAGGGCTTACTACCCTTTCTTGAACCTTAGAGCCTTTGTTTGAACTTGAATTCGTATGGATTTCATGCTTGTGTGATCTTCTCCTTTAATGCACCTATTCATGTTGTTAGGGGTATTATGTATCTGTTTTTGCCTATATCTGTTGCTCATTCATCATAATCATGCATATCGATTCGAGTAAAATCAAATTTTTGGGTCATTTGTAGCCAAAATAGTCAATTTTGGTTAGAGGGTATCGGTACAGGGGTAGTTGTATTGATACAGGTTATTAGGGTAGCATTTCTGTATCGGTACAGGTCAAGGATCGATATGGGGTTAAACCATACCGGTACGCATTATTCTGGTACGCGTGCGCTGGAGCCATTAAATAGGGCTTTCTTATTTTAAAATCAAACTCTAATTTTTTTCTATCAAAACCCTAGGCGAGCTCTCTTATAAAAACCCTTCAAATCTCTTGATTTTTCGTCAAAATCCACCAAATATTTTGGGGGCTTTTGTTTACAACATCAAACCAAGCTTTTATCATCAAGATTAGTGTGAATTATCTCCTCATTCATCCATCATTCAAGGTAAAAAACCTATTTTTATACTATTTCAAATTTCTTTATACTTGTATAGTTTTTAAGATTAATTTTTTGTATATTTAGGATGTATATATCTATGATTTCAAAGTTTTTACAAAAAACTTTTTCAAAACTGAAATTTGTTTTATTTGAATATATATTTATACTCATAAATTTTATTTTACAGTTTTGAAGTTTTAAACTTATCAAAAATTTTCTTTACATTTGTATATGTTTTCAAACTATAAATTATATATTTTTACCCTACCTTGATTATTGGTTGAATTATCAGATTGAATTTGATGTATTTGCATACATATTTTTTGTGGTTTAATTTTATTTGCACTTTTTTTTATCAAAACCCATTACCATGCCTTCTAGGAAATGTACTAGAACCGATACCACCGCTAGTTCTTCCAATCCCTGTAATAATGGTACCAAACCTAACCTTGCCCAATTTTATGCCCATTGTTTTAATGAACCGGATTATCCCAAAGCAATGGATTATTTCAAATAGTTTTCAAACTTTATGGTCTATCATAAGCGTATTGTTGATTACTGTTATATGTGCTCTAATGAGTTCGATTTTAAATATCTTGATTTAATGAGGGAATGGATATTCATGAATTTTTTAAACATCCCCAGAATTGTTTACAAAAACCTTGTCCATATTTTTTACTCTAATGCTCGATGTGTTTTAAACCGAGATAAAACCGAAACTATTGCACTTGAATCCTATGTTATGGGAAAAAATTTAACCTTGATTCTCAAAAGATAGCCAATTATTTGGGATTGGAAAATGAGGGCATTGATGATGAAAACTCTTTCCCTACAACCTATAGTGGCTCAGTGACCATTCTCGAAGCCCATGAGTGTTTCCTCCATCTTCTCATCACTTGGTGGTTTCAACCATCTGGTGGCAAGTAGTCCACTATTCGTATGGTGGATGACTTTTGGATTTATTTATTTTATGAGAGAAAACGCCTTAACCTCGCCCAAATCATATTTGCCGAGATGGTCTACATCGTCAACAAATCGCCATACAACTCTTCTAAAGTCTTTCTCATGTGGCACCATCCTTAGCTTCATCTTCCACAAGCTCGACATCGATTGTTCCTTTGACCTTGGGGTTCCTCTTACAGAGCTTAGTGATGCAAGATCCCTTCAGAAAGTAAAGTTTACCTTTATCAATAGTGAGTGGATTCACAATGCCCTTCTTCTTGGTCAAGTCCCCGTAGATGTTCCCGATGAACAAGTTGAGGTGCTCCCGATGCTCTGATTGCTCCACTTTCCCTTCATTCTCTCATGACATATCTTGATGGGAAGTTTTCCACCATGGACATAAGTTTTGACGCCCTTAATGCAAGATTGACTGATGTTGAGTCTTCTATGGATATCTTTCTTATCACTTTTCTTCATGAATGGCGTGGATATGTTCAAGGAGATAATGATGAGGAAGAAAAAGACGATGAGGATGCTCATTAGGCCTTGCATATCATATCATATATATTAGGTTTTGAGTTTATGCACCTATGTTTTATTTGATATTTCCTATGACTATTTGCTTTGGTTTATGTTTTTAATTTCGTTGGATATTTTATGTCTTGAATATTTATGCTTTGGATTTATAATATTATAGTTTTAAAATTATCTTTGGAGTTATTTTGGATTATATTGCTTTATGTTTATTTTATTTTACCTATTGATTTTGATTTAACAAAAAGGGAGAAGTAGGATATAAAATTTTTAAAGGTTTTTCAAAAAACAAATAGCCTTTTAGTCTTAAAGTAAGGGGAGTGAACAAAAAAATTGTTTTGGTTTTTTTATGTCAAATGGGGAGATTGTTAAACCTATATTTGATTTTGATATAACAATGACTTAATTGTAAAATAAATAACTTTTTAAGATACTTAATCTACTCACTAATTTGACGGACATTTGAACTTCAATAATTTTCCAAGTATAGTTTTGAATCCCCAAATATTTTCTAAGTGTTTTGGTACTCAATTTAGCCAATTTGATAACTGAGTACTGGTACGGCCTATGGTGTACCGGTACGGGTTTTCGTTAATGGAAACCAAACTTTTACATAATGGCTTACGAGTACCGGTACGGCTATACGCGTACCGGTATGACTTTTGAAACTGTAATCCAAATTGTGCTTTGAGTACCGGTACGACCTATGGCATACCGGTATGGGGATTCAGATTTTTAATTTTTTCTAATTAATGTTTTGAAATTTGCCGTGTTAGAACTTCTTGGAACTAACTTTTAAAAGATTTGTTATGCGTACCGCTACACTTATAAATGTACCGATACGATATGTAACCAAATGTTCCAATGATTCAATGAGCAAAATGAGTACCGATATGGTACGACCTGGATCGACACCCTTTGTTAAATCATCACTCCGTACTGATATGCCTGCTCGCGTACCGGTACCCCTTTGTTGCAACAGTTGTTTTCTCTTTAGGTAGGTGCCTATGCAGATGCTCGTGTACCAATACCAGTGTTACCAGACATCATTTATTACGAGAAAAATACAGCCCAACGGCTCTATTTAGTATCCTAACTACCCAAGTAGCTAGAAATCAATGATGGGTATAAAATCAAGCCTCCAAAGCTTCTTCAACAACAATACAACTTTCCAAAAGCATTCAAGAACATATCCATCCTCTTAGAGCTTAAATTGCAAAATTCATGTAACTCACTTGAGTGATTTTCATTGTATTTCATTTTTCTTCAAGTTTGGGGTTTTTAGTGAAATTTGAATTGTGCAAACATTTATCCTTTAGAGGATTTCATAGTTTGCTTCTTTGTATCCACCTTTAGGGGAAAAGGGATCACTAGACTTTGGGGTTTAAGTCTAGGTGTTTGTGAGGTTATCTCCTTTAACCTAAAAGGAAAGACAAATTAGTGAATTTGTGAAAATCCTTAGTGTGGATAACTAAGGCAGTGGATGTAAACCTTGTTTAGAAGGTTGAACCACTCTAACCACTTGTGCAATTGTTTTCTTTTTGCACATTGCTTCCACCAAATTTTCAATTGCCAATTCACCCCATCTTGGCCATTTCCATTTGTTGAGAGCTCGAACGATCAACTGAATATACCAATAGGGGTGAATTGGATTTTTTCTTTGGTGGATGAAAACCTAAGTAATAAAAAGGACGTGATGATTTATAGTAGTTCTACTTTCTAACCAAAGTCTACATTCACTACCTTAGCTATCCACACTAAAGATTTTCCCAAATTCACTATTGAATTTCTTTCCTTTTCCCAGGCTCAATAAGATAACCCTTACAACACAAGACTTGTACCCCAAAGTCTTGTTAAACTCCCTCACAAAGAGAAAAGAAATAAGCAAACAAAGGAAAACCTTACAAGTCAAATATGTTTGCAATTTAAGTACTCACCTAAATCTTAACACTTGAGCAAATATAACAATTAATCTCACAAGTGTGATCTACAAAGAAATATGACAAAATTGAGCACTAAAACACTTTCTCTATCATTAAATGTTGGTAGTTGGTTTCTTGTTGTTTCATGGTTGCTTGAAGATTTCTTTTAAACTCTCTAAGGAGTTTGTTGTCGTTACTAGCCAATGGGGTTGATTTAGAGCCATTAGGAACTTTATTTCCAACATTAAATGCACTTTTGGAGTAGGGCATATCGATACGCATGCAAGTGTATCGTTACCTGCCTCAAAGAAGAAAGAGTCCTTGGGTAAAAATAACACTGGTATCGGTACACTACATGAGTTTATCGGTACACCTCTTCGCGTATCGATACGACCAAGCCTGTACCAGTACGATTTTTTGCTACTAAAAAATCAGACCGTTGGGGGATTAAATAGCATATCGGTACACAGCCTAGCTGTACCGTTATGGGCTATTTTACGTATTGGTACAGTCCAACTGTACCGTACTAAGAGTATGTTTTTGACATTTTGGCTATTTAAAATTATTTTAAACATGTCAAAAACCCTTTGAAAACATTTCAAACATATTTTTCAAGTTATGGACTTTTAAAATATTTTTGCAAGTTTGTTTAAATCCCAAAACATTTTTCATTTAAGTTATATCAAATTAAATATCTCAACACCATTGATTGTTCAACCCAACAGTATGGTCATATAACCGTGAACATCGTCCTAGTTCTATAAGAGTTTGAGAGAAATATGCTTCAATAGTCTCCTTAAAGGGGTCTATTTTCACTCTCGCATAAGTAACTTATGTTATTCAGCTCACTAAAACACACAATGGTCATTAAAAGCATTGATTTGTCTATTCCTTCCTTTTATCATTATTTACATCATAGGAACGAACATGGCGATAAAAACCCCACTGTAATACTCATTTTTATCTGGTCTGTAAATACATATTAGTATAATTATTAATATATTAGTGTTGCATGTATACATTGTATTTTATTATATTATATGTTTATTATGTGCATGAGTGTTATTAATATATGTGTGCATGTATATTATAAACTATATATGCATACGTATTAACGGTATGTGTGTCACGCATGTATCTATAGTTAGTACGAGCGTATTTGTTTTTACGGATAATGTGTGTAGATGTTATGTTAATTATGTGTATGATTATATATGTATGCATGATAGTATGTTATATTAATTAATGCTTGCATAGGTATATACATATGTATTACCGTATGTATATTATTATTGTTGTTATAACTAATATTAATATTATTGGGCTAATATAAAATAAAATCCAAAAACATGTTAAACCCAAATGAATAAATTGATAGTCCAAGTCCATTACAAGTCTGAAGCCTAATATTATTACAAGGCCTGGTTGGCCCAAACCCAAACCCTATTTAATTCTAATTATTTTGGTGCAGATAACTATGGGTCGTTGGATCAGGATCTGATCCAACGGCCACGATCAACCAGGGATAAAATATCGGCCGGCCGCGTGCACTACACGTCTGGACCGTTCAAGTGCCACGGGCGCATGCAGTCCACTCGCGGATTCTTCGATATCCCACGCGTGCGTGAGCCCCACGCTCTATAACACCTCAACTGCCGAGCCCCACATGGCACGATCTGGAGCCGTTTCACCGATCAAGGCTTCATCTGGGCCGTTCATCCTTCAAGCCAGCCCGACTGTTAGGTCAGATCTGATCTAACGGCCGATAACGCCTCTGGCCGAAGACAGAACCCCCACACTGCCACCATGCTTCACCATGCCGATCTCCAACCACCGCGCTCAGACACAAGTAAAGAAAGATTATGTCAGTAATCAGTCCAGATCTGAAAATAGATATTATATTACTTGTACCAAACCAAAAGACAGGCATATATGTATGAAACAAACATTTTGTAAAAAGCCAAGTTGAAATCGAAAGAAAAAAATACAAAAAAACCAGTCTTCAGTGGTAATACTCTTCTCTTTTTTACTTTGTTGCATGCATACAAAAAATATATACGTAGTAAATAAAAAATGAAAGGTTTAGAGTCGTTACCATCATCATCTGTAGATCTCCCCTCACCAGTGATAAGCTTCTTCGGCTTTCCCAAGCCGAATATGGTGAACTGAAAGGGGTGGGAGGTCCTTTTTTGGTTTCGTTTTGGGTTGAATACAAAAAAAGGGTTTTTTTACGTTTCGTATTTCTTAGATTTAGGACGAATAAAGGCTTTTTTCTGAATCCAAGTTCGGATTCGTGTCGGGGGTAAGGAGAGGTTCATTTTGATGTGTTTTTTGGGGCTCGCCGGCTAGCGACGGCCGGCGGCGGAGAAGACGGCGGTCGGCCGGCGGCGGAGAAGACGGCGGTCGGCCGCCGGTTTCTGGGTTCTTCAGGGGTGAGTTGAGAGAAAAATGAAAGAATGGCTGGTTATAAAAACTGAAAAATGAAACGAAATGAGGAAAATTAGATTCGGGCCAAAAAAAATGTGTTTTATAGGTGTCATTATTTTGTGAAATGGGGAAATTACGTAATAAATCCCCCCGCGTTTTCAATATTTTCGTTTCTGTCTCGCCGCATGGTATAATTACAATTCCAGTCCCTCTTATGTTTCAAAATCTTGCAATCCAGTCCCCAAATTACATCGAATCAGTTTTTAAATGGTAAAATTACTCCTTTAGCCATCCCGCGTTTTTGGATTTTTCACTTCGGGTCTGCCCCTTGGTCCAATTACAGTTTTGATCCTTTTAGGTTCTGTCTATTTTGCAATTTCGTCCCTAAATCGCATGTTATTGTCTTTTAATTTCTGCCACTCGTGTTTATTTCTTTTCATTTCAGTCTTGTTTCCATGTAAATATTCATGTTCGTATTATAATCGTATATGTTGATGTAGTCTTTTGCCTTATTATATATCCCTCGTATATGCCTTGTATTTTTATGTTTACATCTATACGTGTGATGAGTTTATGATGATTATGTATCTTTATGTATTTGTTCGGTTATTCGTATTACGCATATTATGTTCTAGTTGTCTCGTACACAACATGTTTTGTATTTTTTGTATGTATTGTATGTTCTCTTGGTCTTTAGGTTACGTGTTAGTGTATCTTCTTTTTATGTATAATATATTGTTCTATATATGTTGAAATGTGTTTTATTTCTAATATGTATGTCTTCTTGAAATATATGTTTTTGTCCACACACGTATTTATTCATGCCTAGTTATTGTGACATGTCAAATTTGTTTTTATCTACTATTAAGCTTGATATGTATATATGTGTTTTAATTACGTATTTTATTAGATCAGTATTCTGTCATGTTAATATTTTTTGCGTTTTAATTATTTGCCATGTTTTATATTTTGCCACTAAGATTGCATATCGAGATATAAATTGTCAATGCGGTGCCCTTTTATCCGAGCGTAAACGGGGCCAGTATCAGGCGTAGTGATAGTGGTTGGGCGTTTACTCTCGGATAACGGGGCCCTTAAAATTTATTCGCAATTATAACCGAATTTTAAATTAATCGTCACTTTAATCCGGAAAATCTAATATTAATAAAGCGGTAATTATTAAAGTACCAATTTTGGGCGGTGTAGGGTGCTAATCCTTCCCCATCCATAACCGACTCCCGAACCCAATAATTTTTAAATCTCTGGTTTTGTGGTGTCCAGCCTACCTAAGTGGCCGGTGGCGACTCCAATTTTTAAAAATGCGGTTTTTTTTAAACCCCACGGAATAAACGTTTTATATCCAAAAAATTACAAACACTTCGAAAACACTTGTTTTTTAGCGAAAAAGGGACATCGCTACAGATGGCGACTCCGCTGGGGAGGATTTTTGTTTTTTTCAAAAAACAAAAAAAAAGTCGAGCTTTTTGAAATAATTACCGCTTTAATAATACTTGAAGTTTCGGATTAAAGTGACTATCAAATTAATATTCGGTTGTAATTGCGCGTTTATTTTAACGCATTTAAAATTTGGCATATAAACCCGTTTTTTTAAGTGGGGGGAAAACGCTAATGCTTTCCTGGAGATATCGTTCTCCCGTATGGGCCTAGCAAGTACCTTCGGGGCTCGAGTACCTTATGCTTTCGTAAGGATATCGTTCCTTCGTACGGGCATAAGCGAATGGGTCCCCCTGAATTGAACCCGGTTGAAAGGAGCCTATAATGGGTGATGATCAGGGGCCTTGCTACTCTTAGTAGAGGACAGCAAGGACAATTCGGGTACCTCCTAGAACCAAGACTGCATGTAGAGAATACAAAACCTACCCATTTAGAGCCATGCGGATAACCTTAGGTTTTAGACGGGATAAATAGGGTTGTTTTGTGTGTTTATTCTGTTTAATTTTGTCCTTTTATTTATATATTTATTAATTTTATCTGGTACTGACTTGTTTTCTTTTCGCTTTTGTTTTTTTTTCATACATCATACATTTGCATCACATAAAGGTACTGGATCAAGTGGTTTGCCCGATCAGAAAGTTTTTCACCATGGAAAAAAGGTGTCTTAGGAAAGAAGAGCTTAATTTGTCAGTCAGACATTGGTCAGAGGTCAACCAGAAAAACCAAGGGGACAGTTCACCGAACGAACGCGTAATAGCAGGGTACACCTATGTGAGTCTCCAACAGAACAACTTATGGGATCTTCAAAGCATTTGGGAAAGATAGGACCAAAGACTACAAGACTTGTTCTGCGATAGTTATGGTGACATTGCACAGCTGTTATATGTTCGGGTTAACCAGCCCCTGCTCCGAGCTATAGTCCAGTTCTGGAATCCAGCTTTTTGCTGCTTCACCTTTAATGGGCAGGACATGATGCCTACAGTAGAAGAATACACTGCTTTACTTAACCAGAAAAACATTCAGGAAGATTGGATCTACGCGAAGCCTCCGAGGAATCAGACTTACACTGCGAAGCTCAAAACCTTTGCGGGAATGAGTGACGATTGGGTTAATGGCCTGCTTCAGATCCGAGGAGACAATACAGTTTTTGCATGGGAAAGTATTCGGGACATCATACCGACACATCCAGAAGAGGCAAAGAAAATGGACCTGTTCGCCCTAGGAATATATGGCTTGGTGATCTTTCCAAGAGTACTCGGGAACATTGACATAGCCATTATGGACTTGTTTGAGCGGGCAAAACGGAAAGCAAACCCAGTACCAGCAATTTTGGTCGAGACTTTCATTTCCTTAAATGCTAGCTGGGAACATGAATAAGGGCATTTTCGAGGATGTGCACAGCTGTTACAGGTATGGATTCAGAGTCACATGTGGAAGACACCGACGAGGGTCCTGCCAGGGATATCCTTCCAAGGTTTTTCGCCTTTACGGGAGTACTTAGCAAAGGAATGGCGAGGGGATTTGAAAACAAAAATGTGGACTAGTTTCGTCAGGAACATTCAAGATGAAGACATAGCATGGAGGGTCCCATGGCTCGGTAAAGTTAATTATTTTCTATACAGTTGTGGTGATTTCAACTGGCTGATGATGTTGGGATTGCACGGAGGGATCGCCGCCTGTGCTCCGCTTTTAGTATCTCGACAGTTCGGATCACGACAGTTCATTCCCAATACCGCCGGGTTAAGCCAAACTGAATTTCTTTTCAAATGAGAGTTCAAAGGAAAAATTCAGACCATCATGAGGGCCTGAGACCATTGCTACCGGATCAGGGTGGAAGGAGATACCGAGCACATAACTACCCCAGACTACGATCTTTGGAGACGTTTGAAGGTTAATAATGTGATTCCCGAATCTGATCAAGGACGAGCAGTGTCACTCGAAGAGCTTACAAGGGTGGTACCGTCTGAAGCTGACATCTTACGGAATGAACTCGAAGAAATTAGAAAGAAAATGGACATCCAACAGACCCAACATGCGAGCGAGCTCTATAAGGCAAGCTTAGAGGTTGACGAGCGGGACGGGATCATTAGGCAATTGAAGAAATTAAATGCAGATTTGAGCGACAAGAATGCTCTTTATCAAAAAGACGCCCTTCTACTACAAGCAAAAATATAAAAGGCCGGCCGGAGTCAATTCATAGCTGTGGAAAGAAAAAGAATGAATGGCATCCGTTTGGTGGAAGAAGAACGAGAAATCAGCAAGAGAGTGATCGAGAAAGAGATAGAAAGCTGGCGGTTGGCTATAGAGGAAGAAAAACGGTCCTCCAAGAAGGCCATTGATCAAGAAAAGGAAAGATTCAGGCAAGAAATCAGCAAGGGAAAACAAGCTGTCCATCATGAGAGAGAAAGCGTCGCTGTATGGAAAAGAAAGTCCATGAGTAGCTGGAATAGACTGTTAGAGATGCAAAAATTGTACGATGACACTATTCAAAGTCTGGAGCAAAGCCAAAGTCAGAATGGCGAATTAAAAGGAAAGGTGAAGGAAGTTGAACACTCCCCTCGAATGTACTGCCAGAGAAATGGTTTCACTGAGCTACAAGAAAGAGAGCGCGAAGTAAACATGTTACGAGCACGAATTAAGTCCCTCGAAGCAACTGTTGAGGATTACAAGGAAAGAATTAGTGTGTTCGAGGAGGCTGCAGCCGAGGGGACACCTATTGGCAAAAGAGACTGCGTGACACTGCCCGGATGGTACAGGATAGGGACCAGGTATTACGCAAACTTGATGGTGGACATACAGCGAGTCGCCAGGCATGTGAATGATTTGGCTATCGAGGCCGAAACACTCCGACCTTTCATAGCCCCGGAAATTGAAGAAGCTCCCAGGTTCCTCAAGTTGCTCAGGGCAATTGGAAAATTAGGAGATAGAGCTAGAGCTTATCTATAGGACTCTGTGTTGTATTTAGATCTTTTGTATTAGGGATCATTATTTTGTAATACAAACTTTGTTGTAATCTAGACCCTTTAATTCCCGTGGAAGTAGTTCAAAAAGGTGATTACCAGCGGAATCAGTACCTTATCTGCATACATTCTTGCATTGCATCATGACATTCGCATCATTATACATGCATCTATAGTATCCGACATATCCGCATTGTTGGCTAAGAGTCTTGGAAAAAGAGTGGAAGGAGAGACCGTTCAAGAACCGGAGAGTACCCCAGTTCACTACAAGGTTTAACCAACTGCACCAAACCCGGCTAGAAAGGTGTATATCGACCCTGCAGGAATGTCATCTAGCTTTCAAATCGGAGTACCCGAAACTCAACCCCTCGACGCTGAAGCACTCTATGAAGAGGATGTGCCAGACCTGAACATGGTTGAAAGGATCAGGACCGAGGTAGAGAAAAAGTGGGAGGAGAGGTTTCGCATCATGGAGGAAAAATTCAAAACGTTACAATCTATGGAAGAATCAGGAAATGACGCTAGCGACTTAAGTCTGGTGTCCGATCTTTTCGTACTGCCAAAATTTAAAACACCAGAGTTCGACAAATACGATGGAACCACGTATCCTTCCGCACACATAACAATGTACTGTCAAAAGATGGCGGCCTACTTTAAGGATGAAAAACTACTGATCCATTGTTTCCATGACAGCCTAACTGGAGCGGCGTTACGGTGGTACACCCAGCTGAGCAAGGAAAATGTGAAGACATGGAAAGATCTGTCAAGAGCATTTACTGAGCAATATAAGCATGTAACAGATATGACCCCCAGTAGAATTATGTTGGAAAATATGGGGCAGAAGTCCAACGAAAGCATGCGGCAATACGCCCAAAGGTGGCGGGAAGTGGCCGCCCAAATTCAGCCACCCCTCCCGGAACATGAAATTACGCCATTATTTCTTAATACTCTGAAATGGGCACTCTTTGATCGCCTCATTAATAATACAACGCAGTGCTTTGCTGACTTAATCAGGACTGGGGAGTCCCTTGAATTGGCAATTAAGAGTGGTAGAATTGATAGCGGGGAAGGGTCTCGAAAATATAGCAAGAGGAATGAAGTAAACGCCACCAGCACTTATACCACCCCGAAGAACTTCACAGTCTCACAACCACAAGCACCTGTGGGAAAAACACAACACTCGAATCAAAGAGATGAGAGAATCTTCAGAAAAGAGAAAGAGAGAAGAACTTTCACTCCCCTACCTGTTTCGTACTCAGAACTTTATTCCCAGTTGTATAAAGCAGACCTGGTTCGTCCATACATCGTTACTCCTGTCAATCCGCCCTTCCCTTCTTGGTATAATCCGAACGCACATTGCGACTATCACGGCGGTACCCCTGGACATCCCACCGAGAACTGCCTTACTTTCAAAAAACTTGTGCAAAATTTAATCGATTCTTGGGATATTGAAGTTTGAAGAACCGAGTGTAGCCAATAACCCGCTGCCTAATCATGGGAACAGATGAGTAAATGTTATTAAAGAATACTTTACCAGGAGGATTAAGGATGATGTGTCAGAAATCAAATCTCCTTTACGATGGGTATTTCAACAGTTATGCATGGCCTGTGTGATCGACAAAGGCATGATAACAAGGCAGAAGAGATGTGGAGTGTATTGGGAATTCCACCAGACTGAAGGACATGATATCCAAGAGTGCGATGAGTTCAAGAGATTGGTACAGCAATTAATTAATGAAAAACAAATAGAATTCTTCGAGGAGCCCATGGGGAAGAAGGGGTCGGACGTACACATGACGGATAACCCCAAATCTAAATACGAGAAGGATAGACCTTTTATCATCTCTCACAGGCCAGGGAATGAAGGTGCCTCCCAAGGAGAAACCAACAAGATGAGTCCCAGGATCATCATTTCAGCACCATCCCCATTCTCATTCAAAGATATACGGCAAACCCCCTGGAATTATGCTGTAAATGTGACCACGCCAGAAAAGCTAGAACATGGTCAGGTAAAAGAGCCTACGTTGAAAGACCAACAAAGCCAGAGCGATGTAAACGTTGGTGAGGCCGACCATTTCACAAGGAGCGACAGATGTTATTCCTCCGAGGCTTTGAAAGCAGCTGAAAAAGATAAGGGGAAGAATACAGCAGTTAGCCCCACGCAGATATTTGGAGAAGAACCTCCCCCAAAGATGAATGAGCCGGTAACTGAGGCCCAGGCCAAAGAATTTCTGAAGTTCTTGAGACATAGCGAGTACAACGTAGTGGAATAACTACAAAAGCAGCCGGCCAGGATCACAGTACTGGAATTACTCTTGAGTTCAGAAAAGCACCAGGAGACGCTATTAAAAGTGCTAAATCAAACTTTTGTACCCCAGGATATTTCTGTGACAAATCTGGACAGGATAGTAGGGCATATCACTGCCTATAATCATATAACGTTCAGTGATGATGAGATCCCTGAGGGAGGAATGGGGTCCACCAAAGCCCTTAACATCATAACCCACTGCAAAGGGTATGTTGTACCTGGTGTACTGATTGACAACGGGTCAGCCTTGAACGTCTTGCCTATAGTGACCCTGCAAAAACTACCAATAGATGGTTCGCACATGAAGCCCTACCACAATTCGGTAAGAGCCTTTGATGGTACGCAAAGAGGAACAATGGGGAAAATTGAGGTGCCCCTATTGATCGGACCAACTGAATATGTGATCGATTTTGTGGTGATGGACATAAAACCATCTTACAGCTGCTTGCTGGGAAGACCATGGATCCACTCCGCAGGAGTTGTCCCCTCATCATTGCATCAAAAATTAAAATTTGTAGTCGAAGGTAAATTGGTCACAGTAAAGGCTGAGCAGAAGATTGTTGCTTCCATGACATCAGACGCCCCCTACATTCAAAATGATGAAGATGTTGCAGAATGCTCGTTCCGAGCATTAGAACTAGTGAATGCCACATTTGTTTTGGAGGGAAGTCGGATCCCCTACCCCAGGTTATCTAATTGTATCAAGATGACCGTCGAAGAAACTTGGGCCGAGGAGCCAAAATAGAAAAGGGGCTGGGGAAGAAATTACAAGGAAACCTAAGAGCCAAAAATATGATAACCAAGAAGGATCGTTTCGGGCTGGGTTACCAACCAAGTGTCCAATAGAGAAATGAGGAATACAAGAGAAAGGAAGAGCAAAGAAAAGCTAGATCTAAAGGAGAAGACATTCCGTGGAGACCAATGTCCTTTTTCTAGTTTAAAGACCACTTTTGTCTCCGGAGGATTCTACCAGTCAGGTCAAGAGGTTGAAGAAGCAATTGAGGAAAACGACGTACTCAACCAGGAGGAAATACTCAATGAATCATTTGAAGGGATGTACATCAACATGATAGCTGGAAATGACTGAGGCAGCAAAATGTTGACCAACATCCGCCCCTGCCGTCCCGGGGAAACACTCGATAACTGGAGCTGCATTGATCTACTTGTAGTTTTTAGGAATAGATCAGAGTAATGCTCCGAATCAACCTTTTGTTTTTGCCCGTAAACAATGGGGATCTCTTGTATGGGGCACCTATGTTAACTTTTTGATTGAAATGAAAATATCCCCACTTTCCTAAAATGACCAAAGTTTCATTTATTTCATTCATGCATTCTTCATGTTCATTCCCTTCATATAAAGTCGTCTCCTTCCCAATACAATTCATTCTCATTTAATGCAGGTCGCTTATGATTGACGATATGAATGATACCGGATCCAATTCGGGAGTGAATTTTGAATACCCTGAGGTCTCAGAGGGAATTAAGGAAGGATATGATGAGATAGAAGATGAGGTCCCGAAAGAGTTAAAGAGAATGGTGGCCAATGAAGAATGGCAGATCATGCCCCACCAAGAAGAAACAGAAGTTGTAAACTTGGGGACTGAAGAAGAGAGAAAAGAAATAAAAGTGGGAACGACGATTTCCTCAAAAACCAAGCACGAACTGATAACCCTACTTCAGGAATTCAAAGATGTCTTCGCCCGGACTTATCAAGATATGCCAGGGTTGAATACCGACATAGTGGTGCACAAATTGCCAACAAAATCGGAGTGCAAACCAATACATCAAAAACTTCAGAGAATGAGACCAGATATGTTGTTAAAGATCCGAGAGGAAGTAAAAAAATAGTTTGATGCTGGGTTCTTGGAGGTAGCCAAATACCCCGAATGGGTTGCAAACATTGTACCGGTACCAAAGAAAGACGGGAAAGTTTACATGTGTGTAGATTATAGGGATCTAAACCGAGCTAGCCCTAAAGGCAACTTCCCTTTACCACATATTGACACGCTGGTTGAAAACACTGCAGGACACTCATGGTTTTCATTCATGGATGGCTTCTCAGGGTACAACCAGATAAAGATGGACCCTAACGACATGGAGAAAACTACGTTCATAACCATGTGGGGCACTTTTTGTTATCGAGTGATGCCGTTTGGGCTAAAGAACGCAGGGGCAACATACCAAAGAGCAATGGTGACTCTTTTCCATGACATGATGCACAAAGAAATAGAAGTATATGTGGACGACATGATTGCCAAATCCCGAACAGAGGAAGAGCACCTACAGAACTTGAGAAAACTATTCCAAAGACTACGGAAGTACCAGCTGAGGCTCAATCCTGCCAAGTGTACCTTCGCTGTTACTTCTGGAAAACTCCTAGGGTTCGTGGTAAGCAGAAGATGGATTGAGATCGATCCAGATAAAGTGAAAGCCATCCAGGATCTCTCACCACCCCACACCCAGAAGGAAGTTTGTGGTTTCCTGGGGAGGCTGAATTATATCTCTTGTTTCATTTCCCAATTAACCGACCAATGTGACCCGGTCTTCAGACTTCTTAGAAAGAATAATCCGGGTGTGTGGGATGAGGAATGTCAAAGAGCCCTAGAAAAGATCAAAAAGTACCTGACAAATGCTCCAATTTTAGTCGCACCAGTACCAGATCAACCATTAATTCTCTACCTAACAGTTTTTGAGAATTCAATGGGATGCGTATTGGGGCAACACCATGAGTCAAGAAAAAGGGAGCAAGCCATCTATTACCTAAGCAGGAAATTTAATGATTATGAAACGCGGTACCCGCCAGTGCAGAAGCTGTGTTGTGCTCTAGTTTGGGCTACCAAGCGGCTTAGACAGTATATGCTGTACCATACTACTTGGTTGATATCCGAGCTAGACCCGTTGAAGTTCTTAATGGAAGCGCCAGCACTAACAGGAAGGATGGCCTGATGGCAGATGCTCTTGTCCGAATTTGATATCGTATACGTTAACCAGAAAGCCGTAAAGGGGAGTGCTGTAGCAGATTTCCTAGCTAGTCGTGCTTCAGACGACTATGAGGCATTGAAATTTAATTTCCCAGACGAAGACTTGATGTGCATTACAACCGAGGAAGAGGTTTCAGATGATAAATCATGGAAACTTTACTTCGATGGAGCCTCTAACGCCCTCGGACATGGGATAGGAGCAGTGCTAATTTCTCATGAGGACGTCTATTATCCTTTCACCAGCAGATTGGAATTCTTCTGCACTAACAATATAGCTGAATACGAAGCTTGCGTTATGGGATTGAACTCATCTATTGAGAGAAAGATTAAGGAACTTCGAGTATTCGGAGATTCATCCTTAGTAATTTACCAATTGCGCGGGGAATGGGAAACCAGGGACCCGAAGTTGGTCAAATATTACGAATTGATCCAAGAGCTCACCAAAGAGTTTGAAAGGGTCAGCTTCAATTACCTGCCCCGAGAAGAAAATCAGATGGCAGACGCCTTGGCAACCTTGGCCTCTATGTTTAAAACAAACACCGGGGCAGAAATGAAGCCCATTAAGATGCGGACGTTTGAAAGGCCTGCTCATTGTTGTAACGTACATGAAGAGATTGATGGAAACCCATGGTACTATGACATCTTGCAATATCTCAAGCTTCAAAAGTATCCAGAAGAGGCAAACGACAATGACAGAAAGACACTCAGAAAAATGGCAACAAAATATGTCCTAGATTGGGAGATCCTATATAGGAGAAGTCATGATCAGACATTGCTGAGATGTGTGGATGCCCGGGAGGCGAAGGAGATTTTAGCCGAAGTACATGACGGGCTCTGTGGAACGCACGCCAACGGGCTGTCTATAGCCCGGAAAATTATAAGATATGGTTATTTCTGGTTGACCATGGAGGGAGATTGCATCGATTACGCCAGAAAATACCACAAATGCCAAATCTACACTGACAAAATTCACGCACCCCCATCGCCTTTACACACCATGAATTCTTCGTGCCCTTTCGCGGCGTGGGGCATGGACGTCATCGGGAAGATTCATCCGAAAGCTTCCAATGGACACCGTTTCATTTTGGTCGCCATAGACTATTTCACTAAATGGGTAGAGGCAGCGTCTTACGCCAACATCACAAGGACTACAGTATGTAAGTTCTTAAAGAAGGAGATTATTTATCGATACCGATTGCCAGAAAGGGTCATCACCGACAACGCTTCCAATTTGAATAACAAAATGATGACAGACGTGTGCACTCAATTCAAGATAACACACCACAATTCCATAATCTATCGTCCTAAAATGAATGGGGCAGTGGAAACAGCAAACAAGAACATAAAGAAGATCATAGCAAAGACGACGGATACCTACAGGGATTGGCATGAGAAGCTGCCATTTGCCCTTTTCGCCTATAGGACGTCCGTTCGCACATCAACAGGGGCAACACCCTACTCCTTGGTGTATGGTACCGAAGCAGTACTCCCCATTGAGGTAGAGATCCCGTCTCTCCGGGTCTTAAATGAAGTAAAATTGGAAGTAGCTGAATAGGTGCAGGCCAGACTCGACCAGCTAAATCTCATTGATGAAAAGAGACTAAAGGCCATTTGTCATGGTCAGATGTACCAAAAGCGGATGATGCAGCCATACAACAAAAAGGTGCGCCCAAGAGAATTCAAAGAAGGGGATCTGGTGCTCAAGAAAATCCTCCCGATTCAGAAAGATTCTCGAGGAAAGTGGATGCCCAACTGGGAAGGGTCGTATGTCGCAAAAAATGCCTTCTCAAGAGGAGCCCTAATCCTAACAGAAATGGATGGAGATGAGCTGAAAAACCCTGTAAATGCTGATGCTGTTAAGAAATACTATCTTTGAAAAAAAAAAGAAAATAATAAAAAAGAGAACAAATATGGAGAGCTCAGGGCGAAAACCCGAAACCGGGCGTCTTGAAGCAAAGGGAGGACCCGAGTTAAAAACCAGTAAAGGGCGGCTCGGGTAAATTGAAAAGTTGAATATCCGAAGAGAAGGGTATCCCCATGAACATCATGAAGAGGAAGCTTCAGGCAAAAAAATTCTACGCCGGTTGACAGGATCATCTATCATTCATATCAAAGATAATGAGGGATCTTGTATTTCATACCTAACTTTTCTTCTTTCTCATGTATGTCATACCTCTTTTAAGATATCCCAAGCCTTTAATCGTAATAAAATCGTGTTTTTGAGCATCCATTCCTTGCCTTCTTGTTAATTTCAGGCGAACAAGTTAACATAGGCTTATGGTAAAACAAGAGATTTTTTAGCATTACTGTGATCTAACCTTAGAAATGCAGGTGATTAAAGAAAATAATGTTAACTTCACCCTCTAGCTCCCTACATAACGGCTGTTGATAGGGAAGGCAGAAAGCTTCAAACAACCGGGTGGGATGATCAATGGCGTACGTCCTGCTTATTCAAGGAAAACATGCGAGATAACAAGAAGAGATCTCTTGGGTGAAAACCCAGTAGGGCACCCCTAAAAAAAACTCTCTAAAGCGAAAACCCGAAAGGACACTTTAGAATTTCAAGTCGTAAATGGAGAAAAAGAAAGTTGGAATGGTTGAACCTGACAGTGAAGTGGGGTATCGACGCCCGTGAAAAAAGAGAAAGTGAACAACGAGATCGAATAAGGACCAAAACAAGCCCACCAAGATATTAACACTCATGCATCATGAATAGTCAGACATCACTAGGATTAGGAGCATGTCAATTCATTTGTCATAGCATTTTGTTTTATCTTAGACAGGTATCTGCGGATTCAAAGAAACATCGATGGCCATCGTGGTGTGAGTCCCAAATGTGAAGATAGTGGTTTTACATACAAAAGGCATATGTTTCCAAGCGTCTGCAGAGAGAGGTTCTATATAGGAAGAATCCTCCGCTCCGAGGCTTCAGAAGCTGAAAGTTCTATATAGGAAGGACTTACAGCTCCAGGGTGAAGACTAGCAGTTCTATATAGGAAGAACTCCCAGTCGAAGGAATTCACCCATGACACACAAGGTTATATAGGAAATCCTGCTGTGTCGAAAGCGAAGAGTTATATATAGGAAGGGCTCCGAGCTTCAATGTCTTAGAGTAAAAGATTCTATATAGGAAGAATTCGTAGCTCCAAGATTTCAGACGCCAAAATTTCTATATAGGAAGGACCGACGGCTCCAGGGTGAAGACTAGCAGTTCTATATAGGAAGAACTCCAGTCGAAGAAATTCACCCATGATACACAAGGTTTTATATAGGGAAAACATGTTGTGTCAAAAGCGAAGAGTTCTATTTAGGAAGGGCTCCGAGCTTTACTGTCTTAGAGTGAAAGGTTCTATATAGCAAGAACCTGTAGCTCTGAGATTTCAGATGCCAAAAGTTCTATATAGGAAGGACTGACGGCTCCAAGGTTTGAAGACTAGAAGTTCTATATAGGAGGAACTCCCAGTCGAAAGAATCCATCAGCGACGCAAAAGGTTTTATATAGGAGAAAGCAGCGTTGAAGGCGAAGAGTTCTATATAGGAGGGACTCCAAGCTTTACTGTCTCGAAGTGAAAAGTTATATATAGGAGGGACTCATAACTCGAAGCTTCAGAGCGAAGGGTTCTATATAGAAACAGCCTGTAGCTCCAAGATCGGAAGGTGACGAAGCTCTATATAGGAAGAACTTACGAGCCTGAAGATTCAGCTAAGGAAGAGTGGAGAGTTCCAGAAGAACACGTGTTTCCAAAGCTACAAACATGGAAGTCTAATAAAAATGAGTGCTTATGAATCTTTGCTTTGTTTCCCATTCCATGAAAACAAGCAAAGAGGGGCAACTGTAATCACTCATTTTTATCTGGTCTGTAAATACATATTAGTATAATTATTAATATATTAGTGTTGCATGTATACATTGTATTATATTATATTATATGTTTATTATGTGCATGAGTGTTATTAATATATGTGTGCATGTATATTATAAACTATATATGTATACGTACTAACGGTATGTGTGTCACGCATGTATCTATAGTTAGTACGAGCGTATTTGTTTTTACAAATAATGTGTGTAGATGTTATGTTAATTATGTGTATGATTATCTATGTATGCATGATAGTATGTTATATTAATTAATGCTTGCATAGGTATATACGTATGTATTACCGTATGTATATTATTATTGTTGTTATAACTAATATTAATATTATTGGGCTAATATAAAATAAAATCCAAAAACATGTTAAACCCAAATGAATAAATTGATAGTCCAAGTCCATTACAAGTCTGAAGCCTAATATTATTACAAGGCCCGGTTGGCCCAAACCCTATTTAATTCTAATTATTTTGGTGCAGATAACTATGGGCCGTTGGATCAAGATCTGATCCAACGGCCACGATCAAGTAGGGATAAAATATCTGGCCTGCCGCGTGCACTACACGTCTGGACCGTTCGAGTGCCACGCGCGGACTCTTCGATATCCCACGCATGCGTGAGCCCCACGCGCTATAACACCTTGACTGCTGAGCCTCACGTGGCACGATCTGGAGCCGTTTCACCGATCGAGGCTGCATCTGGGCCGTTCATCCTTCAAGCCAGCCCGACCGTTAGATCAGATCTGATCTAACGGCCGAGAACGCCTCTGGCCGAAGACAGAACCCCCACACCACCACCATGCTTCACCATGCCGATCTCCAACCACGGCGCTCAGACACAAGAAAAGAAAGATTATGTCAGTAATCAGTCCAGATCTGAAAATAGATATTATATTACTTTTACTAAACCAAAAGACAGGCATATATGTATGAAACAAACATTTTGTAAAAAGCCAAGTTGAAATCGAAAGAAAAAAATACAAAAAAAACAGTCTTCAGTGGTAATACTCTTCTCTTTTTTACTTTGTTGCATGCATACAAAAAAATATATACGTAGTAAATAAAAAAGGAAAGGTTTAGAGTCGTTACCATCGTCGTCTGTAGATCTCCCCTCACCAGTGATAAGCCTCTTCGGCTTTCCCAAGCCGAATATGGTGAACTGAAAGGGGTGGGAGGTTTTTTTTGGTTTCGTTTTGGGTTGAATACAAAAAAAAAGTTTTTTTTACGTTTCGTATTTCTTAGATCTAGGATGAATAAAGGCTTTTTTTCTGAATCCAAGTTCGGATTCGTGTCGGGGGTAAGGAGAGGTTCATTTTGATGTGTTTTTTTCTAGCCGGCGCCGGCGGCGGAGAAGACAGCGGTCGGCCGCCGAATTTTGGGTTCTTCAGGGGTGAGTTGAGAGAAAAATGAAAGAATGGCTGGTTATAAAAACTGAAAAATGAAACGAAATGAGGAAAATTGATTCGGGCAAAAAAAATGCGTTTTATAGGTGTCATTATTTTGTGAAATGGGGAAATTACGTAATAAATCCCCCCGCGTTTTCAATATTTTCGTTTCTGTCTCGTCGCATGGTATAATTACAATTCCAGTCCCTCTTATATTTCAAAATCTTGCAATCCAGTCCCCAAATTACATCGAATCAGTTTTTAAATGGTAAAATTACTCCTTTAGCCATCCCAGGTTTTTGGATTTTTCACTTCGGGTCTGCCCCTTGGTCCAATTACAGTTTTGATCCTTTTAGGTTCTGTCTATTTTGCAATTTCGTCCCTAAATCGCATGTTATTATCTTTTAATTTCTGCCACTGATGTTTATTTCTTTTCATTTCGGTCCTGTTTCCATGTAAATATTCATGTTCGCATTATAATCGTATATGTTGATGTAGTCTTTTGCCTTATTATATATCCCTCGTATATGCCTTGTATTTTTATGTTTACATGTATACGTGTGATGAGTTTATGATGATTATGTATCTTTATGTATTTGTTCGGTTATTCGTATTACGCATATTATGTTCTAGTTGGCTCGTACACAACATGTTTTGTATTTTTTGTATGTATTGTATGTTCTCTTGGTCTTTAGGTTACGTGTTAGTGTATCTTCTTTTTATGTATAATATATTGTTCTATATATGTTGAAATGTGTTTTATTTCTAATATGTATGTCTTCTTGAAATATATGTTTTTGTCCACACACGTATTTATTCATGCCTAGTTATTGTGACATGTCAAATTTGTTTTTATCTACTATTAAGCTTGATATGTATATATGTGTTTTAATTACGTATTTTATTAGATCAGTATTCTGTCATGTTAATATTTTTTGCATTTAAATTATTTGCCATGTTTTATATTTTGCCACTAAGATTGCATATCGAGATATAAATTGTCAATGCGGTGCCCTTTTATCCGAGCGTAAACGGGGCCAGTATCAGGCGTAGTGATAGTGGTTGGGCGTTTACTTTCGGATAATGGGCCCTTAAAATTTATTCACAATTATAACCGAATTTTAAATTAATCGTCACTTTAATCCGGAAAATCTAATATTAATAAAGCGGTAATTATTAAAGTACCAATTTTGGGCGGTGTGGGGGTGCTAATCCTTCCCCATCCGTAACCGACTCCCGAACCCAATAATTTTTAAATCTTTGGTTTTGTGGTGTCCGGCCTACCTAAGTGACCGGTGGCGACTCCAATTTTTAAAAATGCGGCTTTTTTAAACCCCGCGGAATAAACGTTTTTAGCGAAAAAGGGACATCGCTACACCCACAGTGATCGCACAAGGTCTATGCATGTAGGTTGTCCCTTGAACCTAGATCTTGGGTTCTCTAGTCAATTAGGTAGGATTTTCCTTCACATTGCGCCTTGAATTTCCATGGGCTTTAGTATCATTCCTTTTGATATTTTCTTAACTAGATAAGCAGATTCGCAATGTTATCTTTTGATTTTACAAAATCAATAGAGATAACTCTATTTGAGATTAATTATCTAATGATATTGTGCCAACGATGCATATGTCTCAACTTACCATTATACATAAAGCTTTGTGCTATACTAATTGTTGCTTGGTTAAATAAATAAATAAATCCAAAATTCAGATTAGATTTAAACCTTTGGTTAGCAAATCTGTAATGTTATCTTTTGATCTTACAAAATCAATAAAGATAACTCATTTTGAGATCAATTATCTTACGATATTGTGTCGACGATGCATATGTCTTGACTTACTATTATACATAAAGCTTTGTGCTCTACCAATTGTTGCTTGGTTATCACAATATATGCATATTATGGGCACATGATTTGACTATTCTGGAACATCCTCTAAGAAATTATGAAGCCATTCAACTTTTTCTCCAGACTTGTCTAGAGCTACAAACTCACATTCCATTGTGGATTTGATTATAATCGTTTGTCTTGAGGATTTCCACTAGTGTCTTTGGTATCTTGAATACCATATATCCAACTGGCATCAGAGTATCCTTCTAAAACAAAAACATCGAAATAATACAATTCGTAGTCCTGAGTATATCTAATATATCTCAGTACTCTTACAATCGCTTTCTAGTGGTTGCACTCTTATGTTGTTGATGAAGAATGCCTTTGATTGTTTCCTGATCGTTGAATGCAAGTGTGCAAGTAATCTTTGTGATAATGTTATGGCAACAAGGAAGATGGTTTGGCAAGTTGATGTTTTAGGCATGGAGTTAGTTAAGGAATAAAAAGAATATAAGGATGGTGAATAAGGAAAGTTTGATGGTGAATGGAAGAAGTAATGTAAGGTTTGGAGGCTTTACAAATGGTGAAGGCATGAAGATTGTGATGTAGATGAAGTGATGGTTAATGGGTGTTTAGGGTGATGGTTGTGGAAATAGAGTGGTTTAGGATCAAGGAAGAACCTATACTAAAAATTATAGACCCGAACCTTAAACGATCGTTAACCGAGGACTTGGACCCACCAGTTAGAAAACTAAGAACCACAAGTATCAAGAAAGGGTGACGCCACAAGTAGAACACTTGATAAGTCAATAAAGTTCTTAAAAGAACAAAGTTGAAAGAAAACCTCACAAATGATATATTATGCAAGAAATGAGTTGTCTTACGAAATGAAAAAAGCTTCCCTATTTATGGTTTTTCTAGGGGTAGCCGAAAAGTCACTTTAAATATGTGAATAGTTACCGACCATGTATGAATAGGTAAGTGCCCTTTTGAAACAACATGGTGTTTGAAAAATTAAGCTTTGTGTCTCCTCATTTGCCACCTAAATCTACCTCCCAATTTTGGTGTTTGCTTGCAACTCTTCATGAAATAACTTCTTTTGAAAGGACACAAGCTGGAAAGTCACGTTCCTTGGTTTGTAGGTAACTTTTCATGAAGAGGTTTGATGAATAGTCATGTCTCTTGGCAGCATCTACACAAGAAAAGACTTTTCATCTAATAAGCTTCCTCTGGATGAATAATTAGGTTATCTGATAATGTCTTTTGAGAAGAGACACAACTCTTGGTGAAGAGTCATGACTCTTGGTGAAGAGTCATGACTCTTGGTTGCACCCTAGTTAATTGAGCTGCATCCCAGCTGCCTCTGAGCTGCTTGAGCTATGTTGAGGTGACTGAGCTATGTTTGAGCTTGATTAAGTTGTTTTCCTTCAATCCCCTAGCTGTGTGAACTTTAATAATACCTTTAAATAAAACAAACAACAAATTAATACTTGTAATATAAAGTAGAGGTGTGATATATGATAAACTAAGCTTAAATAAAGATGTGAACTATAGGTTATGCAAGGATATGTATGAATGTCATATAATATGAAAGGTATAAGGAATAATGAATGGAAACATGCTACGATAACCTAAGATATAATGTGTAATACTAAATACAATCATATCATAAATACAAATGATATGAATGACATGATATCCTAAATATATAATAATATGTGTATGCATGTTCATGAATGAATACCTTATATAAATGATATAAAGTAAAGTAAGGAAAGAAATTAATCCCTCTACTTTCATCCTTATCAAGAACAAAGATGAAAGTAACCAAAGTTTGAGTTACTTGTTGGATAGGATCACATCACCCCCTTTTTCAAAGCAATTTGTCCCCAAATCTACTCATGCTACAAAAAGGAACAAGTACTCCCTCTACTTTCATCCTTATCAAGAACAAAGATGAAAATAAGAAAAGTTTGAGTGAGTTACTGGATAGCATCACTGTTAAGTGTGAAAAAGTATTACATTTTATACCCTTTTTACTCATATTATTGTTTAGACTTAGGCCCATTTAGTTGCATTTGTAGTATTTCATGCATAAGTTGTAGTCCTTTTGTTTATTGGGCTTGGCCTTACATTTAGTTGTTTTTGTGGAGAAAATGCTGCTTTTTGCTTTCTTTTTTGCCGGTACAAATTGTCGAGCCGATTGTCGAGTAGTAGACAAGGCAATTTAGAAATAAACGCAGAATTTTACAAGATTTATCCTTATCGCATAGGATAAAACCCAGATTCAATTTATGAGTTGTTGAAGATGAAGGTGAGAGAATCTTGGCGTCATTACTCTTGATTTATCTCGCTTTAAATAGGATGATATGCAAATAAGGATAGAAAATAAAGCTTAAATTATTTCTTTATCTAAATCATATATTTAGATAAGGAAATAAAGCCTAATTTCTCTCTTTAAGATATGGATAAACCTCATCTTTGAAATTCAAATTAAGCTCTCCTCTCCTATAAAAGGTTGATCGTAGAAGCAAAAAAAGGGAAAGAGGGAGATCGGATCAAGAGCGAGATCATAAAGTGGGTGGATCGTAGAGGAGTTCATCTCCTCTATATTTTATTTCTTTTCTTTTTATCTTTTGAATACCTGGTGTTTGGGTTTTATTCCTTGTCCATTTCTTTCAACCTAGCCATGAACTAAACTAAATTGGCTTTGGCTATTGGGTTTTTGGTGTTTATGATTGGATGATTTAGTTTTTGGTTTTTAATTCAATAAATCGTTGTTTATCTATTCTTGGTTCTTTATTTAATTCCATGTAAATTCGGGATAGGGCTTGGATAAATCTATTTATCTAGACTCGGGAAAGTTAGATTCACGAAACGATTGAATACGGTTTCCATTTAAATAGATGTTTGTGGAAGCTAATTCACCTTAGGGATAAAGAGTGAATTTCAGTGACTAAGAAGAGTGCATGATCGATAATGTCCACCCAAGGTTAACGTAAGGATGTATTATTGAGGCTTGCACAATCATCAGTTCTTCAGTTAGGGATAATTTGAAGGCATTGAACAACACTCTGTCAAACATCGATACGAAAATTAATTGCCACTGCAGCTCATCTGGCAACTACACCTTTACACTCAATAACCCAGCCTAGTCTCTCAAATCGGTTTTCCCTTTTATTTTTCTTAAATTCCTCTATATTTATTTTACTTGTCTATTATCACCATCTATCACTATCTATTTAATTCTTTTTACAATGTAATAACTTAAACAAAGTGACCCAAACCAATCCATGTAGAGACGATATTAACCTATACTATTACTTGCGACGTGTTCACTTGCACTTTTACATTGCACTTAAATCACGCAATAAGTTTTTGGCGCCATTGCCGGAGATTGGCAATTGGTGTTAGTTGTTTTGTTATTGCATTTTTCTTATTATTTTACTAAGTTTTTTCGTTTTGTTTGTTTTATAAAAAAATCAGGTACGCTACAAAGTAAAGGGACATCAACATGTAGGGAAATAAAAGTCTATCTATTCAAGAGTTGATGTGGAAAGATAGGAATCAATCCACTCAAGAATTTCTTACACCCACCGATGATTACCTATACCAACTGAGAAAAGCCTAAAGAGTTCATACCGTGGAAAACCCTTCACTTGTTGTGGAGAACATCATGTGTTTGAAAATTGCCTTCACAATCCCGGTGCATGTGACTACATGGAGGACCATAGATAAAACTAGCAGCAAAATACTTCATGGTATGACCAAAAAGCTAAAAAAATTCACCATGACAGTTTTGTCGCGGCAACAGACATGCCTTAGCAATGCAGTCCTTATCAGTAGCCAAGTGCCACGGCAATATATATGCCATGGCAATGTAGTCATCATCATGAGCATTCAAATACCATGGAGGATACGTTTCAATCTTCCATGGCTAGACTAGATTCTCTCCTTGAATTTAATCAATTGTCGCATCAATGTGGTAACCTTCAAGAGCTATCAAATTCCATGTATGCGAGGGTATCCAAGATGTATGAACTCATGAGAGATTTAGAAGATCAATTGAGGAAATTCACAAATACAATCGATAACATGTCCCAACCATTAATTCCTAAGGATACTGAAATCCCAAGACAAGAGGACAAGGAAGAATGCGAAGAGACATCTATGATGTGTGGGGAACAACTAGAACCTTCTAATCGAGAGCATGTTGATGAGAAAGAATGCCCAACACTAGATGAGACTAAATAATGAATTGTCACGACAAAGATTAAGGAGCCTGAACAGAGCAATGCCACGACAACACTTAGTGAGGCTGAGAAGAGTAATACTACAACAAATTCTGAGGAATATGATGTCAAGAATGTAACAACGTTGATGCTGAAGCAAGAATATGAAGATTGCTTTTATCCATCTTTGCCACAGCAATTGCATGACCACATGCAGGATTATCAAGATAGCGATACTTTGCTAATAGAATATGAGCATGTGATGGTTGAACCTTTTGAATTCTTTAAAAAATCACCCCATCCACTGTAGGTATTTCTTGAGGAACCAACCATGTTAGTTGTGAAGCCATCAAATGTAGCAGATGATCGTTTGGGAGACGACACTCTTAGTGATGCACCAAAATCTCTACTAATGGAGATGTTTGAAAAACGTAAAGGAAGTATTGGTCGGATGCTTGGAGATTTTCAAAAATTTGGTTATTCCCTTGACTTACACTGAATTTTGGCATACGATTTCCACAGCAATTAGCTGACGCAGAAATTGCCACAAAAATGAAGGCTACATCCAACCATGATAGAAGTCGACGAGAATAAGGTATGCATGGACTTCAAAGGAACAAAAAAAACACCTCTAACAAGGTAACACAAGTGGGAGTGGTTGCGATCATAGTGGCCCAACTCTTTTTGGGTAATATTATCACTCGATAGAGGGTGCGGATGGACTATAAGAAGTATCAAAAATGACCCTCATCAAGTTTTCTTAAAGGCAACCCTATTCCCTTCAACTTTTTTTATGTTTATTTTGATTTTAGTCTTTGTTTTTTTTTCATTCTAATAAGACAAGGGCGTTGAAAGAAGCCCAGACAATCAGACTTTTCATGGCAAAGGAACATGCCACAACAACTGTCCCAATCCAAGAAGAACTCTTGAGCCTACTGTTGCAATGATTAGATCAGTTGGAAGTGAAGCAACATCTGTTTTGGCACTTTATAAATGACCGTGATAGCATTCTATGATGCTGGTAATTATGAGCCAGTTACAAGTGACATTGTTGCGGCAACCCCCACAATGCATGAAGGTAAAAACCAGCTCAGGATCCGCAATGTACTTACTCGTTTCAATATTTTTCAGATCCCAAAGACACCACCTCTACACCGTTAAACTCCCCACCTCTAGATGCACCATCAAAGACAACATTGAAGCATAAAACTTTACCACTAGACAAAATCGAAAAGGAGGGTGAGCCAGTTGAGGAGGTCGAGAAAATTGCAGACAATGATCATGCACAAACTATACCACCACTATGAATTCGAGGTGACGACCTCTTCAATTAACTCATTTGTATTTCATTTTTTTTTCTTTTTTGTTTGTTTATTTTTGCATGCATTGAGGACAATGCTTCTCTCGAGTTTGGGGGGCTTGTCTTGTTTTTATTTTTATTTTTTTCTGTCTTATTGTAGTTTGCATATAGTACTTGCCATGATAATTGCATGTTAAACTGCTAAAACATGTTGTGATATTCTATGATGTGTTAATTGCCACGGCACTTAGATGAGAAAACCTTAGACTTTAGGATTGGCATAGAATTAACTTGAAAATTTGCTATGATGTTGCCTAATAATTAAACTGATGTAACTTGTCGATCTTAGGATTAACCAAAGAAAAAAATGGATTTATACTAGAGGTGTCTTTTTGGCTCTAGTCGAATAAAATACCATGTGCTTAGGACACTTCGCTGCTATGCACATCCGGTACGCTTGGCCAAAACCAAGTAGGAAAGATAATTTAGCATGAGTGAATGAAAGACTTCACAGGATGACTCTGCTCAATAGGCTAGGGGTTCGTTATTTGCTCCATCTTATCTTCAAACCTAGAAAAGTAGTTGTGATGAGCTGAAGCCCTAAATTAGCCATGGTTTGCTGTTAATGAATTGACTTGGCAATATCGTTGTTTATCCAAAAAAAAATGGAATCCTTTTGATTAACTTGTTCACAACTATGCTCGCACACTTGCACCGATATCATAGTTTATTTTTAGATGACTTTCTGTGCTTCCCGAAGGTCGAAAGGTAATCAATTCTTTATTGACATGGTTCTGAGGATTGAAGTCGGGTTTGAAGCATGTTTTTGTGGTAAATGCCTTGACAGGTAATTATTAGTTTTCACATTGCTTGGGGACAAGCAATAGTTCAAGTTTGGGGGTGTGTTAAGTGTGAAAAAGTATTATATTTTATACCCTTTAGTTACATTTGTAGTATTTCATGCATAAGTTCGTAGTCCTTTTGTTTATTGGGCTTGGGCTTGCATTTAGTTGTTCTTGTGGAGAAAATGTTGTTGTTTTGCTTTCTTTTGTGCAGGTACAAATTCCTCTATATTTAGTTTATTTTACTTGTCTATTATCACCATCTATCACTATCTATTTAATAGTGACCCAAACCAATCCTTGTGAAGACGATCTTAATCTATACTATTACTTACGATGTGTTCACTTGCACCGTTTGCATTGCACTTAAATCACACAACAATCACATCAAGTGGTGTCTCTAAGATTTCTTGTGAATTACATAAACTACTCACAGTAAAAGCAATATATAGTCTAGTGCAACTCATGAGGTACATTAGATTGCCTATTACCTTTGCATATTTCACTTGGTCAACACTTTGACCTTTGTTCTTGGATAGATGTTGGCTTATATCTATTGGAATTATGGCTATACCAGAATCATACTTATCAAATTTCTCAAGAATATTGTCCACATGGTGTGACTGGGTTAATATGAGACATTCAAGTGATTATTTGATTGGATGCCCAAAATCATATCGACTAGTCCTTATATTTCAAGTTAAATCTTGAATTTAACATGTCTTTGGTTACATATACAAACATAAAATGATATATCCAATTTCGGTACTTTTGACATATACACATTTGTCACACTCATTAATCTTGAAGCCGTTTGTAATCATGACACTATCGAACTTCTCATGCCATTATTTTGGTGCTTGTTTAAGTTCGTGCAAAGACTTCACCAACCTACAAACTTTCTTATCTTGAACTGAAATTGCATGACCCTCAAGTTGTTCTATGTAAGTTTCTTCTTCAAGATCTTCATTTAAGAAGATTGTTTTGTCATTCATTTGAGGCCTAATCGTTAGAAAAGTGCCCGGCCTATACATTTTTTCCAGTTTGGTGTCTAACATTTTTTTCGAGCCAAATTGGGTCAAATCGTTTTATTCTGTTACTCAAATCAGGTTTTTCCATCATAATCGTTAAATATTTTTCGTTATCCAATTAGAATATGACACGTGGACTATTTCTGTTAATTTCTTGAATTTTTATTTTTAAAAATCAGAAAAATATTTAATTTTATTTAAAAAACCCAAAAATCTTTGATTTGTTTTAAAAAAAACCCAAACCCTAAATCTCTAAATTCATCCCTTCAACCATTGATTCAACCACCACCGGCCACCGTTGTCTTCATTAGACCCCCACTTCTAAAGACCCCATCATCCCATCATCAAAAATCGATGAATAAACCGTCGATTGCATTGTCGACGAACACCCAACAATGACGAAAAAAGAGGTCGGTTAGGTTTCGACCGACGACTAAAGGATGGGCGATGAACCACCAACTTGTAGGGGTTGCTGGATGGTGAAGGAGATGTGATTTGAGGGTTTGATTGAAAGAAATTAAAACTTTGGGATTTTTAAAGTAATTCAGAAATTAAAAAATTAAAAAATAGGTCATGTGTCATGTTTTGATTAGATGACAGAATATTTTTAGCGTCTATCAACGGAAAAATGTAATCTGAGTAATAGAATGAAACGTTAGGACCCAATTTGGCCTGAAAAAAAATGTTAGGCACCAAACTGGAAAAGGGGTATAGGTTGGGCATCTTTTTGATGTTTAAGCCTTCATTTGATGTACTTCTATACTCCGCAAAGCGGCAATTATAAGTATTATCTTTATGTAGGTTATTCTTGATACAGGAGAATATGTATCAAAATAGTCAAAGCCTTCCATAAGGTATGGTTTCATTTTCCGTTTGAAACTCCTTTTAGAATTCAATGGTTTAGTTCTCCAATGAAAATCCACTAATTCTCACGTATGGTTTATAATAGAATCAATTTCATTTTTAATAACTGTCTTTCATTAGCTGTCTTCGAATGAACATATAGCATCATTATACGTTTGATGCGAATCCTCTAACAAGTTGCAAGTGCTATAAAAGTTTTGGCTTTGCTCCTCAGGATCGACGAAATATTGTCTTTCCTAGATGATACTATAATCAAATACAAAGATTAGACATTACCCCAAAAAACCCTTGGGCTTTGGGTTTGTCTTGTCCCTATTCGACTTGGCTGTCCAATTCTGTTACTTTTTGAAAACAACATTCATGTTTGGACTGTGCTTAACGTATTGAATTATGGCTGCATGCCTAATGATATTTTAAGAGACACTTGGATTCGCCACTGATTCACATATCCGAGTCATGTTAATGCTGAAAACAGACATGAAAAGCATGTTGTCCTTTGTCATTTTGGAACAACAAAACGAGGTTAGTGTTAAACGAAAACAGACAAGAAATCTCCCCATTCGAGTGGATCAATAAAAGATGAATAATATAAGAAAAAGGAAGAAGATGCTTAAGCCGAAAGATAAAAAGGTTGCCTCTTCATTATTGCGATGGAAGCAGACAAAGGTCCCCATCTCCTATCATGGTTTCCTCTCAACAGTATGGATACCCCCCACCCACATTTTAGCCTAAGGAGAATGGGTCCCTATTCACAATTTATTAGCCCTAGGATAAAAGAACCATTTACAAGAATCAAACTTTCCTAATATCTTTATTCTGTTTTTTTATTAAGTAGAGATATTTAAAGTCTGTTTAGTTCTAAAGAATGGAGCTCGTTCTTATTTTTAATTTCTTAAAAATTAATAAACAAAGAAAACATGTTTGGTTCTAAAAATAGAAAATAACTTCTAGAAAATGAAAACAAAAATAAATGAAAATTTGAAAACATAAAAAATGATGTTTTCATTTAAAATGTTTTAGGAAAGTGAAAAAAATATGAAAACAATAGTTTTTTTATTTTAACTTCATTTTAACACGAGTTCGAATCCTTCTAATGCCATTTTTTTATAAATTTTGGTTTATTTACTCATATTTTATTTATTTATTTATTTATTTATTATTAAAATATTATTTTCTAACTATATTTTATTTCAATTATTTAATAATTATTTTTTATTTCTATTTTGAACAGCTAGATAACAAACACATTTTTACTATTTTCATTTTTGAAAACAAGTTTTCATCTCTATTAATCAAGCATGTTTTTTAATTTTTAAAAACTAAAAATAAAATTTATTTTCTAAAAATGAAAACAGAAAACAAAAACAAAAAAATATTTTCTAAAACCAAACAGACCCATACATTCTCAAAGCAAATGTTGTGATTCGAATCTATATAAGATGGGACAACATAAGTATCATTGGCCGCTCAGTCAATTAGTGGATCTTTTTATTCTATTTTCTTAATAAGGAATAAAAATGGATTATTGGTTTTTTGACAATTTTAGGGTACAATTTACAAATGATCACTAAATTATCTTAAAATGTACATTTTGATCATCTAACATTCAGATGTTGTAAAATGATAATTTACAAATTAGTCGTTGGGGCCTTAAATGTCGTTAATGAGTGTTGTAAAAATTAAGAAAGTTGGTACACTAATACATTTAGTTTTCTATATTTATAGATTCAATCAATTTAGTCCTAATTCGAAAAAAAAATTACATCATCAATTTGATCATATATTTTATTAGAAAATAAATGCAAGGCTAAATTTAATATTTTTCAATTATTTCTAATTAAAAATATAATCATGGCTAAATTTATTGAATTTTTAAAATTATGACTAAATTGATTGAATCTATAAATATGGAAGACTACATATCTTATTGTACAATTTTTTTAATTGTTATATCACCTATTAACGACATTTAACAGTTCAATGGCCATTTTATAACAAAAATTAAAATTTAATGATCATTTTATAATATTTAACAATTGGATGACCATAATAAACAATTTTAAAGTAGTTTAATAATCATCTATAAACTTTATAGATTTTTATAACCGACAACATCCAACTTATTAGTTAACTGAACTAATATACAGGAGCAATTGCACACCCATTTTGGGGAAAGTTTAGTTTAGTGTTAAAAAGATTAATTTAGTGTGTAGAAGAAAAAATAAAAATCTACATAAAATTTATTTTAGACCCCATTATTAAATTTCCGAATTCATCATTATACATATTTATATAATAAGAATATAATCTTTCAAAAAAAAAGCACTAGTTTGAGAGGTATAGAATGCACAATCCGACATCAAAATTGCATAGGAACATGATTGGAAGGGGACAGTTCCAATCACAAACTACATGTCTAAAGTTACTTTAAATAAAATTGTTATCCAAATTATTCCAGAACAAATAATAAGGACACAGATTCTCTTTTACTCCTTTAAATTAACCAAACCTTTCTATATTCCAAAGAAATTGTTTTTTTTTTTACGTTTACTTTATAATCAGACATCATAATATAATGTCATCAATAAAAAAGAAACCGACATCAATATTATGCTCAAACTAAAGGAAGAAAAAGATAGCAGCTTTCACAACAAGAATATACCCCAAATGAATATATATTTATTGATACAATCATTCACTATTTTTGATAAGTTTGAAGGAATATATCCATGTTGTGTTTTCCAATTCGTTTGAGAAAAGTTTTTTAAAGCGCTGTTAGATAATTACTTGCAAACCCTTCGATAGGTCTGTTATTGTGTTTTGAGGTGTTTATGTGAGATTTTAGTCCAAATATTTATCTATCGTACCATGTCACTTTAATTTTATTTGTATAAGCTTTAAGATATCCGTTTAAATTCCGCCGTGATCGAGATTTAAATCTTTTAATGGGAGAGCCTTTCACGAGGCACTTTTTATACTCCACGTATGGCAAGGGAGATAAAATATCAAGATTAAAATCATACATAGACATTTTAAAAATATAATACCGGATCTATTGAGAGATCCGCACCCAATTACATAAGAATGAAAATATAATTGTTAAATCGTTAGCCCTATGTTATAACATTTATTCTATAGTAATTGTTAATACAAATTAAAATAAAAACTTTATTACAACCATTCTTTTTTAGAATTAATGTACTATATGGATAGATGATTAAGTTGATACATAAATTTGAATATTGGTAAATTAAAGATACCGATGAAATCTGTCGAGTTTTATTTTGTTTTTTTAATTTACGAAAGGGATAATAATAAGTTCTTTTCTCCATCAAATTATAGTGATTTATGGTCGAAAATGAATTATTATTTTGAGCCCAATAAGTTATCTCAGTGGAAAGCGGATGATATTCATCTTAGGAGACTCGGTTCAATCGCTTTATCTGCAAAGTGCGTGTGCATTATCAAATGGTTAAGACAGACAAATTCTGTGTCCTTGAATTGGAATATTTTGAATTTTTCTATTTTTGGAATTTAAAATTACTTTCTCAGTTGAAGATTATAAAATCATGGGCAATGAAACGAAACATGATAAAGACAGGCAATTTTCTTGTCCTTGAGTTGGGAGAGAAGAAGAGGAAATCCATGCTCGCATGTTCACAATAAATAAATTTAAAATTCAGATTAGGTTTATAACTAAACACAACCAGATAGTCTAGTGTGATGAGGCACTAGATTTTTTAAATAAGATTAATAGTTTGAATTCTGAGCCGCCCTCGTAATGAGCTTCTTTAGTATTTAATCCGGATTAGTCAACCACTGAATTGGATACATGTATTTAAACAAAAAAATAAATACGGTATCTAGTTTCATTTTGAGTTATATTAGTATAAATTTTGATAAACTGTTTATTTATATTATTTCGGCGTGGTTTCACATGTTTAATTTCAGTATTCAATTTGCCTTTGTTTGTTCCCATCAGCAATGTAGATGAGTTATGGACGCCACTGAGACTAAAACACAACTGCTTTTGGGACCATAATAAGTACCCAAAAGAAAATATAAATTCGAATTCATATACAACAAGATACAGATCCCGACAAAGCCTGGGAGATTGAAGAAAATATCAAACTCTGCAAGTAAATATTAACAATACGGACGAATTTAATTATTGATTTCAGTAAAAAAATGACGTTTATTTTAGATTATTTAAATTTAAATATTTGTGTATAAGGTGTGATATCAAATATTAAAAAAATATATAAATAAATATTATTATATAATCACACCAATATATTAAAAAATAATAATTGAACACTAAATTATGATAAAATCATAACCAAATTGTTTAACATCAATAATAACAAGAAACTAAAAAATAATTAAATTAAAATATAGATATTAAATCACAATTAGTTTAATTTCAAAAGTGATGTCTTAAAAAAGTAATTAATCAGAAAAAGTTTGAAGAGATTAAAGTTTAATTTCAATTGTTTTGAAAGGCTCAAAAATGTCCTCTTTAACTCTTGAATAGATATTTATTTTGGTCCCTATTCTTTTTTTAAGCACCTTAACTTTCGGCATTTTATTTTAGGTGGATGAAATCTTTAGTCAGTTAACGGTAAATAACTTGAAATGGTGTGTCAAACATATATGACAGCGCACATTGGCATAGCAGTGACATATAGACAAAGGTGTTGACTTGACAGAATGACGCATCTGTCAAAAAAATAATTATATAAAATTATTTTTTCTATTGACATGTCATTTTATCAAGTTATTTCAAGTTATTTATTGTTAGTTGACAAACAGTTTCATCCATGGAGAGGTTATTTGGACCCAAAATGAAATACTGAGGGTTACCAACGGGGTTGGTCCAAGTGGTAAGGAGCTTGGTATTGCTTAAGTAGGTCTCGAGTTTTAGGTGTTGTGTATGCAAAAAAAATCTCCGCTATGAGACTCTCCTACTAAAGCTAAGTGTGTGAAGCGGGCCGGTCTGAATTAGTGAGGGCGAAATCCTGAAAACAACAAAGACAATAAAAAAAACATTGAGAGTTAAAATGCTTTTATAAAGAAATAAACACTGAAGGGACAATTGAGTCAAGCATTATATGCATTTTTGACCCTATACCTATCTTAAAACTATTATAACTTAAAAGATCACACCATTAACATGATTCTATCCCTATATATATTTAAGTTTAGTTTAATTAATACATGCAATTATTTCTAAAAGATGGCATCGATTAAATTTGAAAACTGTAAACATTTTTAAAATAAACAATGAAAACACACAGATTATGAATATAAGAGGGTAAAGAAAATGTTTGGAAGACTGTGGGTGGTGCCTTGGCCTTTAAAGCAATATAGCCTTGAGTTTTGTCTTCTGACAATTGTGTTTCCCCCCACATCTCCCTTTCAACGCTTTAAAAACCAATCTTCCATCGTGTTTCTGGTATTGTTCAGTCCCAAACTGACAGGTATGTCTTGTTTTCCCCATTTAATAACCTAGCACATGCACTCAATCAACACCCTTCAACTTTTAAACCCGTAAGCCCCATTATTCAACCCCCTTCAGCTCAAGCTTAAACAACACTGTTCTAATGGCCACCACTACTAAAACTACTCGATCATCCAAGCCAGCAGCAGCAAGGCAACTCAGGGAACTCCTCAAGCAACAGCAAGAACCTTTCGTCTTAGAGATTTACCTTTCCGAAAGAGGGTGTTTGAGGAAGAAGAAGTTAAAGTACAACTCCATTGGCTGCCATGGCAATTCAGCCAAGTTTTTGAAGATGAACATATGTAACAAGCTGTTTGCAATTAAAAGGTTGAAGACCAAGAATTCTGGTGATGAAATTGGAAAGGTTGGTGTCACTGAGATGAAGAGAAATGACCCAGAAATTGCAGAGCCGGATAGATTTTCCACCGCTAGCACCACAACTGTGTATAGTTCATGCACAGACAGTGACATGGATGAACCACCGATGATTAAGAAGGTAGAAAAAGCTTTATAGTTTTATCTTTTATGTTTTACATAAAACAAGAGATTTGATATTTATCTACTTATAAAGCTAACAGATTCCAAGTTTCAATGGAGTTCCATAGACCACAGTAAAGAGGATATCCCTGCAAGGAAGAAAAGCTTGTTCTTGAGTAAGCTGATAATGGAGGACTCGATACTGTGGAATTTACTTCTTCAAGCCACACCACACAAACCAAGTTGTGTAAGAGAATTACAGGAGGCTGATGGGTCTAATTCTTCGCCATTTTCGATATCGAAAAGGGTTTTGCAGCAAGCAAACAAGCTCAAGGAAGATGAAAGGAAAGAGTGTTTAGGGTCTGAGATTGTTTGTGAGAAGATTAAAGATTTGGGGAAAAGATATGGAGATGAATCATCAAACACAGTGAAATTGCCGGAAGTAGATGTAATGGGTTCAACTCCGGAATGGAATGATTATGAACAGGAGAAAAAGCATGTAGGGGTAGTACTTGGAAACGCCATTGCAGATGAGATTCTAACTGAAGCTGTAATGGACATGGTATTCATGTTTCATAGCTAAGATGTAATGTGCTTGCTTCAATCATACATTTGGATCGTTCCTGTCTTGAGTTCAGATTGATTTCCGTGATAGTAAAGTAGCTAAAAATGTAGAAAATTTGATGCATAATCGTTTTTGTCAAATGGAAGACGGCAAGAAAGTTTATGGTTTCTTTGGTTTCAGACCGAACTCAAGTAGGATATTAACATTATTTGTTTCTGTCCAATCTCTGCTCGATCTATAATACGGTCTATTTTTTTGACTAAGCCCGATCCAAATTGAAAGATTAAAGCAGGTATCTCAAAATGCGGACCACTAACCGTAAACAAGATACACTCTGATGCTCGGGATTGAAAGGCTAAATATAAGTATTTGAAAGTGAGATAAATTTATAAATAAATTATTTTTTAAAAAAGTATATAGTAAAACAAAAGTGAAAAAAAATATTGGAGTCAATGGGTTCAAAACTGGAAAACATAACAACAATATCTCCTAGCTGCAAAAGACTGGCTCCCAACTGAAAATTTCTCTTGATCACTCTCTAAAAGAAAGCCATTTTCCCTTTCGCAAGGTCCAAGGTGGTAATTGGTAATGATGTCTCACCAACAAGATCGGTCAATAACAATGTAGTAATATGGGAGACTACAACAGACCCCTCAACATTAGTATGAGACACAATGTTAAAGAAGCAATAGTTGTACCTGGAAGACAATCACGAGATGTATTGGCATGCATATCCACAACCGTAGTATCATGGGAGGGGGGAGTGTTGATGAGCTATTCTAGGATGGTGGTGGTGGTCAGTCTTCAGACAATTCATTCAGATTGATGGCGGTCAACAATGACAAGATAAAAACGAAAGAAAGAGACGGGTCTAACTAGACCCAGGGCAGACTTTGAGGATGCGCAAGAGAGGCGCCCACCCAGGGCCACTGTTTACATAGAGCCCAATATTTATATTTTTTAATTAAATATATATAATTTTTAAAAAAATTAAATATTTATTAATAGAGTTTATTATGCCTAATTAAAAATTTTATTTAGTCTAAACATTAATAAGTGTCATAATTAAGATTTTAATGAAAATTTAGTTTTTTCTAATATTTGTTATTAGGGGTTTATTTTTTCAATAATTGTTTTTGTAGCTATTTTTTAAAATTTATTATTAGAGGTTTGATTTTTTTCTCAATATTTGTTATTAGAAGCACACTCTTAAAGTTTATTTTTTAATATTTGTTATTAGGGGTCTATTTTTTTAATACTTGCTATTTGACGCCTATTTTTTTAAATACTTGTTATTAAAGGCTCATTTTTTTCCTGATATTTGTTACCTACTCTTAAAAAATTCAATTTTTTCAAGATTTGTTATTAGGGGACTGCTCTTAAAATTTATTTTTTAATATTTATTATTAGGGATCTAAATTGTTCAATAATTGTTATTTGTGGTCCAATTTTTTTAATACTTGTTATTTGAGGTTCAAATTTTTCAATACTTCTTATTAGTGGCGCATTTTTTCAAATGTTTGTTATTAGGGACATATTCTTAAATTCATTATTTTTTCAATAACTGTTATTATGAGCCTACTCTTAAAATTCAATTTTTTCAATATTTTTTATTGATGGCCAAAATTTTTAAATAATTTTTATTAGAGGCTCATTTTTTCCCAATATTTGTTATTAGATGCTTGTTCTTAAAATTCAAAATTTTTTATTATTTGTTATTATGGGCGTTAGGGGTGTTCATTGCCGGATATCGGATCCGATCCGGTTTTTTTAGATATCTGATTTTTCGAATCAACGATATAGTGATCCATATCCGATCCGGAAAAAATTGGATATTCGGATATCGGATAATTGGATCGGATATTCGAATATCCGAGTATCCGAAAACATATTTTGATTTAATTATTTTTTCGAATTTGAAATTCGTATTTACGAAAATTTCAGAATTTCGAATATAACAAACAACAAATTGCTAAATATAACAAGATTCACATCTATGAACATTTCGATTTTTTAATTTTTGGATATAACAAGCACCAAATTGTTAAAAATAACAAAATTAATATTCATAAAAATTTGAATTTCTGGATTTTGTATTTCTGGATAATTCAAAACTTGAAATATTGCGATCCGTATCCGATCCCAAAAATTTAAAATCAGATCGGATATCTGATCCGAAAATAAAAATCAAATCGGATATCTGAATTTCGGATCGGATATTTTTGAACACCCATGTGGGCATACTCTTAAAAATTATTATTTTTAATATTTATTATTAGAGATCTACTCTTAGAATTCAATTTTTTTAATACTTATTATTAGAAGCCTAATTTTTCAGTTTATCCTGAGCCTTCAAAACCTCAATATCCGTCCTGAATAGACCGTTTATGTGTGATTTAGCTTGAGGAAAGCTGATAACCCCCTTGTATATATATTAGAAAAGATCTAACAGAGGTGTGAAGTCTAAACTTCATTGGATATAACTTGACAGAGTAATTTTATTTGTCAATTAATAGATTTAACTGGTGAGTTATTTTATGTTTGTCTTGTCGAAATCAGTACAACTTTGGGATGAGATTAAAGCCCGCTAAACTGGTGCCGATTTGGGTATGGTAGGACGGGTGGAAGGAGTTCCCAAGCATTGAATCAGCTGACAAACTACCTTGCTATACTATAAGCCATCAGTCAAAGATCCAAGTCGCTGTGACTAAAAAGAGCGCAAGAGTTGTTCCCACTCATTATGCGGAAGAGTATTATTATATTATAATGTACATTCGTTATAAATACAATTTTAATTAATTTCTTAGTCTACCATTTAAATCAAGAAAATAGCATGTTAACAATATTTAGAGTATATGGTTAAAGCTCTATGTTAACACTTTTTTCCCTTAGGTTATGAGTTCAAAACTCAGTAGGAACAAAATTTCTCTTTCTCCCCCCAGGTAGAAATTGTTCAAAAAAATAGACCAGTCAAATCCGCTAATTTAGATGTTTGGTGACTAGTAGATTAAAATAGCGGATTAAGGTGAAACATTTAATTTTGAAAAAACTGCTAACAAGAGCTTTTTGAAATTAGAGGTTGTGGTATTAGAACTATAAAACCTTTTTACCCTTAAAAATTATAAAAAATAATCTCTAAATAACCTAAATTTAACATTTTATATTTTAATTCTTCGCACTCACGTATTTACATTGTGATATTTGTAAACAAATACTTTTTGTTTTTTCTTTTTATTCTCACACATTTATATTTGTATTTAAATTTAATAATTAATCAAATTACATTAAAAATAATTATATAAATAATAAATTAATATATAGATCCTTCAAAAATGCTTAGTAATGTTACATTAAAAAATTACTTTTTATAATCTAATTAATTTTAATAGATACAAAATATTGATAACTAATAAACTATTCAAACAAGTATCAAATATAATCATGTCCTTATATGTCATTTTGTTTGTTTAAATAATCAAACAACTATCAGCTGTCATTTAATTTTATCAAACACTTTTATACAATCAGCTAATGAAATCCGCTAGTCAAATCAGCTAATGGAATCAACTATCAACTAATATAATCCGGTATCAGTTATCCCCTAATTGCCAAACAGAGTCATTATATATTTCAATTAGTGCAAATATTATATCAAAGGTGGAGTTTGGGTAAGAAATAAAAGTATGAAAAAGTGAGTATAAAATTTTATAAAAGCATTACAATACAAGATAGGTATTATTTAATTTTATTAATAGATTTGTTCAAAATTGTAAAAATATACTATATATATTTCTTTAACATTCCATCATAAAACAGTTTTTTTTTTCATTTTATGGAAAAATTTCAATACGAGCTAGAAAGTAGAAACTATTGGAATGCATATAAAATTATTTATCATATATATTTAGTTATTTAAAAGTTTTTAATTACAATCAAAGTTATTCTATTTTATTTTAATTCTAGAAGTAGACATATTACATGCAACTCTTGTTTGGCATTCGTTTCCTTACCATTTTGAGAAATGACAAAAACTGAATTTGGCAATCTTAAGTATTTTATTTATGTTAGATTTGTTTTTATTTATGTGTTAGATTAATATTTATGTATGTATGTTTTAGATTAGTATTTTATTTGTGTTAGATTAGTATTTTATTATATTAGTATTTATTTATATTTTTATCACATTGTATTTAAATTATTTGCCATGTTTTTAAGTTGCATAATGAAATATAAATTGTCAATGCGATGCCCTTTTATCCGAGCGTAAACGGGGCCAGTATCAGGCGTAGTGATGGTGGTTGGGCGTTTACTCTCGGATAACGGGGCTTTTAAAATTTACCTGCACTTATAACCAAATTTTAAATTAATCGTCACTTTAATCCTGAAAGTTTAATATTAATAAAGCGGTAATTATTAAAGTACCAATTTTGGGCGGTGTGGGGCGTTAATCCTTCCTCATCCGTAACCGACTCCCGAACCCAACAGTTTTCAAATCTTTGGTTTTACGGTGTCCAGCCTACCTAAGTGGCCGGTGGCGACTCCAATTTCTGAAAAAAAAATGTGGTTTCTTTAAAACCTCACGGAAGACATTATTTTCAAAACAAAATAATAGATAAAATTTGTTTTTTTAGCGAAAGGGACATCGCTACAGGTGGCGACTCCATTTTAATAAATAAACTACGCTTTTTTTTAAAACCCACGGAATAAACATTTTTATATCCGAAAAACCACAAACACCTTTGGAACCCTCGTTTTTTTAGCGAACGTAAAAAAGAGAGATCGCTACAGATGGCGACTCCACTGGGGACCATTTTTGTTTTTCCAAAAAATAAAGAGAATCGAGCTTTTTTAATAATAATTACCGCTTTACTAATATTGGAAGTTCCGAATTAAAGTGACTATTAAACTAACATTTGGTTATGATTGCGCGTTTATTTTAACGCATTTAAAATTTGGCATATAAACTCGTCCTTTTTAAGTGGGGGAAAACGCTAATGCTTTCGTGAGGATATCGTTCCTCCGTGTAGGCCTAGCAAGTATCTTCGGGGCTCGAGTACCTTATGCTTTCGTAAGGATATCGTTCCTTCGTGCAGGCATAAGCGAATGGGTCCCCCTGAATTGAACCCAGTTGAAAGGAGCTTATAATGGGTGATGATCGGGGGCCTTGCTACTCTTAGTATATGACAGCTAGGACAATTCGGGTACCTCCTAGAACTAACAATGAATGTAGAGAACATATAGAAACTCACCCCTTTAGAGCCATGCGGATAACCTAGGTGCTTTAGACAGGATATAAATAGGGTTGTTTTGTTTGTTTACCTTATTTAATTCGCCCTTTATTTATGTATTTATTTATTTTATCCAGTACTGACTCGTTTTCTTTTTTGCATTCATTCTTGCATTTGTTGATTATTGTTATGATTTCTACATTTCGTACATTGCATCACCTCAGAAGCACATGCATGCATCTTATTTGCATAAAATCACATACCAAAATATTCTTTCACAAATTATTTTTAAGAAAAGGTAAATCCTTTTAAGGACATTTTTTTAAGAATTAACTTTTATATTCTTTCAACCAAATTTCTAAATACATCCCTTTCATAATGGTGATTAAAGAAAAAAAGAAAAAATGAACATTTCAATTTGTTTTAACAAGTTCTTAGATCCAGTCCCTTCACAAGGACATTTTTGATCTTTTTTCATCCTCCCACGAGAATAAATATTTTTTTAGCCAAGTTTTTTTCAATCATTTCACAAATACACTTGTTTAGTCCTTTCATATGGACATTATTTCAAAAATAATAATAAGAGTTTCTTTTTCGATCCTTTCACAAGGACATCTTTTAATATGAGTATTTAATTTAGTCATTTCATAAGGACATTTTTAAGGAAATATTTTTCAATTAAATCTTTTCATAAGGATATTGTTAAAAAATGGATTTCTCAATTCTTTCCTCTCTTAAAATTTTTCTTTTTATAAAAAAAGGGGGAAGAATAATTTCTCAATTGATTTTCTCAAAAACAAAATTTTTCAATCCTGTCCTTTCTCAAGGATCGTTTTTTTTTCTCTCTCAAAAATTTCGTAAAGATATTTTAATCATACCAGTCTTAAGAACGTTTTTCATAGTTCTTAAGAAGTTTTTTCTCAATTCTATCTTTTTAAGGATTGTTTTTTTTTTGAAAATAGGAGAATTCCTTAATTTTATCCTTTCTTAAGGATGAAAGAAGAAAAAGATTTTTTTAAAGTTGATTGTGAGTTTTCATGCTCACAAAACTAGAAAGAGTTCAATAGAGTTTAACAAGTCCGACAGAAATGTTGGCATAACGTGGTTAAACACGGTAAAGTTTAAGACAATGGATAATTCAAGTATCCATCGAAAAGCCATTTTTACGAATGGTCAAAGGAAAAAAATCTTTTGGAAAAATCCGATTTCATAATTGGTATAAACTGATTGTACTCAGGGGAATAGTACAACTAGCCCGGAGCAAACAGCTACCGGTAAAGGCAACTCAAAACCGTTGATCCCTGTGCATTTGGGAAAAATGCAAAAGAAATCTATAAACAAAGCTGTAAATTAAATTTTCACCAAAAATCCATTTTCGAATGGTCAAAGGAAAATAAATCCTTTAGAAAAGTCCAATGTCATAATTGGTATAAACTGATTGTACCTAGGGGAATGGTACAACTAGCCCAGAGCAAACGGCTTCCAGTAAAGGCAATTCAAATCCGTTGATCCCTGTGCATTTGGGAAAATGCAAAAGAAATCTATAAGCTAAGTCATATTTTTTCAGAATGAAGTTATTTTTGTCATAATGAAATTTTTATTATTCAGAAAGCATATTTGCATTCTTTGTTCATTGTTATGGATAGTTTTTTTCCCATACGCATATACACATATTTTTGAAAAAAGCATGCATATGTACATACCATTTTTTTATTAGGTCATTGTGAATGCAAGTATCTGCTAGTCCATTTAGGCCGATAGAGGAACAAAACAAGTGTGTAGATAATGGGCAGTTCCCATTTTAGGAAATTTTCTTCTCAGACACTTGTTGTTTAAGATCTTTGAATAGAGTGTTGACCCTAAACTTCTACCCTCTGAAGACTATTTTGATATTCATGTATGGGATGATGAATGGCATTCCTTCAATCCCCTTCGCAAATAATAGAAAATATCCATTTGTTGTCCCCTTTGAGCCTGTTCGTTTCTTTTCATTTGAACCCAAACCAAGGATCACCCCCACACTGGGGCAAAGAAGAAGAAGATTTTGTTCAAATCACCCAATTTTGACCGCATTACAAAGATGGCGCTCCATGAATAAGCGAAAGAAATGAGAATCAATGTCCTAAACGCGAAGACCAAGAGAAATATCAGAATAAACCAATAAAAGAAATTTTTGCTCAAAAGGACTGGCTAAACCAAATTGAAAGTGTGCCAACAAGAAGCTTGAAACAATGAAGATTAAAAGCACCATCAGAAAGTGCAATAAACGATAACAAGAGAAGATTCGATTGCATGTGAATAAGAAACACATCAACATTCATTCAAGATGCAAGATACAGATTCCAAAGCTACAAAGAAATAAATAAACTCTAGGGTGAAAACCCAGAAATGGGCAGTCTAAAGCGATCCAAGAAATAAATCAAAGAAGTTTTTTATTTGAGCACATTCTGATCAACAAACACATAGAAGATATTTTAACCATAAGAAATAATCCTTGGTTTCATCACCCTTAAATACTCATTTTGGGCTTATATATCATTTCTTTCATAACCATGAACCATAGCCTACATTATAAGCCTACAAAGACCAATTCATATCATATGTGGATATCTAAGTTCGATAAGTTTGTCTTCAGATTACATCCCACCTATAAGGGTTAACCTTTCTTCAAGGAACGTCAAACCTCGAAGTGCCTGATCGATACCCAAATAAGGAGATGATGGGGGGCATAGTGAGTGGTGAGATCAAGAGAGCCACTTTGAATGGGTTAGAAATTAGGTATGGGAAACGTTCATCTTGAAAGCCTAAATGGACTAGGGGAGACCATACATATGCTTATATCGCCAAAATAGGCAAGATTTTCTAAATAGACAAATTTTCTAGTGCATTTGTTATTTTAGGATCGAACATTAATTGACATTTTTGTCGATTCTTTTAATCTTTATTATTTATTCCAAACATTAGTTTTTCAAAAATGTTTGACAGTTTTCGAATTTCAATTTGTTTAATACATATCGTTTACTCCATACATTCGATTTTCAAAAATGTTTGGTATTTTCCTCTTTACCATTTCGTCTAAACATCAATTTTTAAAAATGTTTGACATTTTTCCTAAATTTCTCAGTTTATTTCTAAAATATTAACCTTTTTATTATAGGAACCAGGAGTTAGTTCTCGTCGAGGTGTTGCAAGAAGATTAAAGATGAGTTCAGGGGGCGTGGGGCATTTTGCCAGCCCTAATGATAAGATAGAAGAAGACTCCTCATGTAGGGTCAAAAAAATGACGATGAATTGAATCAAGATTGAGTGGGGCATCATTGTCCGTGAAAAATCAAGATATGTTGCTCACAAAAATCCAAGGCGAGTGGGGCACCATTGCCCATAAAATAGCAAAGATCTCATGCGTATGGGAGTTCAAATTAGAAGAGACCAAAAGTGACACAGAGATGAGAGGATTTGACTAGTGAAAAAAGTTAAAGGATTTTTCTTAAGCGAATAGTTGATATCGACCGAGGGTCTTTATTTGGAAGGTTCAAACAGATAAGGGACAATAAAGTTTTAAAGGCAAATTTTATCGGGGCATAAGGATGAGGAATGGTTGTAGTCACAAGATGAAGCCTACCTACCCCGAAGAAAAGAAAGAAGAAGAAGAGAAGAAGAAGAAAAAAAAAGAAGAAAAAGAAAATTTTGCACCTTTACACCATAAAATATGCTCATGTATCATCTGTATCATAGGACTTCGTACACCTTTGCACCTGTTAAGAAAACATGCACTTGAGTGTCAGAAGAAAGGAAAAAGAAAAAAGAAAAAGGAAAAAGAGAGAGAGAAGAAGAAATAAAAAAGGAAAAAGAGAAATAAAATGAAAAAGAAAAAGGAGATTATCTCACGATTTCAAATCAAGATTTCGAATTCTCGAGCCATCACATTTGATGGATTTCTTTTGATGTCAAGTCGGATAGAACCGGGGCATCATTTTAAAAGATATTTTTCTTAAAATCAATTTCTCAATTTTATCATTTCATAAGGATATTTTTCTTAAAACCAGTTTCTTAATTTAATTTTTTCTTAAGGATGTCTTCTTTAAAATCAATTCCTTAATTTTATCCTTTCATAAGGATGTTTTTCTTAAAACTTAGATTTCTTAATCTAATCCTTTCTTAAGGATGTTTTTCTTAAAACTTAGATTTCTTAATCCGATCCTTCCATAAAGATGTTTTTCTTAAAACTAAATTTCTCAATTTTATCCTTTCATAAAGATATTTTTCTTAAAACCAGTTTCTTAATTTAATCCTTTCTTAAGGATGTTTTGCTTAAAATTGAATTTCTTAATTTAATCATTTCTTAAGGATGTTTTTTCTTAAAACTTAGATTTCTTAATTTGATCCTTCCATAAGGATGTTTTTCTTAAAACTAAATTTCTCAATTTTATCCTTTCATAAGGATATTTTTCTTAAAACCAATTTCTCAATTTAATCATTTTTAAGGATGTTTTGCTTAAAATTGAATTTCTTAATTTAATCCTTTCTTAAGGATGTTTTTTTCTTAAAACTTAGATTTCTTAATCTGATCCTCTCATAAGGATGTTTTTCTTAAAACTAAATTTCTCAATTTTATCCTTTCATAAGGATATTTTTCTAAAACCAATTTCTTAATTTAATCCTTTTTAAGGATGTTTTGCTTAAAACTGAATTTCTTAATTTTATCCTTTCATAAGGATGTTTTTTCTTAAAACTTAGATTTCTTAATATGATCCTTTCATAAGGATGTTTTTCTTAAAGCTTAGATTTCTTAATCTGATCCTTCCATAAGGATGTTTTTCTTAAAACTAAATTTCTCAATTTTATCCTTTCATAAGGATATTTTTCTTAAAACCGGTTTCTTAATTTAATCATTTTTAAGGATGTTTTGCTTAAAATTGAATTTCTTAATTTTATCCTTTCATAAGGATGTTTTTTCTTAAAACTTAGATTTCTTAATATGATCCTTTTCATAAGTATGTTTTTCTTAAAGCTTAGATTTCTTAATCTGATCCTTTCATAAGGATGTTTTTCTTAAAACTAAATTTCTCAATTTTATCCTTTCATAAGGATATTTTCTTAAAACTAGTTTTCTTAATTTAATCCTTTTTTAAGGATGTTTTGCTTAAAACTGAATTTCTTAATTTGATCATTTCATAAGGATGTTTTCTCCTTTTGGTAGTCTCAAAGCGAGATACCATTTTTATTAAACTTGGATTTCTGATTTTATCCTTCCATAATGATGTTTTTTCAAAACTCAAATTACTTAATTTGATCATTTCATAAGGATGTTTTTCTTAAAACTTAGATTTCTTAATCTAATCATTTCATAAGGATGTTTTTCTTTAAACTAAATTTCTTAATTTTATACTTCCATAAGGATGATTTTCTTAAATCTCTAATTTTATCCTTTCATAAGGATATTTCTCTTAAAATTCAATTTTATTTTTATTTTGATCCTTCCATAAGGATGATTTATTTTTAACAAATTTCTTAATATAATCTTTTCGTAAGAATGTCTTCTCAAGACTAATATCTAAGTGCATACATGTCAAAGAGGTGGCCGAGGAAGAGCAAAGAGTTCTAGAAGAGCTCGTGATTCTGAGACCACACCCAAAGAATTCACCTGAGGAAGAGCGGAAGATTTTAAAAGAACACGTGATTCCAAGGTATCGGATAAAGAAGCAGTGATATCATTGATACTTGCGTCACCCAAGAACGGAATGCCCATGTTGAAGGCGAAAAGTTCTATATAGGAATGACTTGTAGCCAGAGACTTTATCGAAGAGAATTTATTTTTTCCAAGAAGCCCGACAGAAGAAGAGAGAACAATTCTATATAGGAAGAACTTGCGGCCTCGAACTTCTGATTTGAAGATTTTGTCTTCCCCAACGAATCCTCCGTTTTGAAGACCAAGTTTGAAAGAGTTGGTAGAAAGAAGAATGTAAAGTTCCAAAAGAACTCGTGATTCAAGTCAAGGATTTAGGAAATAAGACAAAAGTGAGTGTTTTTTTATCTTTGCTTTGTTCTCGTTTCACAAGAACAAGCAAAGAGGGGCAACTGTAATCACTCATTTTTGTCCGAGTTGTAGTATTATTAGTATTATTGTAATAATAATATTAATATATATAAAAAAGTAGCAGCAAATAATAAAAAATTGCAAAATTGAAAAAAAATTAATGCATGGATGTGGGGGCTCCACGTCAACCCCACAACCACCCCCTTTGCCTATAAATATGAGGCATAGGGGGCAAACAGAGAATCGACCAAGGCATGCCCAAATAAAAGAGCATAGCTCTCGGGTAGCCAAGGACCGAGGCAATGCCCTCGGTCCCTAGCCTGCTCGATCGGGTCCTATTTTAGATCCGATCTAGTTAATATTTTTGGAGAGGTCGTGGTAGATCTCGGTGGGGTTTGATCGGGGTCGTCATTCGAGCTCCTAGTTAGGTATATTTTCTTTCCTTTTTATTTGTGTTGTAATTTTTATGATGTAATGAAGTAGTAGTTAATTTAAAATTGTGTTTTTTAGTTTGTATGTTTATTTATGTTTTAGATTAGTATTTATTATGTTTTAAATTTATGTTTTATATTAATATTTTATTTATGTTAAATTTGTTTTTATATATGTGCTAGATTAATATTTATGAATGTTTTAGATTAGTATTTTATTTATGTTAGATTTGTTTTTATTTATGTGTTAGATTAATATTTATGTATGTATGTTTTAGATTAGTATTTTATTTGTGTTAGATTAGTATTTTATTATGTTAGTATTTATTTATATTTTTATCACATTGTATTTAAATTATTTGCCATGTTTTTAAGTTGCATAATGGAATATAAATTGTCAATGCGATGCCCTTTTATCTGAGCGTAAACGGGGCCAGTATCAGGCGCAGTGATGGTGGTTGGGCATTTACTCTCGGATAACGAGGCTTTTTAAAATTTACCCGCACTTATAACCAAATTTTAAATTAATCGTCACTTTAATCCGGAAAGTTTAATATTAATAAAGCGGTAATTATTAAAGTACCAATTTTGGGCGGTGTGGGGTGTTAATCCTTCCCCATCCAGAATCGACCCCGAACCCAACAGTTTTCAAATCTTTGGTTTACGGTGTCCGGCCTACCTAAGTGGGCGGTGGCGACTCAATTTCGAAAAAAATGTGGTTTCTTTAAAACCCCACGGAAGACATTATTTTCAAAACAAAACAATAGATAAAATTTGTTTTTTTAGCGAAAGGACATCGCTACGGTGGCGACTCCATTTTAATAAATAAACTACGCTTTTTTTTAAAACCCACGGAATAAACATTTTTATATCCGAAAAACCACAAACACCTTTGGAACCCTCGTTTTTTTTAAAAAAGAGATAAATGGGGACCATTTTTGTTTTTCCAAAAATAAAAGAATCGAGCTTTTTAATAATAATTACCGCTTTAATAATATTAGTTTTTGACTATTAAACTAACATTTGGTTATGATTGCGCGTTTATTTTAACGCATTTAAAATTTTGGCATATAAACTCGTCCTTTTTAAGTGGGGAAAACGCTAATGTTTTCGTGAGGATATCGTTCCTCCGTGTAGGCCTAGCAAGTATCTTGGGGCTCGAGTACCTTATGCTTTCGTAAGGATATCGTTCCTTCGTGCAGGCATAAGCGAATGGGTCCCCCGAATTGAACCCAGTTGAAAGGAGCTTATAATGGGTGATGATCGGGGCCTTGCTACTCTTAGTATATGATGACTAGGACAATTCGGGTACCTCCTAGAACTAACAATGAATGTAGAGAACATATAGAAACTCACCCCTTTAGAGCCATGCGGATAACCTAGGTGCTTTAGACGGGATATAAATAGGGTTGTTTTGTTTGTTTACCTTATTTATTTAAGCCCTTTATTTATGTATTTATTTATTTTATCCAAGATCTTGACTCGTTTTCTTTTTTGCATTCATTCTTGCATTTGTTGATTATTGTTATGATTTCTACATTTCGTACATTGCATCACCTCAGAAGCACATGCATGCATCTTATTTGCATAAAATCACATACCAAAATATTCTTTCACAAATTATTTTTAAGAAAAGGTAAATCCTTTTAAGGACATTTTTTTAAGAATTAACTTTTATATTCTTTCAACCAAATTTCTAAATACATCCCTTTCATAATGGTGATTAAAGAAAAAAAGAAAAAATGAACATTTCAATTTGTTTTAACAAGTTCTTAGATCCAGTCCCTTCACAAGGACATTTTTGATCTTTTTTCATCCTCCCACGAGAATAAATATTTTTTTAGCCAAGTTTTTTTCAATCATTTCACAAATACACTTGTTTAGTCCTTTCATATGGACATTATTTCAAAAATAATAATAAGAGTTTCTTTTTCGATCCTTTCACAAGGACATCTTTTAATATGAGTATTTAATTTAGTCATTTCATAAGGACATTTTTAAGGAAATATTTTTCAATTAAATCTTTTCATAAGGATATTGTTAAAAAATGGATTTCTCAATTCTTTCCTCTCTTAAAATTTTTCTTTTTATAAAAAAAGGGGGAAGAATAATTTCTCAATTGATTTTCTCAAAAACAAAATTTTTCAATCCTGTCCTTTCTCAAGGATCGTTTTTTTTTCTCTCTCAAAAATTTCGTAAAGATATTTTAATCATACCAGTCTTAAGAACGTTTTTCATAGTTCTTAAGAAGTTTTTTCTCAATTCTATCTTTTTAAGGATTGTTTTTTTTTTGAAAATAGGAGAATTCCTTAATTTTATCCTTTCTTAAGGATGAAAGAAGAAAAAGATTTTTTTAAAGTTGATTGTGAGTTTTCATGCTCACAAAACTAGAAAGAGTTCAATAGAGTTTAACAAGTCCGATGAAATGTTGGCATAACGTGGTTAAACACGGTAAAGTTTAAGACAATGGATAATTCAAGTATCCATCGAAAAGCCATTTTTACGAATGGTCAAAGGAAAAAAATCTTTTGGAAAAATCCGATTTCATAATTGGTATAAACTGATTGTACTCAGGGGAATAGTACAACTAGCCCGGAGCAAACAGCTACCGGTAAAGGCAACTCAAAACCGTTGATCCCTGTGCATTTGGGAAAAATGCAAAAGAAATCTATAAACAAAGCTGTAAATTAAATTTTCACCAAAAATCCATTTTCGAATGGTCAAAGGAAAATAAATCCTTTAGAAAAGTCCAATGTCATAATTGGTATAAACTGATTGTACCTAGGGGAATGGTACAACTAGCCCAGAGCAAACGGCTTCCAGTAAAGGCAATTCAAATCCGTTGATCCCTGTGCATTTGGGAAAATGCAAAAGAAATCTATAAGCTAAGTCATATTTTTTCAGAATGAAGTTATTTTTGTCATAATGAAATTTTTATTATTCAGAAAGCATATTTGCATTCTTTGTTCATTGTTATGGATAGTTTTTTTCCCATACGCATATACACATATTTTTGAAAAAAGCATGCATATGTACATACCATTTTTTTATTAGGTCATTGTGAATGCAAGTATCTGCTAGTCCATTTAGGCCGATAGAGGAACAAAACAAGTGTGTAGATAATGGGCAGTTCCCATTTTAGGAAATTTTCTTCTCAGACACTTGTTGTTTAAGATCTTTGAATAGAGTGTTGACCCTAAACTTCTACCCTCTGAAGACTATTTTGATATTCATGTATGGGATGATGAATGGCATTCCTTCAATCCCTTCGCAAATAATAGAAAATATCCATTTGTTGTCCCCTTTGAGCCTGGTTCGTTTCTTTTCATTTGAACCCAAACCAAGGATCACCCCCACACTGGGGCAAAGAAGAAGAAGATTTTGTTCAAATCACCCAATTTTGACCGCATTACAAAGATGGCGCTCCATGAATAAGCGAAAGAAATGAGAATCAATGTCCTAAACGCGAAGACCAAGAGAAATATCAGAATAAACCAATAAAAGAAATTTTTGCTCAAAAGGACTGGCTAAACCAAATTGAAAGTGTGCCAACAAGAAGCTTGAAACAATGAAGATTAAAAGCACCATCAGAAAGTGCAATAAACGATAACAAGAGAAGATTCGATTGCATGTGAATAAGAAACACATCAACATTCATTCAAGATGCAAGATACAGATTCCAAAGCTACAAAGAAATAAATAAACTCTAGGGTGAAAACCCGAAATGGGCGATCTAAAGCGATCCAAGAAATAAATCAAAGAAGTTTTTATTTGAGCACATTCTGATCAACAAACACATAGAAGATATTTTAACCATAAGAAATAATCCTTGGTTTCATCACCCTTAAATACTCATTTTGGGCTTATATATCATTTCTTTCATAACCATGAACCATAGCCTACATTATAAGCCTACAAAGACCAATTCATATCATATGTGGATATCTAAGTTCGATAAGTTTGTCTTTGATTACATCCCACCTATAAGGGTTAACCTTTCTTCAAGGAACGTCAAACCTCAAGTGCCCGATCGATACCCAAATAAGGAGATGATGGGGGGCATAGTGAGTGGTGAGATCAAGAGAGCCACTTTGAATGGGTTAGAAATTAGGTATGGGAAACGTTCATCTTGAAAGCCTAAATGGACTAGGGGAGACCATACATATGCTTATATCGCCAAAATAGGCAAGATTTTCTAAATAGACAAATTTTCTAGTGCATTTGTTATTTTAGGATCGAACATTAATTGACATTTTTGTCGATTCTTTTAATCTTTATTATTTATTCCAAACATTAGTTTTTCAAAAATGTTTGACAGTTTTCGAATTTCAATTTGTTTAATACATATCGTTTACTCCATACATTCGATTTTCAAAAATGTTTGGTATTTTCCTCTTTACCATTTCGTCTAAACATCAATTTTTAAAAATGTTTGACATTTTTCCTAAATTTCTCAGTTTATTTCTAAAATATTAACCTTTTTATTATAGGAACCAGGAGTTAGTTCTCGTCGAGGTGTTGCAAGAAGATTAAAGATGAGTTCAGGGCGTGGGGGCATTTTGCCAGCCCTAATGATAAGATAGAAGAAGACTCCTCATGTAGGGTCAAAAAAATGACGATGAATTGAATCAAGATTGAGTGGGGCATCATTGTCCGTGAAAAATCAAGATATGTTGCTCACAAAAATCCAAGGCGAGTGGGGCACCATTGCCCATAAAATAGCAAAGATCTCATGCGTATGGGAGTTCAAATTAGAAGAGACCAAAAGTGACACAGAGATGAGAGGATTTGACTAGTGAAAAAAGTTAAAGGATTTTTCTTAAGCGAATAGTTGATATCGACCGAGGTCACTTAGCTGGAAGGTTCAAACAGATAAGGGACAATAAAGTTTTAAAGGCAAATTTTATCGGGGCATAAGGATGAGGAATGGTTGTAGTCACAAGATGAAGCCTACCTACCCCGAAGAAAAGAAAGAAGAAGAAGAGAAGAAGAAGAAAAAAAAAGAAGAAAAAGAAAATTTTGCACCTTTACACCATAAAATATGCTCATGTATCATCTGTATCATAGGACTTCGTACACCTTTGCACCTGTTAAGAAAACATGCACTTGAGTGTCAGAAGAAAGGAAAAAGAAAAAAGAAAAAGGAAAAAGAGAGAGAGAAGAAGAAATAAAAAAGAAAAAAGAGAAATAAAATGAAAAAGAAAAAGGAGATTATCTCACGATTTCAAATCAAGATTTCGAATTCTCGAGCCATCACATTTGATGGATTTCTTTTGATGTCAAGTCGGATAGAACCGGGGCATCATTTTAAAAGATATTTTTCTTAAAATCAATTTCTCAATTTTATCATTTCATAAGGATATTTTTCTTAAAACCAGTTTCTTAATTTAATTTTTTCTTAAGGATGTCTTCTTTAAAATCAATTCCTTAATTTTATCCTTTCATAAGGATGTTTTTCTTAAAACTTAGATTTCTTAATCTAATCCTTTCTTAAGGATGTTTTTCTTAAAACTTAGATTTCTTAATCCGATCCTTCCATAAAGATGTTTTTCTTAAAACTAAATTTCTCAATTTTATCCTTTCATAAAGATATTTTTCTTAAAACCAGTTTCTTAATTTAATCCTTTCTTAAGGATGTTTTGCTTAAAATTGAATTTCTTAATTTAATCATTTCTTAAGGATGTTTTTTCTTAAAACTTAGATTTCTTAATTTGATCCTTCCATAAGGATGTTTTTCTTAAAACTAAATTTCTCAATTTTATCCTTTCATAAGGATATTTTTCTTAAAACCAATTTCTCAATTTAATCATTTTTAAGGATGTTTTGCTTAAAATTGAATTTCTTAATTTAATCCTTTCTTAAGGATGTTTTTTTCTTAAAACTTAGATTTCTTAATCTGATCCTCTCATAAGGATGTTTTTCTTAAAACTAAATTTCTCAATTTTATCCTTTCATAAGGATATTTTTCTTAAAACCAATTTCTTAATTTAATCCTTTTTAAGGATGTTTTGCTTAAAACTGAATTTCTTAATTTTATCCTTTCATAAGGATGTTTTTTCTTAAAACTTAGATTTCTTAATATGATCCTTTCATAAGGATGTTTTTCTTAAAGCTTAGATTTCTTAATCTGATCCTTCCATAAGGATGTTTTTCTTAAAACTAAATTTCTCAATTTTATCCTTTCATAAGGATATTTTTCTTAAAACCGGTTTCTTAATTTAATCATTTTTAAGGATGTTTTGCTTAAAATTGAATTTCTTAATTTTATCCTTTCATAAGGATGTTTTTTCTTAAAACTTAGATTTCTTAATATGATCCTTTTCATAAGTATGTTTTTCTTAAAGCTTAGATTTCTTAATCTGATCCTTTCATAAGGATGTTTTTCTTAAAACTAAATTTCTCAATTTTATCCTTTCATAAGGATATTTTCTTAAAACTAGTTTTCTTAATTTAATCCTTTTTTAAGGATGTTTTGCTTAAAACTGAATTTCTTAATTTGATCATTTCATAAGGATGTTTTCTCCTTTTGGTAGTCTCAAAGCGAGATACCATTTTTATTAAACTTGGATTTCCTGATTTTATCCTTCCATAATGATGTTTTTCTCAAAACTCAAATTACTTAATTTGATCATTTCATAAGGATGTTTTTCTTAAAACTTAGATTTCTTAATCTAATCATTTCATAAGGATGTTTTTCTTTAAACTAAATTTCTTAATTTTATACTTCCATAAGGATGATTTTCTTAAATCTCTAATTTTATCCTTTCATAAGGATATTTCTCTTAAAATTCAATTTTATTTTTATTTTGATCCTTCCATAAGGATGATTTATTTTTAACAAATTTCTTAATATAATCTTTTCGTAAGAATGTCTTCTCAAGACTAATATCTAAGTGCATACATGTCAAAGAGGTGGCCGAGGAAGAGCAAAGAGTTCTAGAAGAGCTCGTGATTCTGAGACCACACCCAAAGAATTCACCTGAGGAAGAGCGGAAGATTTTAAAAGAACACGTGATTCCAAGGTATCGGATAAAGAAGCAGTGATATCATTGATACTTGCGTCACCCAAGAACGGAATGCCCATGTTGAAGGCGAAAAGTTCTATATAGGAATGACTTGTAGCCAGAGACTTTATCGAAGAGAATTTATTTTTTCCAAGAAGCCCGACAGAAGAAGAGAGAACAATTCTATATAGGAAGAACTTGCGGCCTCGAACTTCTGATTTGAAGATTTTGTCTTCCCCAACGAATCCTCCGTTTTGAAGACCGAAGTTTGAAGAGTTGGCCGAAGAAGAACAGAAAGTTCCAAAAGAACCTGTGATTCTGAAGTCAAGGACGAGGAAATAAGACAAAAGTGAGTGTTTTTTTTATCTTTGCTTTGTTCTCGTTTCACAAGAACAAGCAAAGAGGGGCAACTGTAATCACTCATTTTTGTCCGAGTTGTAGTATTATTAGTATTATTGTAATAATAATATTAATATATATAAAAAAGTAGCAGCAAATAATAAAAAATTGCAAAATTGAAAAAAAATTAATGCATGGATGTGGGGGCTCCACGTCAACCCCACAACCACCCCCTTTGCCTATAAATATGAGGCATAGGGGGCAAACAGAGAATCGACCAAGGCATGCCCAAATAAAGAGAGCATAGCTCTCGGGTAGCCAAGGACCGAGGCAATGCCCTCGGTCCTAGCCGGTTCGATCGGGGTCCTATTTTAGATCCGATCTAGTTAATATTTTTGGAGAGGTCGTGGTAGATCTCGGTGGGGTTCAGTCGGGGTTCGTCATTCGAGCTCCTAGTTAGGTATATTTTCTTTCCTTTTTATTTGTGTTGTAATTTTTATGATGTAATGAAGTAGTAGTTAATTTAAAATTGTGTTTTTTAGTTTGTATGTTTATTTATGTTTTAGATTAGTATTTATTATGTTTTAAATTTATGTTTTATATTAATATTTTATTTATGTTAAATTTGTTTTTATATATGTGCTAGATTAATATTTATGAATGTTTTAGATTAGTATTTTATTTATGTTAGATTTGTTTTTATTTATGTGTTAGATTAATATTTATGTATGTATGTTTTAGATTAGTATTTTATTTGTGTTAGATTAGTATTTTATTATGTTAGTATTTATTTATATTTTTATCACATTGTATTTAAATTATTTGCCATGTTTTTAAGTTGCATAATGGAATATAAATTGTCAATGCGATGCCCTTTTATCTGAGCGTAAACGGGGCCAGTATCAGGCGCAGTGATGGTGGTTGGGCATTTACTCTCGGATAACGAGGCTTTTAAAATTTACCCGCACTTATAACCAAATTTTAAATTAATCGTCACTTTAATCCGGAAAGTTTAATATTAATAAAGCGGTAATTATTAAAGTACCAATTTTGGGCGGTGTGGGGGTGCTAATCCTTCCCCATCCGTAACCGACTCCCGAACCCAACAGTTTTCAAATCTCTGGTTTTACGGTGTTCGGCCTACCTAAGTGGCCGGTGACGACTCCAATTTCTGAATAAAATGCGGTTTCTTTAAAACCCCACGGAAGACATTATTTTCAAAACAAAACAATAGATAAAACTCGTTTTTTAGCGAAAGGGACATCGCTACAGGTGGCGACTCCATTTTAATAAATAAACTGCGGGTTTTTTTTTAAAAAACCCACGGAATAAATATTTTTATATCCTAAAAACCACAAACACCTTTGGAACCCTCGTTTTTTTAGCGAACGTAAAAAAGAGAGATCGCTACAACATACATTACTAAGTTTGTGATGTACTGATAAAAAATATTATTTTAATTTAATTTGACATTAAATTTTGGATTTGATCTCGGACAACCCCTTCCCATTTTCCATATAAACAAATTAAACACCAAGACGTTAAATAATAATGATGATGATGATTTATATTTAATATACTGGTGGTGGAAATTAGGGATCCAATTTAAGGTGTAGGGTTCAAGAGTTTAGATGCATGGGTTTAGAATTTAGGGATTGTGATTAGAATTTAGGGATTATAAGTTAAGGTTTAGTTTTTAGGGTAATTTGGTGAGAATTTAGGTTTTTACCTATAAATCTTATATTCTAACCCTAAACCTTAAATTCTAACCATCATCCCTAAATCCTAAACCCCTACACATAAAATCCTAAATCTTAAAATTAAAGCGTTTGTAGAAATTAAAAATTTCCATCACCGGCTTATATAATAATTACCCTAATAATTATAGACTGAAAAAGAAAATTACATGGACATTACTTAAACAATTCCCAATAAGCCCAATAAAAGCAAGCAGATCCATTGCCATTAACGAGAGACCCAATTTGTTAGCCCAGACATTGTAAATAATTCCCAATTCCCCACCCTCGTTTTTAACTCCTTTCCTCTTCGAAAGAAATTTCACGCGTTTTCGCGTGTTTCATTACTCATTACAAAGCTTATGCTGTTTTTTTAGGGGTTTTACGATTCTCGTGTAAATTGGGGGTTTTCAGGTTCATTACTATCAATTAGGGTTTCTGGAGTCTTACTCCAATTGGGAATTTCTGGTCTCTGCTGTATTTGAGAGTTCTAGGGTTTCCAGTGGCTCAGATTTATTTCTTGTGGTTTAGGGTTAGGGTTTCTACTGCTCTCACTGCGTTAATCTTTTTTCCTTGCGAAAGTAATGTAATTTGTGTTTTGTTGTAATTGGGATTTTTTTTTATTTGTCAGTAGCTAGGGATTTGGGGAGTAGGGTTTTAGCCGAGCATGGAATCTGATAAAGGCAAACTATTTGTGGGAGGGATATCTCGGGAGACAACCGAAGCTATACTCAAGGATCATTTCAGTAGATATGGCACTGTGTTGAGCTCAGTTGTAGCTAAAGACAGGAACTCCAAAAGCCCTCGTGGTTTCGCCTTTGTTTTGTTCTCTGAATCTTCTTCAGCTGATAAAGCTCTTCAGGACACCCATGTTATCCTCGGGAGAACGGTGAGTTCAAAGTTCTCTTGTCTCACTTAGCTCATTTTATACTCTATTTTCTTACTGTTAGAAATCGATGAAATGTACGGTTTTGAATTTGTTTGGGAAATGATAGTTTGCAGCTATTTTCGGTTGTTTGATTTACTGTTTATGAATGGGTTTTTCTAGGTAGAAGTGAAAAAAGCCATACCCCGAAGCGAACAACACCAGAACCAACAGCAGCAACAGCAACTAAACCACTATCCAAATCAACAACAGAATAGTGGGTTCAGTACGAATGTTAGTGATGCTGCTGACAGTAACAATAACTTTAGGACTAAGAAACTTTTCGTAGGGGGTTTATCTGCTACTCTAACTGAGGAAGAGTTTAAGAATTACTTCGAAAGATTTGGTAGAATAACAGACGTTGTTGTGATGCATGACAGCATGACTAACCGGCCTAGGGGATTTGGGTTTGTTACTTTTGACTCGGAGGAGTCGGTGGAGAATGTTATGCAGAAGAATTTCCACGAGTTGAATAATAGGCTTGTGGAAGTCAAGCGTGCAGTGCCGAAAGAGGGAAGTAATGGTCGTTACAGTAATCAAAACATGAATCCCAGTGCTGTAAGGGGGTCTCCTTATAATGGTTTTCAGGCTGTTGAGTTCACTTCTAATGGTTCTGGATACGGAATATTTCCTGGCCATGCTCCTCTTCCCGTGCATAATCCGGTTGGGGATTATTTATATGGAACAGGTGTTTATGGCTCTGGGTACCCTATGGTAGGGTATGGTAGGATCGGTTATGGTGTCACTACAGCTGCTCCTAGAGGCCCTTTATATGCCCCCGTAATGCTCGGACCTAGAGTTTTTCCGCTGCCTTACGGCAGTCCATCCATCTATCCCGCTTATATGAACAGCGGGGTTGGTCTCATGGGTACAGCTGCAGGTGGTGGGTTCAATGGGATTATTGGAAATGGAATTGATGAGAAATGGAATCAGGTTCCTGGTGGCAACGGTGATCTACCTGGAAATGGCATTCAACCTCAGATTGAAGCAGTAAGCAATGGTACTGATTGTTCTGGTTTAAAAGAGTGTGGTGGTGGTGCTACTGCCGAACAGGATCAGAAAAGTGTTGACGGGCAACATCAGCCTCCACATGTAGATGTTTCTAGTTGATTAATTGACTCTGTTTAGGCTCGGAAGGGTTAGTAAATTCTTTAACTGACCGGCTTAGGGAAATTTAACCATCAACGTTCAGCGTCCCTTTTAGGCAAAATCTGTGTCATAGACATGCTGCATGTATCTTATTTAGCGCTATCATTTGAGGGTACAGAATTCAGCATTATGTAACATAATTGCATCTGGATTCCGCTTCCGTTGTGCATTTCACTTCTCTGTCTGGTAATGTTAATAATGAAACAATGGTTTTTAGATGATTCTAGTTTTCTATTGGTATTGTTGAAGTTGTGTATGCAGATAAATTTCCAGGAGAAATTACACTTTATGGTAAGGGCTTTTTGATTTTGCTGGAAAGGGTGATCATGCTGAGAAGTTACACTAAATTCTTTTTTTTCTTGATTATCCGATTGACTCGAGGTTTGATTTGGTTATGATTACCACTACTCTATTTCGATCATTTGATCCAATTTTATGCCATTTAATTCTTGGTTTCAAATTCTGTTAACACAGGAGATATTTCGAAACCCAAAAGCACAACAGACGATTATATTTAGTAGATACCCCTGGAAGTCTTGCATGTATTGGACGTGTTTGCCATTTGTTTGGAACTACTAGTTTCATTGAATAAATATGAATTACCTTAAAATTACAAGAAGGGTTTATAAAATAAGAATGGATTAATCGAGACATTTCTCCTAAAATAGGATCAAACAAAGAGAGAGTTTCATTGAAACACAAATGCAACTTTTTCTATATTTTCTTTTACAACTGATATAATTAAGTTGTAAGCCTACAAAATCAGGGATTCAAATAGTGGTCTATTATAGTAGTAACGATCATTATATAACGGTAGTGACATCGTCCGAAATAATTTTTGTGAAAAATAACGGTCTATAATGATTGCGGTAATATCTATTATGTTTGCAACTGCAATAAAATACCGAGATAGTAAGCGTGGATGTAACCGCAATTTAAATCCATGCCGCGAAGATTAGGGGAGCCTGAATCTCCCATGTATCAGGTGTCTACATTTTCCTCTCCAAAATGTGTCATCTTTCTTTTGCCATTGCGCGCCACAAAGCAACTTCATCTTTTATCGACTAGAAACAAGGGTCAAGTGGAATCATCAACTGTATTTCCTTTTAAATTTTAGATAAATATCATAGGTATTTGAATTTCCTTTAAAAGCTCAAATTGGTATCTACCATTAATCTTAAGAAACTAATGTTAGCTATCTAATTTTCTAATTGGACACACATAAAAAAGACCATAAGTGCCAAATTGAACCAAGAAGCAAGTTTAGATATCAATTTAAATCAAAAAATCAAATTCAGATATCTAATTAGACAAAAATTTAAATCCTAAATTGAACCATAAAGCTAAATTTATGTACTAAAATGTATATTTACCTTCTTTTTTTTACTTTTTGATTCAGTCTTACCTAGACCTAGAACATGAAAATTCTAGCTATCACAGTTAGTTAGAACTTAGAAGCGCTCATTTATTCTCAGTTAAGTGATTTTGTTGTTGGAAAAAGATTTGAAGGGGTCCATCCATGCCCTAGCATGGTCGAGGGAGGAGCTATTGGCCCAACCATAAATTCGGTGAGCCACCCCCCACCTCTGCTGATGGGCTATGACCCCACGGAGGCTCTCGAAACAGACAACAGAGACGCCCATGTGCTTTCCGGCAACTACCTAAGGCCGTGCTTTAGTAGTAATTAAATCATTGGCTTAGCAGGATGATGAGACGTTAGATCTCTTAGACAAAGTTATGGGTTCAAATAATGACATTGTAAATGGAACAATCAGATTGAAAGAGTCACCCCATAATGAGTCTATGCAATACATAATTCGGATTAGTCAATAAAAAATCTGGTTTCATTAAAATAAAGAAAAGTACAACATAACACACTTAAAATCATTAAGAAAAACTTGACGATTAGGTTCACCAAGAAATCTCATAAAAAGGAAAAATAAAAAACATAAAAAGTGAAAATTAAAATCAAAACCTTCTATCGACTATACATTCATCATCCAAAGAATTCAACAAACAAATCTTTATCTTTATCTTGTAACGACCTGAAATTTCGGGTTAGTAAATCGAGTTTGGATCTTTTAATTATGCGGATAAAATAAAGGGAAGTTGAATATAAGATTAATTTCATGGAGAATTTAGGGCCAAATCGTGCAAGAATTTTAAGTTTAAGGGCCTAAGGTGTGATTCACCCATCCTTTTTTAGAAGACAATAATTTGAATTAAAGTGGTGGAGGAGAGTGAAAAGAAAAAAAAATCAGATTCCATAATTTCCCCCTCTCTCTTCCTTTTTCACCTTTTTTCTCCATTTTTTTGTTTTCATCCTCTTTATCTCTCTTGGGTTTTCTTTTGATCTACGGCCACCGGAGCTATTATGAGCCTCACCATCGTCACCATCTTGCTCTCCTCGTTGTCTGAAGTTAAACGGTACGCACAGTGTCACCATCTGAAGCCGTCGTCGTGAGAAGTGGATGAAAAAAGGTTGTCGGTTTTCAAGATAGGGTAGTTCCGGTGCTCAAAACGAGAACTGAGGTCACCAACGTGATCACCGGCGTTAGAACAGTCGGATTGGAGCTCGCCGCCATCGTTCGACCTTCGAAAGACACCGCACGCGCCTCCACGCATCGCCGGTGAGAGTGGACGTGTGCAGCAGCAGGCAAGTGCACACTGTTACAGTGCACCGCACCACATTAGATCCTACTCCTAGGGTGCACCGAAGCTCCCATGCACCTGCGTCGCACCAGATTACCAGGGCTGTTAACCAGCGTTGATCAGCCGTTGACTTTTTTCGAGAGACCCTACCCTAGGGGTTTCGATGTTCTGAGTCCGTTGGCGCAGTCCTTTTCGCCAAATTCAAACTCGGTAAGCTATTTTTACGCTTTGACTCTTCGAATTCATCAAAGTATGTGATTAAGTGATACTTATGGTATTAATTAATATACGAGGATTAATCGGTATCGGATATCGAATCAAGTGGAATATTCGGGAAGCTCGAATGAGGATTTTAGAGATATCGGCTTAAGGTTAGTACACCTCGAACTCCTATTGCTTCATGAGCATCATAAAAGTGATTGCTTTGCGTGTTAGTATCTATAAATTAGGTATACAACGAATATGCATATTTGGAGATCGGTAGTATGAGGTTGATATTTGTGTGAGATGCATGATGATGTTATGAGACTCATGGAGGCTTGAGAGACCGTGTAGGGGCGTTTGAATATTCGTATAATTATGTGATTAGTTGATTTACATGTTCTATAGAAATTATATTAAAGGGGCTGGTAATTGGTAATATTCGAATAAATAATCATAAAGCCAGTAATTAAGTAAATAAACCCTAATGACTTTCATAAGCTTTAGGGATCAAATAAAGTATTGTGAAATCATAATTCAAGGAAATGGTGTGAACCCGTGTATAGGGTATCGGTACGAGCCTTGGTCGTATCGGTACGCGATTGGGGGTCGCATTGGTACGGGTTGACCCGTACAGGTACTTGTGGAAATTAAAGATTTACAGTAAGCTATTTTAGTATCAGTTTGCGTATGAGAACCGATACCTAAGGGTATCGTATCGATACTAGTGTTCGAGTACCGATACCCACTAAACGAATAATCTACAATGCTAATAAAAAGATAAGAATTGACGTGGAATGTTAAATGAGATAATATGAATTAATAGAGATAATTAATATACACTTTCATAATAATTAATAACTTGGTAAACATTGAGTGATTTGATGGTAATAGCAACTGTAGGGATCCTTGGTGGGTCGTGTGATGCTGTGTGCTATATGGTAGACGTGTCCTTGCTATGTACTAATATGGACACCTAGACGATTGATGGGTTTCGGATACCCTATGTAAGGAAGAGTGTGTTGCAACACCATGATTAAATATTTCTGAATGTATGAACCCGATGCTTAGTTGGACTGGACTCATTCGAAGATGCTTGATGAGAGATTCCGAGCATGTATGTATGTATCCCAAACTTAGTGGTATCGAGCCTCACCCCAAAGAGTGTATGATCCCGATGCTTAGTGAAATCGGGCCTTACTCAGAGTGTATGATCTCGACGCTTAGTGGGATCGAGCCTCACTCCTATATCATGGTATAATGCTTATAAGCTATGAGAAGCTTATGCTTCATTTCTATGTTATGTTGTTAGGCGGCTAGAGGTAGCGCCACATTTATATGATGTTATATTTGCCATGTCATGAGTATGGTTGGACCTTGTGTGCCATGTATGATGATTGTTATGATGAGAGCATGTGTTTAGGTGACTAGTGGTAACGCCACATGCTTATTTATCTCTCATTATTGCTCGTACTAGCTTGCATGCTTATGTTTATGATTAGCATGAAGTATAGTAAAGTAGATGTGCACCACTGAGCTTTGTAAGCTCAGCGCTCGAAATTGGTGTTTTCGTGCTTAGGTTGATCGTCGAATCGTATGATCGAGGAGCACTATCAGTTCAAGATTCCAACACCTGGTGTTTTCCAAAGTACGGTACTTGGGTTTAGTGGGCTATGTATTCAAAGGACCTTACGTGGTCAAGTCTGTAATTCTTACTTTTGAAATTATATTAATCAAGTCAAATATTTAAATGTTTTAAATTTAAAGTGGAGCTCATTTGTAACGATTTAATTTGTTTATCTATATTTTCAACTTTTGGATCTAAATATTTTGGAAATACCTTGTTTAGGCTAAACTGAGTTGAAAATTTTATGGGTTTGGGTTTGGGCTAGAGACCCAAATGTGACATTCGGGTCGAGGGTGTTACACATATAACTAGACGTTTAAGCAATGATGTGTGAGAGGTACTCAACAAATATCAATTGTGCAGACTCCACTAATAGTTCTGAAATTATCGTTAACTATCAAGAAAGATCTAATCATATTAGACCATCGACGTTCCCTGATTAGGGACGTGCGTCATGATAATCACTACACGAACATCAAACTATCACAAAGGTAGATGAGAACCATGTCATAAGACAAATGAAAAATATGTCACGAGACAGAGAAAAATCATACCACATATGCAAGATGAAACAAAACGCGGTAAGATGTACAAAAAAGAGGAATTTAAAATATAAAGAATTATTTTTGAGAACAAAAAATAAAGAAAATGTGAAAAAAATAAAAAGAAATTAAAAAAACGCAGACGAATGACAATAAGCACCAGATTAGTGTCACCCAAACATCATAGAAAAAACTAAAAAAATGAATCTGAAAAAGAGAGAAAAAAAGAACGACTAATCTCAAATAAAATCTAACCCCAAAATATAAGATGAACCAATAACTGAAAGGCATAAAGTCGAAAAATGCCCCCAACGTTTGACTGAATAATTATTTTGGCATTTATTATCTTTTCAGAGCAATTCAACCATCAATATTTCATTTTGGGTCAAAATGGCCCCTACGCGGATGAAAACTGACAGTCAACTAACGATAAATGGCTTGAAATGACGTGACAAACTTGTATGGCAATGCACACTGACATGGCAGTATCATATAACAAATGTGTTGACTTAAAAAATGTTACATCAGTCAAAAAATAATTTTATAAAATTATATAAAATATAAAATAATTTTTTCTGTTGACTTATTATTTTAGCAAGTCATTTCAAACTTACCATCAGTTTTCTAACAATTTTCATCCGCAGATGGGTCATTTTGACCCAAGATGTAACGTTGAGGGTTGAATTGCTCCAAAAAAAGAATAGGATCAAAGTGACAATTCAGTCAAACGTTAGAGCATTTGTCGACTTTATGCCTAACTAAAATGTATTCAAATAGGACCAACTCGTAGTAAAGGATGTAAAGAAGAATAGCATCTTAATTGGAAATTTAAACATTATGTTACTTTTATACGTATTGTGCCATTTCGATTTCGTTGTTTTTGTATTTATTAGACATGTCCAAATGGTTTTTTTTTCGCTTTTCTTATTGGGGAATTTAGTAAGGTCCAAACGTAATTAGTATGATGATTTTGGGGAAATCTTTGAGGTCAAGAGTGATCAAAGAGGTACTTTCCTACCCAATCAACTTTCCTAGGATTCCATTTGGTTAGGTTTCCTAAATTTGTACTGTCCGTAAGGATGATGAGATTTCGAGTTTGAATCTCATTTATATAAATTTGTGCCTCTACTTATATACACATTCTCGTCCCACCAATGTATAACCCTATTGAAATCATTTCCTGATTATTTTGCACTTAATCATATTTAAATTAAGGGTGAATTACGTAAATGGTTACTTAATTTTTAAAATATTTTTTATTTTAATCATCAAACTTTTAAAACTTATAATAAAATTACTGAACTTTTATTTCACTTTCAAAATATAAAACAACGATGTTGCACATTAATTTCTTTCTTCCTCAAATGTGCTTCCCGCTTCCCCTCACTCTCTCTACTTCTTTCGGTTCTTTATTTCTCCTTCTCCATCATAATTAAACCCTCCAAAATTTCAACCCAAGGTCATAATTAAACTCTAAATCCTCCAAGTGATCTTGATTATTTGTCCATTGCCATTCTTGGACCGAGACTCACAAATCCACTGCTTTCAAAATTTCAACCCAAGGCCATAATTAAACCCGGACTTGCTATTCACTGTCCTAAAAATTGTAAACCAAAAATAAATTGTTAACATAAAATAAAAAATAGTTTCTGTGATAGGATTAGAATCTGGGAAAGCAAAAGAAAATTTAAGGGAAGGGTTATAAGGATAAGGATATATAATATTATAATACCCAGATACAATCTGCAGAACTTGGGGAGGGAGAAGAAATGAAGAATGGAAAGAAAACAAAGAGAGAGGAAGAAGGAAGCACAGCTGAGGTGCCACGTCATTGCTGATATGACGGCAGTGACCGTTTTGAAAGCAAAATAAAAGTTCAGTGATTTATTGCAAAATTTAAAAGTCCGATGATTAAAATGAAAACACCCTCAAAGTTTAGTGACCATTTATGTAGTTTACCCTTAAATTAATAATGGAGCAATAATAATTCCATGTACTTGTATTATTTTAGTGTTATCTTTTATAATTTAATAAATACTATGTAAAAAAAAACCAAACACAATGATATTTACAATACGAGCAAATGCAATATGAAGCATCTACAACAGCAACTTAAATCAGATCGTAACTAAACCCCTGTTTGTGGTTTCAACAACATTTTTTTTCTTCAAAAAGAATTGAAAAAGGAAAAATGAAAAAAATGGGAAAAACATTATCTATACCGAAACGTATCATAACTTTCAAGTGTGCCTATAATGTCCAAATCAAGGCCATTCTTCTACGGTTTCAGCACACGGATGAACCAGAGTCCAAGTGTCGACTCGGCGAAAAGCACCCTCAGCTCAGCTCCCATTAAACTTCATTTACATGCAATGATTTACTCAGCTTTGGTGCTCATCAATGGCGGCCGTGTTTTCCTACAAGCTTCCTAATCTATACTTTTAAAGGACCTGTTCGCCGATCAAGTCCAGACCCACCAGAAGAAACGATATCCCTTGAAATAGTAAGAAATAGAAATGGATACCCTGTGCGGATAGGAGGCTCCTTGCTGAAGCTGTTAGAAGAAGGAATGCAAGAGCTAGCTCCTTCGTATATATCCTATTATGCTTCTTTTTCCGAGCCTTTTGTTCTTGCTCGATTTCGGTTTTCAGTTCGTCGAGATTGGGTTCTGATCCTCCACGCTGATGTTTCGGTTGTTTCTCGACCAAGGAGACAAGATCACCCTCAGATGACCGACCGGATTTCTTCGTAACGACCCGCTCATATGCACTGCCAAGTTGGAAAAGACCGGAGATCATGGCGTTGAACTTGGTCACCGACATTGTGTTCTCGAAGAGAAGGTATGGAACGATGAATGGGAAGGATTTTGGAGCTGGAAGGATGTTGAGGAATGACATTGTAGCGGGGATGTAGCAGACGACCCATGCTGGAAGCTCAGCTTCAGGAACGAACATGGTCATCGGGAGAATTATGCAGAAAAGAGTAAAGGAATAAAACGGTAGGATCAGTTTTCGGAGCAGAAAGAACAGAAAGATCATATTGAATTTCTTCCATATGCTAATCTGCACCAATTAAAATACAGAAGAAAAAAACAATGTTAGGACCGGAATCACTTTAGAATTATCGAATTTAACAATGCAAGGAGTGGTTTGAAAATGTATTCACCTTAGCCATCTATGCTGTTGTTTTCTATAAGCTTCATAAGATTCAGGAAGTTCACACTGACACTGAACAGAACACAAAAAATAAGAAACATTAACTTCCAAGAAAGTTGAATAGCTGCTAAATTTGACTGCAAATATGACAGATTAAACTAGAGCTATTACCTCGACATCATTGAGGAAAACGAACTTCCATCCGTGGAGATGAGCACGGACGGCGATATCCATGTCCTCAACCGTGGTTCTCTCTAACCAACCACCGGAATCTTCCAAAGCCTTAATCCTCCAAACCCCAGCAGTCCCATTGAGCCCAAAGAAATTAATGAAAACACCATTCACTTGTTGCTCAACCTCGAAGTGAAACGACAAATTTATGTTTTGCAATCTAGTTAGCAAATTCTCATCCTTGTTCACAAATGACCACCTTGCCTGAACCAATCCTACATCCTCGTTATCCTATAAAGCAATATAACCGAAATAAGTTACAAATTCAACTAATCCAAACACCTACTAAATCGAGCTACGAATTCATCGAATCACAACCAAAATAGAACGCAGAAACACTTAGTTTAGTTACCAAAAATGGGGTACGGTTCGCTTAAGAAAATCAGGATTCAGCTGGAAATCGGCATCGAAAATGGCAACAAATTCATAATCTTTAACATAACTACAACTCATGGCAGACTTAAGATTACCAGCTTTGTAACCATCTCTAATCACACGGTGCCGATACACAATACGAACACCTTGTTGTTGCCATTTATGAACCTCTTCTTTGATAAGCAACCGAGTCGTCGAATCATCGGAATCATCCAAAACTTGAATCAAAATTTTCGACTTCGGCCAGTCCAAGTTACGCACTGCAGCTATCGACTGCTGGTAAACCTGCAAACCAAAGATTTAAAATCAAACCAAAACCACAAAACTGTGTTTCTTTTCAAATGATTAAATAAAGTGATTTCTGTGTTTTTTTTACCTCTTTTTCATTACACATAGGGATCTGAACAAGAACCATAGGGAAGAACCCATTTTCTCCGGATTCAATATCTGCAACAGTAACTTGCTTGGGAATTGGCTTGATTTTCTTGAACCGGATCCAAAAACAACCCAAACAGAGGATTAATCTATCCAGGCTTTGGATTAGGAAAAGAATAATGCAGAAACTTGCGAGAAACTGAAGAGGAGGAGCCAAATACCCGACCCGAATCAAAACCCAATGGTAGTACAACGAATCGAAGAAATCCCTAACGCCGAACGGCGCCGTGAAAATGTACCGCAATTGAAGCTTCGGTGCACCAAAATGCCAGCCTTTAAAATAGGCTGCAATCTCGAAACCCCGTAGCAATAACGATAACCAAAGGAACACTTTGATGCAGTTATAGAACCTTGTTTTAACGGTTCTGTTTTCGTTGGCGGAACCGTTGTCGTTGCCGGCGTCTGTTCGACCGGAGGCGACTCGACGACGGATGGCTGAACCGAGAGCGATAAATGTGGAAGCAATTGAGGTTAAGCAGCCGGCAGCACGGTGGGCTTTTAAGAGGAGGACCCAAGTGAGTTGCTTGGCGTTTTTGCCACGCGCTTTTTCGGAAGTACCGATCGGGTTGTTGCCGACGAGGAAATCGTCTTCAGATGGAGCTTGGAGCTCCTCCATTGACCAGTTTGGGTTCTCCATTTTGACAACCACGGGAGTTCCTTTAAGGCTGCCTTTTGCCCACCAACCAAAAGACGGCGCCATTGTTGCGTTTTTCTTACCTTCGAAAAACTTGACTGTCGGGTTTTGATCTTGGGGAGATCAAAAGTTGAAAATGGTTGCCGGAAAAGGCTAAAAAATTAACAGCATTATCAGATATAAACGAAGAAGAAGAAGAGACAAAATATAAATTGAAAAGAAATGGCCTCTGGTTTTGGAGAGGAACTGGGAAGAAGAAGAAGAAGAAGAAGAAGAGGAGAAGAAATGAGCCACTGAGTTCAAAAAACACACTTCTCATTCAATTGTACAGCTTGCAAAAAGTTAAGCTTTAAAAGACCAAAAAAATTTGAAAAAGAAATGGGAAAAATTATACGACTTTGATTTTGAACTTCTGGAAAACAAAACAAAAGTTTTTTTTTAGTTTCCAGGTTATCCATATTTTCTTCGGATAAAGTACTGTAATGGTCATTTTGTTTTATAAGTGTTATATTTTGTCATTAATTTTAAAAAGTTATATTTTAGTCTTTATACTATCAATAGTTTATATTTTAATCACTAACATTATCGATCTGTAACATTTTGGTGAAATCCATAAATTTTGTTGTGCTTATAATATTAACTTCGTTTTTAATATTCATAGATTACTTCGTTAAAATACATTTAGACAACTAATTATTATATTTTCATAATATGACATGCTTAAATATATTTTAAATTATTATAAATAATATTTTGAGCATTATATAAGGGAAAAATATATTTTAATTTAATATTATGGTAAAAAAACAAAAATTAAGAGACCATGGTGTCCTAAATATATATAATTTGATTATATATTTATTAAAAATAATTATTTATTTTAATCATAAGGCATATTCAAAAAGGTTGGTTGATGATTCAAAACGATGTCGTTGTCCAAAATGAGACTTTAAACTAGAAACAAGTAAGTATTAGAATCGAATATTACATAAAAATATTTACATAATATAAATTTGAAAGTATTTACACTTATTTTTTCAATAGTAAAAAATAAATAATTATTGACGGTCTCTAATCCATGGCATGTGTATGTTTATAGTATTTTAGTGGGAAATATATTTTAAACTGACTAAATTCATATGCACTAGATAAAAATATATTTTTTAATTTAATATCAATCATATACATTCAAAAAAATGTTAAAGGTCTTTATTGTTACTTGTGTGATTATTATTTCGTGAAAAAATATCAATATAGGCAACGGTGAGTATCATGCCTATAAAGAGGTGGGGATAATAATCTCACATCGAAAAAAAAGGTCTTAAGATATGTAAATGGTAGCGCTGCATCATATCAAAAATGTCTTTTGGGAATAGGGTAATGGCCCCGTGACAAGTGGTATAGAGCGACCTTTTGACTGCCCGATTTTACACCATTGGCCCATGAGTGGGGTAGGCAAGGTGGACAACCGTGACAATTGGCCCATCACGAGAACGGTTGACTAGTGATGAGGGCGTCACGAGATTGAGTGGGGGAGAATGTCACGCCTGGAAAGGGGCAGAGACAATAATCCCATATCGGAAAGAAAAACAGAGGCATTGAGATGTTTCCCATCTTATCAAACATGTTTTTGGGAAAAGGATAATGGCCCCATAACGTAAGCATCTTATAATTAACTAGAAATGTCTACTCTTAATCTATAAATATTAAATAAATTGTAATCGATATTATAAACATAACAAAAAAATTATAACATAATAATATTAAAAAATATATGGATTTAATTATGATATAGATATAGACATTATTTTAAAATAAATACTAATGATAAATTTATTGTTATTATTTAATTTTAAAGGAAGTCAAAGGGATTTAGATTAGATTTGTTGAGTTCAAGACATTTTTTAGTGAAACAAAAACCGAATTCGCGTTCATAAGCCAAAAAAGAGCGAAATGAAAATTTTCGATCCAACGGTGGTTGATGGCAATCGACGACAGTGATGAGTGGTTGGCGAGTGGAGACTTTAGTTCAAATTCAATGGTTAAATTGATCTTTTACCTAAAGTTTAGGGGTTGAAATAATATTTTACCTAAAGTTTAGGGTTAACTTGGTATTTTATTTAAAGTTCAGGGTTAAATTAAAAAGTAACCCTCTTTATAAATATGTTACGTCAGACCATCAAATTAACTGGAGTTAACAGCTCAGTGATCAAAATGTAACAAATCGGTAATGTGACTGATCAAAATGTAATAAATTGATAACGTCAATGACCTAAATGTAACTTTTTTAAAATCGATGATCAAAAGTGAACCCTTACAAAATACAAAGGACCATTTTGATAACTTATCCTTTTTATCGTCTAATAGACAATTCTCGAACTCAAATCATCAAATGAAATAAATCACTTTTTTATGCCACTTAATGAGTCCTTAAATTATGTAATTACGTAGAAAAACATTATTTACAAAGTTAATAACGAAAAGGAACAATCTTTTCTTAACGTGAAATCCATTAAACTTCAACAATTTTTTAGTTAAACTATAATTCCATCACTCGATTTTTTTTCTCATTCATGTTTTGGCTATTAAACTTTAAAAAAATTTAATCTTATCACTTAGCTTTTGAATTGCTCTTACTTAGTATAAAACTAATAACAACAAAACGTTATGGCCATTTTTTGGATGGAAATTGTATGCCCCTAACTATGTTTTTTTGGTGCCCACTTTAAAATAATGGGTTTAGGGTTTAAAGTAAGGATTTATAGAATTAAGGGTAGGATGTATTTTTAGGGTGTATGATTTACGGATTAAGATGTGAAATTTTGAGTTTAAAAATTAATTTTTTAGCGTTGGACATAGAAGGGGCATACTTAGGGGCAACGGATTTTTGTTTTATTTTTTTCAGATATGTATTATAATTAGGGGTGTTCAAATCTGGGTACCCGGTATTCAGGTACCCGAAGTACTAGGTACCCGGTATTCAGGTACCCGAAGTACCGGGTACCCGGATTTTTGGGTAGTTTTTCGGCCTGACCGTGTCCCGGCCTGAGTTTTGCGGGTACCCGTTAGTCGTGTATCGAAAGTTATGGGTACCCGCAATATTAGGTAGTTGAGTACCCGAATATAAAAAAATATATTTTGTAAATATAAAAATATGTATTTATTAGTTTAATATAAAATAAGTATTTATTAAATATAAAATATAAATAAATTTAATATTTTTATTATTTTAATATATATATTGAAAATAAAAAATATTAATTTCAAATATATTCGGGTACTTGAAAATACCGAGAACCCAAAAATTCCTAATTTTGTGATTCGGGCCCGATCCAGGAAATGTCAGGCCGGTATCCCATAGGGGTTAAATTTTTTTTTGAGTAATTACTCGATTGCTTATGTTTGGATAGTCGGATCGGGTCAGTTTGGTCAGATATTTTTGAACACCCCTAATTATAATTTGCTTACGTGGAAGCCACGCGCTATTCACCTCATTTGAAAAAAAATCACCCCGACCAATGACCATCATCCGCCATTACAATTTAACTCAATTAAGGAATTGGATTGACATGAGATTATCCTCGTAATTACATAAGAAATAGAGTTAATTGTATGATACTATGATTGATCTTAAATATTAGATCAAATTCTATTCTCTAATTTTTAAAATTATGTCTGAATTGAACCTTTCGAGTGATTACAAATGTTATTATATAAAAGGATTAAAATTCAAATAATTTATCTATAAAATAAATATTTTATTAAAAAATAAAAAATAAGCAGATACTATCATGCATACCAAATGCTCAAAAAATTATGTAGGTTTAATTTTTGATTACTCAAAATTAACTTTATCGTTTACATTATCTACTAAATTGACGTTTGCGTACTGTTTAACTTTCTCGGAAGCTTCATTTTGGGTTGTTTCTCCTCTGTTTAGTTAGGCACCGCTCAAGCACTGTGTGAGAGCGTGCTCTACATCGTTTGAGGCTTGAAAAATGAAAATATTAGTATTTTCATGTTATTTAAACTACTCTAGGGTATTTTATCCCGATAATTATTTAGAATATATATTTCATAATATGAAGTGAGTTTTTTCTTCTTCATTTTTTATGGAGTAGAGATTGTTTGGAAATCGCCTACACTTTCCGGTGATTTCAGTGTGCTTTTTATTTTTTGCATAAAGTCGTCTATATTTTCCGATGATTTCTAAAACATGTTTCTATTTCAGGAAATAATCTAGAAACATTTCTATTTCATAAAAAAATAAGATCATTATCTATGAGGAAAAAAGCAATTACTCTACATTAAAAATGACACTTTGAGGTTCAAATAGTAAAAATATTTAAAATGAAAATATAGTAAGTTAATGATGTTTCATGCATATTGTGGTATTAAAGAAAAGGAAGATCTTGGGACATATAAACGGTGGCGCTGCACATCCTATCAAACATGTCTTCTGAAAAGATGATAATGCCCCCGTGATAAGTGGTATTAAAGCGACTCTTTGACTATCCGGTTTCACGCTGAGTGCCCATGAGTGAGGTAGGCATGGTGAACAATCATGATAATGACCCATCACGAGCGTAGTTGACTCGTGACGAGGGCGTCACAAGATTGAGTGGTGAAAATATCACGCCTGAGAAGAGGTGGAGACATTAATCTCACATCGAAAAGTAAAATGACATCTTTTTTGAGAAGATGGTAATGGCCCCGTGACAATATGATGAATACACATTTCTAATGACGAATTTATTACTACTGCATATAAATGTTTATTAAAAACTATATAAACATTATTTTTTATTTAATTCACTGTTATATTAAATTTGATAAAACTTTTTCATTTAAAAAAATTGATAAAAGTTAATTCAACTAGTGGTATTGAATGCTAACATTTTCCTTTGAATGTTTCATTTCAAAAAAAAATACTATTAACAATAGACATAATTTTTTTTTGAATAAAATAGGCCTTATTAAAAATCCCTTCTAAACCTAAATAGGGAGAAAAGAATGTTTGCTGTATTAATTAATCGATATCCAAAGACAATTACAAAATCGAATTAGGAAAACGAAACAGGAAACCACACCTCCACTCTCGAGCCAAAATACAACAATTAAAAATCAATCACATATATACCCCACTTGCAAGCATAAACGTTAAGTATTAATCCAGTAACCATATAAACTCTGATGCCCTTGAAATTCCTTGCTTTGACAGATCATGTGCTGCACAATTTAATTCCCTGTATGCAAAGGAAATTTTCATACCAGAAGCGGAGAAAAAGTGCCTGCATTGTTCAACTAGATCAGCAAACACAGTGGGACATCGGCAAGCACTAAAAATCTAATTAACAACCATTTGACACTGGGACTCGAACATAACGGGGTAGGTAGGAGCCCTTCCACTTGGATGCATCCCACAATTGGCACGCTTTGAGAATGGCCTTTAATTCTGCAGCAGTAGGATCCGAAATGCCAATGGATAAAGAAAATTTTAGAAAGGGAAAACCTGCATGATCACGAAGAATGCCCCCAATTCCAGCTTCTCCATAAAGGGGGACACACCCATGATCCTTTAAGGGGTCTATGAAGCCTACCTTGTACAATTCCACATAGATTCAGATTTCTAATGAAATCCGAGACTGTGAAAATAGAGTCTGGCCATTAACTTTTACACCAAAAACAAATCCTCACCAAAGCTAAATCAAAGATCAAATCAGCATTACTGTAATATCCCAAATTTTGGCTAGTGACCAAAATGTAAATTTTGAAAGTTTTGTGGCTAAAGTATAAACTTTGGAAAAGTTTAGGGATCAAAGTGTAATTTTCAAAAGTTATGTATTTTAACCCTGTAAATGAATAGTTTAGCCCAAGAATGACGTTTCCGTGCTACCCAAATTTTCGTACAGAGTTTGTATTAATGGCTATAAAGCAATAAAGTTCAAAAAAATATTCGGATAATCGGATCGAGCTAAAATTTCAGAGATGGTTCCATGGACCTTAGAAGAGTCATAAAATATCATTTTATGGATATTTGGATGTTAAAAAGATCGGGAAAAATTTAAATCGATCGAAATGACATGGAATAGCAATTTTGTGAGTAAGTTGATCAGTAAAGGGCATTTTGGTCATTTTGCCCAAAAGGGACATGAAAAAGAATTTTGATATTTATTTTATGGATGAATAGTGGCTGATTAGAATTCAACTAAGTCTAGTTGGAATGTTACAAAATGGTAACTTAGAAATATAAATCTAGTTAGAAGGTATTTTTGAGAAGTGGAATTTATTGAATTAAAAATTTATTTTTAATGATACAAGTGTCTTAAATATATGAAATATAAAGTAATTATCAGAAAAAAATACTCTCCAAAACGTTGGTGAAGAGAAAAGAAGAGAAATATTTTACAAGCTCGATTTAAGCCCCAAATCTTGATTTCAGCTAATCTTTCGAACTACAAAGTTGTTCTACTCTTTAAGCTCTATATTTTGATGTAAATAATTCATAGAATACTTGATTGGTTGATGAGATTTGATATGAGGAAGAAATTAGGGTTTATGAACAAATTGGGGGTTTTATGATTTTATGAATCCATGGTTGATTTTAAGTTAGAATCATGCTTGTATGATGTTAGAATCATGTTACTGAGTTGGGAATTAAAACCTACATATTTTGGTTTGTATGGAGAAAATTAGGGTTTATGGATTCAAGTCTAACTTAGGGTTTGTGATGTTGGATTAATGACCTAGTAAGCTTGATTTATTGTTTGGAAGCAAAACCCTAAGTTAAATACATAAGGACTATATTGGCAAGCTTCAAAATTAAGGGACCATGTCTGATTTTTATGAATTTGATGTGTATCTATATTATTAATGATGTTAGAGACATGAAAATGAAGTTAGAATGCTAAACTGACGATTAATCGCATTAGTGACCATTTTGACAATTTGTCAAACTTGAATGGTCTATTCGGCAAAGAGGGCATGTAGAAGGATTAAATATGATTTTTTAGTTAAAATGATGGAATTAAGGTAGTAATGTTGATTTGAGGACTAATTTGCAAAGTTAAGAGGCTTGAATCCTTATATTGGAAATTTGGTGATCATTTTGACAAATCAAGAGAAATTAGAGGAGTAAAGGTTTAAGCTTATTTTGATGAAGGATGTAAAGAGAACATATGAATACAAGCTTTATTCTAGCCATTTGAAGTAAAGTGATGGGACTAAATTGACAACTGGAGAAATAAGGAGAAGTTGGTGTAAATTAGAAGTTATTCATGGAAAGTTATGTTAGAATTTGAATTATGATAGTAAGTTTAAAAATTTGCCATAAATTCTACAAAAAATGGTTGGATGATGAATTTTATACCGTTGTAAAGATTTTTTAGTCTAGTTTCGTTTCCAACAAAGGAAAACTGATTTTGAGTTCTGAGTTAAAATATATGAACTTTTAATCAAATAAAGGTCATAAAAATTACAGAGCAGTTTCTGCTTGGACAACTCTGTGACGTGAATGTAAGTAATTTTCATAATTTTTGTAAATTTTATTAGTTTATGTGGCTTATACCTTTAGAACTGTTATCGAATCTAGTTTCTGCGGTAGAAAGGAAATTGAGATCCAGTATGTATTCTGCCTTGTACAAGTAAATCTTTGAAGGTAGCATAAGCTGTCAAAAATGGAATTTAAAACATTTTGTATTTAAATGTTAGTTAGCAGGCTCGGAAGTGTTAGTGGAAGTTTAAATTGTCACTAAGGACCATAATGAGTTTTCGAACAGTACAAGGAAGAAAGGAAAATAATTGGAAAATTTATTTTCGAATGATTATGTTAAACATCATGTTTAAGGTATTGTTAGATTTGAATCTAATAAATATTTTTATTGTATTTATGTGATTAATGAAGTCAAGTCTGAATCAGAGAAGGTTCGAGGTACTATGAAAGAAATGATCAAACTAGGACTTAGTGAGGCATCGTGTTAAGTGGCTAAGGTGAGTGCAATTGCATACATATCATAATATATTGATGTTTTTATACATCATTGGGATGGTTTGCGATGAACCTACCCTAATTTACCTTTGGATCCTCCTCAAAGGCCATGAGACAAAGATTGGCAACTTCATGTTCCTCAACACTTGAAGACTCTTCATCGCTCCAAATAGCTACATGAGCCTTGTGCTTCTTTTTATTCTCGAAGCCCTTTTTCTTGAGTTGGGGACAATCAATTTTGATGTGCCCTGGCTTCTTGCATTCATAGCACACAATATGACCATTCTCTTCCTCTTTGTTCTTGTTCTTGAGATCCCTTCTTCGGTTGGATCTCATGAGCCGAGTGAATAGTTTGGCTATCATAGCCAACTCTTCATCTTCCTCCTCACTTGAATCACTCTCTTCTTGTGAAGCTTTAAGAGCGATTCCCATCTTCTTCTTCTTCTCTATTTCTTTCTTTTTGACCTTCTTTCCTCTTCTTTATTTTCTTTCTCTCTTCATTCCTTCATTATCTCATGGGTGAGAAGAGACCCCATGAGAGCGTCGAGCTTTAGCGTCTTGAGATTTTTTGCTTCTATGATTGCCGTTCTTTTACCATCCCAAGACTCAGAAAGTGAGTAGAGTAGTTTTCGAACTAGCTTCTCCTCCGTAATGAATTCTCCTAGACCCTTGAGGCCATTTACAATGACAGAAAATCATTCGAACATTTTTGAGATGTCTTCATCTGGCTCCATTTTGAAATTTTCGTAGCTCAAGTTGAGGAGCCCAATCTTTGTCTCCTTAACTTCATTGGTACATTCGTATGTGATCTCTAACTTATCCCAAATTTCTTTGGCACTTGAGCAAGATGACATCTTGCAGTACTCGTCTGGTCCAAGTGAGCAAAATAGCATGTGCATTGCTTTATCATTGATTTGAAGCTTCTTTCGATCTTCATATGTCATCTCGTGCTTGGACTTCGGAACTAATCGATCACATTCTCTCTTTGCCGGAATTGTCAGTCCATCTTCTACAACGTCTCATAGAAGGTAGTCATGGGACTTGATGAAGAACTTCATACGGTTTTTCCAATAGGGATAGTTATCCCCATTAAAAAATGGAGGTTGGGTGATGGATTGAGACTCGTACAAGTTGGGGCATGAAGTAGAAGCCATGACTAATGCGTTGTTTGATTGAATCACCTTCTAGGTTGCATCAACAGTTGTTAAACCTTCGGTTGAGTATGGCTCTGATACCAATTGTTAGGATGATCAACCAATGTAGATGGTGGCCAAGAAGGGGTGAATTGGCAATTTTAAAAGTTTGGAAGTAAATCGAGAGATATAGACAATGGGACACAATGATTTATAGTGGTTCAAGCTTCTAACAAGCTCTACGTCCACTACCTTAGCTTCCTACTAAGGATTTTCAACCAATTTTACTATGAAATTCTTCCCCTTTTCTAGGCTTAGGAGGCAACCATTACAAGTTCAAGCTTTCTACCCAAAGCTTTGAACAATTCACTCTTGAATACAAAGAAAGAAATGGAAAGTGAATAAAAGCCTTACAAGGTAAATGTTTGCCCAACTAACAAGAACACTCAACCCCAAACTCGAAACAAAAGATTACAATGAAATACACAAGTTGGGTACAAGGATTTGACTCTATGAGCACAAGGGTTGGATTTTGCTTGAATACTTGAATGTTGTTCAATGGAGTTTCATTAGTTGTTGCTGCTGCATTGGAGACTTGTATTTATACCATCTTATTGAATTCTAGCCGTTTGGGTAGTTGAGGTATTGAATATAGCCGTTGGTGAGCAAGTTTCCCGCAATAAATGCTGTCTGGTCACCTATCGTATCGGTACACGTAGGCCCGTATCGATACCTATTGCAATAAAAAATAGCCGTTGTGTATAGCCGTACCGATACGCGGGAGACCATATCAAAACGCTCACGGTGTAAAATTGGGGGTGTAGCGAAACGACAAGGTCGTATCGGTACGAGTTTTGCTCAATGGAATCTGACTTGAAAAATTGCATCGGTACGCCTAAGGGCGTATCGGTACAGGTAACTGAATCTTTAAAAGTTCGTTGATTCCAATACTGACAAGGTAACGGTCTAAAACATTTAATGCACACCGTATCGAAACGGCTAAGACCGTATCGGTACGGATAAAAATGTCTTAAACCCAGATTTCAAATGGTATCAAAACGGATAGGGCCGTATCAAAACGCGAAGCATAAAACATTTACCCAGATGAATGTCATATCGAAACGGGTGAGGCCGTATTAGTATAATTTGCAAAAAAACTAAATTCCAGTAGCCAATTTCTGTATCGAAACACCAAGGGGTATATCGATACGTTTGGGCGTATTTGTGTATTTTGGCTTGAAAACACTTAGAAAATTTTTGGGTTTAAGTCTTTAGCTTTGAAAAACTTTTCCTTGTCATTTTGTGAAACTTTTAAGTACTTAAAAATTTATTTCCTTTTACACTTTAGTCCTTAAACACTTTGTTATATCAAAATCAAACATAGGTTTTACAATTATATTTATGTCATGGAGCATATGATTGACATATTTTAAAAATGACAAAAGTTAAATATAAATGCATGGATCACTAGTTATATATGATGTTATATTATGAATGTTATTTCGGGTATGAACTGCCCAAAATTATTATATGCTGATATATATGTTGATATACATTGCCATGGATGAAATATTTGATGATATAAAGCCCAAGTATGATATATAGATTCAAAGGTATAACTGGATATCCATAGAGTCTAGCAGCTACATTCTAGCACTACGGTGCATTCCAGACACTACGGTATTGTTTAGACACATCGTTGTCAACTAGCACAAAAGGTACGATAATGAGGAGCAAATGGCGTCCTCGAGTACGTACTCATCCTCAGACGCTATGGCATTGCAGACACTACGATGTCGTTATAATGACTCGTATACCATAGGTTCACATGAAATTGTACTTTGGGCTATAATTCATAAAATGCTTTTATGCAGGTGGATAAACCAGTAAGTCTATCGCATTTACTACTGATAAAGTAAGAATGATATTATGACTTTGGATATATATATACAATTATGATTTCTTGAAATAAGTTAGTTTCTCATTTACTATGATAGATAGTGACATGATATAAACTGCAATTGGGAATCGCTTGCCATTTTGCAGGAACTATAATACATGAAATGCATTTATGCAGGCAGTTAAGCTAAAAGCTTAACGCATATTCGATTAATAAGATAAATGTTTGATGTTATGATATAAACTGCAATTGAGACTCGCTTGCCATTTTGCAGGAAATGTATTGCACTGTTATATGACAGAGGAATGACTTTGATAAGTCAGTTTTATATGATTCTATACATTGAAATGCTTTACTTTAAATTATAGTTGTCTCACTAAGTGAATACTTAGCGTGTGCTGTTTCACACGTAGGTTATTGGAAACTTACCGGAAGAGGAGTCAAGCATGTTAATCAAGCTGCAATCTGTCAAACATCAGTAAGAAATTCTAATTTATGATATTCTCTAGTGGGCATGTATCAATTTATTCGTTAGTTGTTTTAAACGTAAAATTTTTAATTATCGTTTATCACGTAACGATTTGAAATTCAAGAAAAGGGCCTAGACAGTATACCTAGTTTTCACCCTGAGTTATATATTACTTTAATAACTAATTAACATGTGTTATAAATCAATTCAGGGTCAAAATTAACAATATGCAAATAGGTTATGAATACTTTGAAAATCGAAAAAGGGTTATTTTATAAAGTAGTTTTATGTCAGATGTTCTAAAAAAAATTACAAGTCTAGAACTCTGTTAAATAATATTGACATCCTTAACGTGTATTTGAACTACGAATATACGTTGAGGGTGCTACAATTACAACATTTTATATTAAAAATAAACTCATTCCTGCATAACCATAATGTCCATACTATTTTGAAAAAAACAATTCTTCAAACAGGTTTCAATGACGAATTAATAGGTAAGGAATCCCACACTTGTAGAAATAATTTCTGATCAGCAAGCATTACTAAATAAATATTCCAGAGGCTACACCATCTTTGCCACACTCTCCGTGCAGCAACACAATGACAAAATATATGTGCAACCGTTTCTAAAACCAAAGAACAAAGAACACACTTACCAGAACTTAAAAAATTGACTCTACATTTCGCAAGCTTTGAGAAGGTTGGAATTCTACCTTGAATTGCTTTCCAAAGGAAAGCCTCAACCTTAGTAGGGTCTAAGTTTGGCTATACCAGCTTTCATACTAAATCCTCATTAGCTCCAACAGACGAAGCTAAAGAACACAAGAATTTAGGTTTATACACCCCACTGTAATCTGCACACCATTTCAAACAGTTCTTCAAACTTGAACCCATCGCAGCTCGATCCAAAATCTTAATGAATCCATCTCACAACTCTACCTCCCAGTCAAACAAAGGGCCTCTTAGGTCGATTTTCGAATACCAAACACTGGCAGTTGTAGCGATGTCTTTCCTTTTTCACGCTAAAAACGGGTAGTTTTAAAGGTGTTTGGGGTTTTTGGTATTTAAAAAAAATTATTCCGTGGATTTTAGAAAAGATTGTATTTTATTTAAAAATGGAGTCGCCACCGGCCACTTAGATAGGCCGGACACCATAAAACCAGAGAATTTAAAAATGTTGGGTTCGGGAGTCGGTTACGGATGGGGAAAGATTAGCACCCCACACCGTCCAAAATTGGTACTTTAATAATTACCGCTTTATTAATATTAGACTTTCCAGATTAAAATAACGATTTAATTAACATTTAATTACATGCGCGAGTAAATTTTAAAATCTCCGTTATTCGAGAGTAAACATCCAACCACCATCACTACGCCTGATACTGGCCCTGTTTACGCTCAGATAAAAGGTCATCGCATTGACAATTTATATTTCATTATGCAACCTTAGAACATGGCAAATATAAATAAATACGATAAAAATATAAATAAATACTAACATAATAAAATACTAATCTAACATGCATACATAAATATTAATCTAACACATAAACAAAAACAAGTCTAACATAAATAAAATATTAATCTAAAACATAAAAAAATTAACAAACTAAAAAAAGAACACAATTTTAAATTAACTAATACTTTATTAAATCATAAAAATTACAACACAAATAAAAAGGGAAGAAAATATACCTAACTAGGAGCTCGAATGACGAACCCCGACTGAACCCCACCGAGATCTACCACGACCTCTCCAAAAAAATTAATTAGATCATATCCAAAATAGAACCCCGATCGAATCGACTAGGACCGAGGGCACTGGCCCGGTCCTTGGCTAGCCAGGAGCCGAAGCCCCCTTATTCGGCCTTGCCATTGCCGATTTGTCCCTGCTCTTCAAATGGCAAATGCATGCCTATTTATAGGCATTTTCAAAGGGGTGGGGGAGCTTGCAAGTGACGCGGAGGCATGTGCTCCAAGTTTTTTTTACACTTTAATTTTAATTATTTTTTTTACTTTAACTCTCTTTTTTGACCTCTTTTTTTACCATTTTTTAATTTCTTAATTTTATATTAACAATATTACTATTACAATAATACTAAAAATACTAAAACCCGGACAAAAATGAGTGATTACAGCTGCCCCTCTTTGCTTGTTCTTGTGAAACGAGAACAAAGCAAATATCAAAAGCACTCATTTTTGTCTTTCTTCCTTGTCTTTGGCTTCAGAATCACAGGTTCTTCTGGAACTTTTCGCTCTTCCTCGGCCAACTCTTCAGTCTTGTAAGTCCTTCCTATATAGAACTTTTTCGCCTTCTGATCTTGGAGCTATAGGTCATTCTTATATAGAACATTTCACTTGAAGTCCTGAGTTATGAGTCCTTCTTATATAGAACTTTTCACTCTGAGACGGCAAAGCTCGGAGTCCTTCCTATATAGAACTCTTCGCCTTCAACGCGGCAGGTTTTCCCTATATAAAACCTTCTGCGTCATGGGTGGATTCTTTCGACTGGGAGTTATTCCTATATAGAACTGCTAGTCTTCACCCTGGAGCCGCAAGTCCTTCCTATATAGAATTTTTAGCTTCGGAAATCTCAGAGTTACGGGTTCTTCCTATATAGAACCTTTCACTGCGAGGACTCAAAAATATAAGCCCTTCCTATATAGAACCTTTATCTTTGAATTTGGGGTTCACGCCATGCTGGCTACCGATCTTTCTGGATTCACGCTATTAAGGCTACCGAAGTTTTTCTTTAATTTTAGGGATTCATGCCGACAATGGCTACCGATCTTTCTGGACTCACGCTACTAAGGCTGGCGATTTTTCTGGACTCACGCTACTATGGATACCGAAATCTTTTTTCAAATTTGGGGATTCACGCCAAAAATGGCCACTGATCTTTTTGGACTCACACTACTAAGGCTGTCGAACTTTCTTCAAATTGGAGGGATTCACGCCGAAAATGGCCACCTATCTTTCTGGACTCATGTTACTAAGGCTATCGATCTTTCTTCAAATTTGGGGATTCACGCTGAAAATGGCTACCTATCTTTCTAGACTCACGCTACTAAGGCTACCAATCTTTCTTCAAATTTAGGGATTCACGCCGAAATTGGCTACCTATCTTTCTAGACTCACGCCACTAAGGCTGCCGATCTTTCTTCAAATTTGGAGATTCACGCCGAAAATGGCTATCAATCTTTCTAGAAATTTAGGGATTCACGCCGAAAATGGCTACCAAACTTTCTTCAAATTTGGGGATTCACGCCAAAAATGGCTACCTATCTTTCTGGATTCACACTACTATGGCTACCGAAATCTTCAAATTTGAGGATTCACGCCGAAAATAGCCACCGATCGTTTTGGACTCACGCTACTATGGCTACCACATCATGCCCGAAAGACTTAATATCTGGCTTTACACTACTATGGCTACCGTCATCTGGCCTCACACTACTATGGCTGCCGATCTTTCTGGACTCATGTTACTATGGATACCGAATTTTTTTTTCAAATTTGGGGATTCATGCCAAAAATGGCCACCGATCTTTCTGGACTCACGCTACTAATGCTGTCGAACTTTCTTCAAATTGGAGGGATTCACGCCGAAAATGGCCACCTATCTTTCTGGACTCGCGCTACTAAGGTTGCTGATCTTTCTTCAAATTTGGGAATTCACGCTGAAAATGGATACCTATCTTTCCGGACTCACGCTACTAAGGCTGCAATCTTTCTTCAAATTTGGGGATTCACGCCGAAATTGGCTACCTATCTTTCTAGACTCACGCTACTAAGGCTGCCGATCTTTCTTCAAATTTGGGGATCCACGCCGAAAATGGCTACTGATCTTTCTGGAAATTTAGGGATTCACGCCGAAAATGGCTACCTATCTTTTTGAACTCACGCTACTATGGTTGCCGAAATCTTCAAATTTAGGGATTCACGCCGAAAATAGCCACCGATCTTCCTGGACTCACGTTACTATGACTGTCACATCATGCCCGAAAGAATTAATATCCAGCTTTACGCTACTATAGCTACCGTCATCTGGCCTCACACTACTATAGCTGCCGATCTTTCTAGACTCACGCCACTAAGGCTGCCGATTTTTCTAGACTCACGCTACTAAGGCTGCCGATCTTTCTGGACTTACGCTACTAAGGTTGCCGATCTTTCTAGACTCACGCTACTAAGGCTGTTAATCTTTCTAGACTCACGCTACTAAGGCTGCCGATCTTTTTAGACTCACGCTACTAAGGCTGCCGATCTTTCTACACTCACGCTACTAAGGCTGTCAATCTTTCAAGACCCACACTACTAAGGCTACCGATCTTTCTGGACTCACGCTACTATAGCTGCCGAAATCTTCAAATTTAGGGATTTACACCAAAAATAGCCACTGATCTTCCTGGACTCACGCTACTATGGCTACCACATCATGCCCGAAAGACTTAATATCCAAATTTACGCTACTATAGCTACCGTCATCTGGCCTCACACTACTATGGTTGCCGATCTTTCTAGACTCACACCACTAAGGCTACCGATTTTTCTGGACTCACGCTACTAAGGTTGCTGATCTTTCTGGACTCACGCTAATGAGGCTGCCGATCTTTCTAGACTCATGCTACTAAGGTTACCGATCTTTCTGGACTCACGCTACTAAGGCTGTCAATCTTTCTGGACTCACGCTACTAAGGCTGTCGATATTTTTAGACTCACGCTACTAAGGCTGCCGATCTTTTTAGACTCACGCTACTAAGGCTGCCGATCTTTCTAGACTCACGCTACTAAGACTGCCGATCTTTCTAGACTCAAACTACTAAGGCTGTCGATCTTTCTGGACTCACACTACTAAGGCTTTTGACATCTGGCCTCATGCTACTATGGCTGCCACATCACGTCTTAAGGACTTATTGATGGCCCAAAGGACTTATCACCATGTTCGAAAGACTTACTGGCGGCCCGAATATCTTATTATCATGCCCGAAGGTCTTAATGATGGCCCGAAAAACTTAATATCTGGCTTTATGCTACTTTGGCTACCGTCATCTGGCTTCATGCTACTATAGCTGTCGACATTTGGCCTCACGCTACTATGGCTGCCGCATCATGCCCGAAGGACTTATTAATGGCCCGAAGGACTTATCACCATGCTTGAAATACTTACTGGTGGCCCGAAGGTCTTATTGATGGCCCGAATGACTTAATATCCGACTTTAAGCTACTTTGGTTACCGTCATCCGGCCTCACGCTACTATGGCTGCCGTCATCTGGCCTCAAGCTACTATGGCTGTCGAAATATTTCTTTCTTTAATGAAATCTACTTCTTCAAATTTTTTGACAATTCTTCAAATACCTGTATAAAACAAGCAAAAATTAATATGCCTCTATCTATATGATGCATGCAATGTAATGTTTTCTTTTTCTTCTTTTCTCTCTTTTTTTTCTTTTCTTTGTTTTTCTTTTTTCTTCTTATTTCTTTCTTTCTTCTCTTTTTTTCTTTTTTCTCTCACTCTCTTCTTTTTTCTTTTCTCTTTTCTTTCAATTTTTTTCTGTTCTAAAGTCTTACACCCTGAAAGGTCGTTCCTCAGATCTCTTCATCTCTTTACTTCTTCACTGTATGCTCTTAAATCCTCATTAGATCAATCACTTTGAATATGAATTAACATGCTTTCAAATCTTTCGTGCCTTTCTTGTCTTTAGGGTTATCACCCGTCTTCAAAAATGATCTTTTGGTCCTTCTATTATTCTTATAAGAACCATTGTCATCTTTTTCGCTTGGCGTTGCCCCATTCAATCATGGGCTCCACTACTTCGAATTTCCCGACCCATCATACAGAGAGCCTTGATCTATTTTTAATCACTAGGGTGAGAAAAAATGTTTCCATCCCCTGAGCTCATCCTTGATCTTCTCGTAGCATTCTGATGGAAACTAACTCTCGGTCCCTATGCTTTAAATCTCATCATCATTTATTTTTAAAGTAATACAAAAGGCAATTTACTTGTGTATATTTCAATAAATATGATTATTTGAAAAGATAACAGTCATTTTGAAAATCACAACTTGGAGGGAATACCAAACATTTTAAAAACATTGTTTGAAATAAATGGTAAACATATATTTTTCTTTTTTTCTCTTTTTTAAGCAAAACATTTTTGAAAATTAATGTTTGGAGAATGGTAAACAAAATTCGAATAATATTGCCACACATTTTAAAAACTAATGTTTGGGGGAAATGGTAAACATCAAAACTTTGGGAGAAAATGTCAAACCTTTTAAAACATGTTTGCCCCTAAAATATCAAACACCACAGCACATCTGCTTCAAACTGCCAGAGATTAATTATAATAAAGCACATATTTAGAAGATCTTGACTATTGTGGAGATATACGCAAATGTATAGTTTCTTCTAGTCTATTAGGCTTTCAAGAGGCACAATCTCATACCTAATTTCTAACCCATTTAAGGTGGCTCTCTTAATCTAACTAACTCACCATGCCTCATTTTCCCCTCATTTGGGTGACGATCAAGCACTTCGAAGTTTGACGTTCCTTGAAGCAAGGTTAACCCTTATAGGCGAAATGAAATCTGAAGACATTCTCATTCAACTTGGATATCTATGGATGATCAGAATGGTCTTTGAAGGCTTGTAATGTAGGCCTTTGGTTCATGGTTAGACGAAGCCGTATCGATTTGCTCGTATGATCTGGATATGCTCACATGAAGTATTCTTTTCTCTTTTTGGGATCACCTAGACTACCCGTTTTTGGGTTTTCACCCTAGAGTTCATTTCCTCATTCTCTTTCTTTTTGTCCGCCTTGCATTCTGGCTGTGTATTGATGCTTGTTTTCTGTAAAAATGATTGATCCTCCAAAGTTCCTTGAATGAAAGATTATGTACATTTCAGGGAGTTCTTGTGATTGGTATGCCCAGATGAAATGTTCCTCTTTTTTTCTTTCTTTCTTTCTCTTTCTTTCTTTCCTTTTTTTCTTGGATCGCTCTAGACTACCCATTTTTGGGTTTTTACCCTAGAGGTCACTTCATTCTTTTTGTCTTTAGATTGACGTATCTTGGTTGGATAGTGATGCCAACATGCTCTGGCAGACTACTCATTCCTCTTCATTTTCAGGATCGCTCTAGACAACCCATTTTTTGGGTTTTCACCCTAAAGGTCATTCTCTTTTCGAAATTGGCAATCTTCAGGCCGACTTGTCTTGACTTGGCTTCAATTCAAGCTTCTTCAAAATTGCGGATTCTTTATGTATCTCTTGTTCATTTCTTACAGTTGAAGTCTTGGTCTTGTATTGTTTGATCTGTGTGTGAAGTATATACAATATTTTTCTTTTGTTTTTTTTTCTTTTTTTCTCATCTCATTCTTTTTCTTTTCTCTCTTTTTTTTCTTTTTTTTTCTAAGGGAATTCGACTCATCACAGTCTTTTTTCTCGAGGATAATGATGGAGCATACAACAGAACCCCGAGTTACTCGGCATAGTCATGATTTGAATATATCACTTATGTAGCTACTCCACTTTTGACTTAAAAGATGGATGGAGCATACAACCACCTTCTGAGCTTTTCACTACAGTGGAGTGCCCCAGAAAATTCTACTCATTTTTCTCTTTTTAAACACTCTTATCTAGGAATACCTTTTAGTAAACCCAAATAGTGGAGTGTAATCTCTCTCTTTTTTGTCTTTCTTTTTTTGTCTCTTTCTTTCTTTCATCTCTTTTTTTAGACTGCCCATTTTGGGTTTTCAGCCTAGAGTCTCTTTCTTCTTATTCGAGTTTGTGGATGTATTCTTGAATCAAATTGTATCTATACCAGACATTGTCGCTTGTTCCCGCTTGAACGTAATCAATTTTACTCAGCTCTTCTAAACTAACGCCTATCGAACGGTAGAGTCTTCATGTATCTTCTTCTTACACTATTTAACTTAGTGTACTCGCTCTTGATTGCTTCGGCCTTCTGATTGCCATTTCTTATGTTGCTTGGTTTACTTTCTGAGCATAACCTTTTCTTTATCCATTTTCCTCTGGTATTTTTACGGCCTTCAAGTCCAATCTATCTGGTTTCATCTCTTTTTCTTAGTAAAGTGAAAGAATACCATTCATCCTTCTATTCATAGATGTCCTGAGAAAGCCTTCAGGGGGTAAAGGTTTATGGTCAACTCTCGATTCAAGGATATTAAACGACAAGTGCCCGAGAAGAAAAATTCCTAAAATGGGAACTGCACATTGTCTAAACACTCGCATTGTTCCTCTGTTTGCCTAAGTGGATTAACAGATACTCACATTTGCAATATCCTCACAACTTTCAATTTCTTCTAAATATAGGCAACTTAAAGTTGATCTTTGGATCTGAATCAAAGGTACTGTTGCATTCAAAATTCGAGGACCTAGTATAGAAATGATATATATATATATATATTTCCATTCAAAAATACGTGTATATGCATATGAGAGAACAAAAATTACCATATAAAAATAAAATGTTTAAAGAATCAAAAATGTAAAAATGCTTTCTAAATGGAAATGTGATTTGTTATTCTGACAAACAATGAGTTTTTTATGTTGAGAATTTCTTTGTAAAATGATGAAAAAATCGTAGGAACCTTCGGACTATCCCTCGAGTACTAACTCATTCCGGACCTTTCAATGTAGCATAAGCTTGTGCCACTTTTTCTTATTTTTCCACTGCTAGATCAACTTTCTCATCATGACTCCCTCGTCAACCAGCTTCTTGATTTCTTCTATTAACAACCCCATATTTCTTGGTGTCATGCCCCGGCGCCTTAATGTAGAACTAACATGTACTGTATGGATCAAAACTGTGAGCAGATGAGCTGGGTGTAATCTTTATCGGCCCGAAGGTAAGGTACTAACTCTTGATCAGATTAGGCCATATGTCCAAAATGGAATACTTCAAATATCTCTAAATATGTACTTGTTCGAGGAATTTTTCTCGGTGATTCGGAGGAATCTACTTGTCTTCTTCTCTTATGATCACGAGAACCTTGAAAGTGGTACCCATTTATCTCTTTATTTCCTTCTTCTCATAGGTAGGTCTAGTCGTTAAACTTAGGTCCCGGAGTGCATGTTCGATTCTCACTCCAACTGTCATGAAGCCCTTAAAGCTGGCCTTTATTTTCCCGAGCATCTTATTAAAGAAGAAATATGAAATGTGGCATGAAACATAGAAGTCATTTTCCTCTTCGTCTACGGAAGGCTGCACCTGGGTCGCTAAACACAGCCGCCTCAAAGCACATTCTTTGAAGCCTCCATCGGGTTTCATCTTCGTACCCTAGAGATACCGACAACTTGGTGCTAGGCCCAAAGCATATTTATATGGGCCCAAAAGGCATTAGCTAAGTCTCCCCACGACTGAACTTGGTCTCTACTCAAACAGTTATACTATATCACGGTGGGTCCTACTAGACTGTCGTGGAAGCAATGGAACAGTAATTTGTCATTCTTAATGCAACTTTCCATCTTTTTGCATAACATGGTCAGGTGAATCTTAGGACATCTTGTTCCGTCATCATGCGTAAATCTGAGAATCTTTGAAATATAGAGGAATGACCAAATCAGGGTTCAAATAGAGTTTTCTTGCATCGGAGGCATCAAACCTTTTTTTAGCCCATCTTCTAACTGCTCGAATCTTGATTTTTGAGTGTGTTCAATTCTTTTATTCACAATAAAACTCTAATTGGTCATTGGATTACTCCCCAAAAATATTATGCAAGGTAATGATAATGTTATGTAAAATATGCAATGATTGTACAATGTGATGCAATGCAATGCATGAATGCAAATGCGGTGTTGATTCTCGAACAATCCTTAAAAGACTTTCGTTCAATAGAAAAATATCTGGTTGCAAAAAACTAATAATGAATTACAGGTAACAATTAGCTTTCTTCTGGAGATCTTGACTTCAGGAAGCAAAGCTCGTGCTCCACGTCTCGACATGATCTTCAGGATGATGAGTGACCTCGTCTTCTCCTCTTGTGACGTCATAATCTTCATGCTTTGGCTTCTAAAAAACATTGACAAGTGTAGGCATAATGCAGACAAGATTTTCTTCTTCGGTTGATTTGGGTGTAAACAAACCAATCTTCGAATAATGCGTCTAAAAAGGGTTGGATCCTAGCGGTCCTAAAGGGGGTTTACTTAAAGTCTTTAAAACTTTTGGGTTTACATTAAAATTCTCAAATATTATTTGGTTTAAAGATTTCCCCTTTTTTATTATCAAAAATTTTTAACTTACTTAAAAAATGAAACTTTTAGGGGTTTTTTTTTTGAAAGTTTTAGGAGGTAAAAGAATTCAAAACACAATAATAATATTTTCAATTTTTTTGAAGGAGTTAAATTAAAATCTTTGAGATTTTTACAAAGGGTTAAATGTGAAGATTTTGAAATTAGTGTTCTATAGTCCCCACTGGATCCTCTACGCTGCACGTGCTTTACTATCGGACCGTCTTCTTTCTCAATTGGTCTTTGCTCGGCCTAACTTGATACTGTAATATTATCGTTTTCGGCAAAGCATACTTTTTTTTCTATTTTTAAAGCCTTTTAAATGAAATATTCTTGAATCAACACCATGTCATGATATGCAAAATAGATGCAAATAAAGGCGTTGATTCTGCTGGTAATCACCCTTTCGAACGACTTTCATAGGAATTAAAGGGTCCAAGTTCTAAAGCCAGAAAAGAAGACTTCTACAGGTATACCCCTCTACATGTTTTTGGGTTGCAGTCAAGAAAATGAAAGTCTCGGTTAAAATTACTGGCACCGGGTTCGTCTTCCGCTTCATGCGTTCAAACAGATTCAAGATGGCTATGTCGATGTTTCCAAGAACCCTAGAGAAAATGATCAAACCCTATATCCCTAAAGAGAACATATCCATCTTTATCGCCTCATCCGGGTGTGCGGGTATGATGTCTCGGATACACTCCCATGCACAGGCTAGACTGTCTCCTCGACTCTGAATCAAATTGTTGGCTCAATCCTCACTTATCAAAAGATTTTGAGCTTCAATGGATAGTTCTGATTCCTTGACGACTTCGCGTAGATCCAATCTTTCTGTACAATCTTCTGGTTTAGCAAGGCTGTATATTCCTCTACCGTGGGCATCATGTCTTGGTTGTTGAAGGTAAAACAGTAAAAAACGAGATTCCAAAGCTGGAAAATGGCTCAAAGTAAAGGCTGATTGATTCGAACATACATTAGCTGGGCTACGTCGCCATAACTGTTGAAAAACAGGTCATGTAGTCTTCGGTCACATCTTTCCTAAATCTCTTTAAGCTCCCATAGATCATTTTGTTGTAGGCTCTCATGTGTATACTTTGGCACTACACGTTTGCTCGGCAAACTGTTACCTTGGACCCGTTGAATAACCTCTGACCAATGTCGCACGACTAGGTTGATGTCCTCCTCCTTAAGATACCTTTTTTCTATGATGAAAGATTTTCTGATCGGGCAAACTACTTGAATCAACACATTTATGTAATGTGGACGCAATGATAATGCAACAAAAGGATGTGTAAAATAAAAATAAAAATAAAATAAAACACAAAAAGAAATGAGTTAGTACCAAATAAAAATAATAAATACATAAATAAAAGGTAAATTTAAATAAGATAAACAAACAAAACAACCCTATTTACATCCCGTCTAAAAACACCTAGGTTATCCGCATGGCTCTAAAGGGCTGGGTTTTATATATTCTCTACATGCAGTATTGGTGTTAGGAGGTACCTGAACTGTCCTTGTTGTCCCCTACTAAGAGTAGCAAGGCCCCCGATTATCACCCATTATAGGCTCCTTTCAACCGGGTTCAGTTCAGGGGGACCCATTCGCTTATGCCCCTACGAAGGAACGATATCCTCACGAAAGCATAAGGTACTTGAGCCCCGAAGGTACTTGCTAGGCCCATACGGAGGAACGATATCCTCACGAAAGCATTAGCATTTTCCCCCCACTTAAAAGGACCGGTTTATATGCCAAATTTTAAATGCGTTAAAATAAACGCGCAATTATAACTGAGTGTTAATTTAATAGTCACTTGAATCAGGAACTTCTAATATTACTAAAGCGGTAATTATTTGAAAAAGCTTGACTCTCTTTTTGTTTTTGAAAAACAAATAATTGTCCCAGCGGAGTCGCCATCTGTAGCGATGTCTTTCATTTTTCGCTAAAAATCGGGTTGTTTTAAAGGTGTTTGGGGTTTTTTGGTTATTTAAAAAAAAAACTCTTTCGTAATGTTGGGTTCGGGAGTCGGTTACGGATGAGGAAGGATTAGCACCCCCCACACCGCCCAAAATTGGTACTTTAATAATTACTGCTTTATTAATATTAGACTTTCCGGATTAAAGTGACGATTTAATTAACATTTAATTACATGCGCGAGTAAATTTTAAAAGCCCCGTTATCCGAGAGTAAACGGCCAACCACCATCACTACGCCTGATACTAGCCCTGTTTACGTTCGGATAAAAGGGCACCGCATTGACAATTTATATTCCATTATGCAACCTTAGAACATGGCAAATATAAATAAATACGATAAAAATATAAATATATGCTAACATAATAAAATACTAATCTAACATACATACATAAATATTAATCTAACACATAAACAAAAACAAGTCTAACATAAATAAAATAATAATCTAAAACATAAATAAATATACAAACTAAAAAAGAATACAATTTTAAATTAACTAATACTTCATTAAATAATAAAAATTACAACACAAATAAAAATGGAAGAAAATATAATTAACTAAGAGCTCGAATGACGAACCCCACTGAGATCTACCACAATCTTTCTAAAAAAATTAATTAGATTAGATCCAAAATAAAACTCCGACCGAATCGACTAGGACCGAGGGCACTGCCTCGGTCCTTGACTAGCCGGGAGTCGAAGCCCATTTGGCCTTGCCATTGCCGGTTTTTCCCTGCTCTTCAAATGGCAAATGCATGCCTATTTATAGGCATTTTCAAAAGGATGGGGGAGCTTGCAAGTGACGTGGAGGCATGTGCTCTATTTTTTTACACTTTAATTTTAATTATTTTTTTTTGCTTTAACTCTTTTTTTTTTTATCTTTTTTTACCATTTTTAATTTCTTAATTTTATATTAATAATAATATTATTACAATAATACTAAAAATACTAAAATCCGAATAAAAATAAGTGATTACAGCAGTCTTTGTTTCAAAATCAGTAATCTTACCAGATTTTTTGAGGATACAGTATATAATCTACGAAACGCTAATCTAAGTGAGGGAACTTCGGTCCATCTATCATCCCAGAAATTGATACTCATACCATCTCCCAACAATAATTTGATATTCTGCGTGAACAAATCCTCCGAATTCTCCAAAGGCTTAGAAATATTCTTCCAAACCCAAGACAATTTTCTCTTTGGCACACCTAGAGGAATCAAACTGCATTGATCGAAACCATATTTTGCATCAAGAACTTTTCTCCATAACCCGTCAGGCTCACTATTAAATCTCCATAACCATTTATTAAGAAGATATCAATTCTTTATTTTCATATCAAAGAAACATAAGCCACCATATTTCTTAGATCTACAAATGCTCTCCCATTTTACCCATTGGATTGATTGTGAAGAGTTAGTGCCTCAAACAAAGTTTGCTATATACTTGTTCAGAATATCAACAACTTTACTAGGCATTTAGAATAAGGAAAGATAGTAAACAAGAAGGTTACTGTGCACCGACTTTACCATAGTAATACGATCGGCGAATGATAAGAACTTACCCTTTCACCCCTTGAAATTTGATCAAAACTTCTCTATAATAGGATTCTACAGAGCTAAGGAGTTCCTCGAATGACCGAAAGGCAAACCTAAATATTCCAAGGAAAGTGAGTCCGCACTGTATCTGATCTTATCTGCCCAAAGCCTAGTATCAAGGTCAGCCACATTTATACCATTAACTTTAGTTTCTGATAAATTAAGTCGTAATCCTGAAGCCACTTCAAAAAATCTAAGCAATCTTTTGATATTGACCATATTATATAACGTTGCTTTGCCAAACATAATTAAATCGTCTACAAATTGTAAATGCGAAATAGTCAAACCATTATTGCCAGCTTCCACTCCCTTGATGAGCTTCAATTTGACATATACCTCAATTAACCCACTTAGGGCCTCTCCTACATTGTTGGATATCATTGGCGACAAAGGGCAACCCTACCTGAGCCCTCTACTGATAGAGAATCTGTTGCTTGAAACACCATTAAGCATTATTTAAATAGAAGCTGACTCTAAACAAACTCTAATCCACCGCCTCCATCTACTGCCGAAACCCATACTTTCCATTCAAAAATCCAGGAAAACCTAATCTATCGTATAATAAGCTTTTCTAAAATTTGCTTTAAACACAATAGCCTCTCACTTTTTTTGCCTAAGACCATAAATTACCTCATTAGCAATCAGTGAACAATCGACTATTAATTTCCCAGCAATAAATGCAAATATGGGTATCACCCACAACATTATTAATGCACAACGGTAATCTTCTAGAGAGAACCCTAGCCAATATCTTGTATAAACTGATGACCAAGGATACGGGCCTGTAATCCTGAATGAACTTCGGATTAGATACCTTCAGAATAAGGGTGATGAAGGAATGGTTAGTAGCTTTGTCCTTCAATCTCCCTATGTAGAAATCCTCAAAAACTTTCAACACTTTTTCTTTTAAGTACGGCCAAAATTTCTTATAAAAATACAAATTAAAGTTGTTCGATCCTGGCACTTTATTCCTATTTGCACTCTGTACTGCACTCTATATTTCTTCAACAATAAAAGGCCATTCAAGCGCATCAGCAAAGCGAGCATCCAACTTTTTAAAAACAACTCTGAGGCTGTTAGTCGGTAAAGTGGACGAACTGTTATAGATTTGTCAGAAATGATCCTCAAAAGCTTTGCTAATGAGTTTTGGGTCCTCCAAAACGCGATTGCTTACTGTTATAGAGCCAATCTTATAGCAATTTTTTTCTTACTGAGGTCGAAAGATGAAAAAACCTTGTATTTTTATCTCATTCGTACAACCACTTGAGTCTAGATTTTTGCAACCACTCTCGTTCCTTTCTCCTATATTTGGCTCATAACTCAGATTTTTGAAACCAAGTCAGAGTTATACCCAAAAGAGCATAATCTATCTTCCAAATCTGCTAGTTTAAACTCTATCGCTTTTTTTGAGTTAGACTTTGAAGCTTTGAATTCTTTAACCCAATCTTTCACCACCACTTTGATATCTCTCAAGGTTGCTCCCACATCTTTTCTTCCAAAATTGTTGATCGACTCTACGTTAAATCCACCAGCTTAGACTCATCAGACCAGTGCAAAAACCACTTAAAAGGTTTAGGGCCACCTCGATCTTTGTTTTCCTTCAAAAAAAACTGGTCTGTGATCAGATAATCCTCTAAGAACCGAGCACTGCAGAACGTTGGGAAAACAACTAAAAACTAAAAACTAAGGTAAAACTTCAGCTGACAGATCGATCTTATACACACCCTAAAGGTAAGATTGAGGATGTGTTGGTAAAGGTAGATAAATCTATATTTCTATCTGATTTTATCATTTTAGAATATGAGGCAGATATTAATGTCTCAATTATAATGGGTAGACCATTTCTTGCCACAGGTAGAGCCTTAATTAATGTTCAAAAAGGTGAACTTACTATGCATATGAATGACCAACAGATTATATTTAACTTATTTCAAGCTCTTAAGTGTGCAGATGAACTTGAGGAATGCCAAGCTGTTGAGATGATGAAGTATATTTTTAATGTGGACATGGAACAATTTTGCCAAGATCCAGATGATAATGCTAGAGAACTGGATAATAGAGATAAGACAAGTGAAGAATATGAAAAACCAACCTTGGAGAATGAAATCGTGAGTTATTTTAAGAGACCTGAGCCACTAGAGTTAGCTGGCAGAGAAATCAAGGCACCCAAACCATCTATTAAAGAACCACCAGAACTGGAGCTCAAACCTTTGCCAGAACACCTCAAATATACTTACTTAGGTAACAACTCAACTTAGCCAGTGATCAATGCTTCTGATCTAACTAATGATCAGGAAGAGTGATTAATGGAGATAGTGAGCAATTATAAGCAATCATTTGGGTAGACTTTAGCCGATATTCGAGGGATAAGCTTGACTATTTGCATGCAAAAACTCATTCTGGAATATTACCATGGCAAAACAATCGAGGCCCAGAAGAGACTGAACCTGAGCATGAAGGAGGTAGTCAAGAAAGAAGTCATCAAGTGGCTGGATGCCGGGATAATTTATCCTATTTTTTATAGCTCATGGGTTAGTCTGGTGCAATGCGTGCCAAAGAAGGGTGGAATAATCGTGGTTCAGAACAACAAAGATGAGTTGATCCTCTCTAAAACAGTTACGGGCTGGAGGGTGTGCATGGATTACAAGAAGCTAAATAATGCCACCCTAAAAGACCATTTTCTATTACCTTTTCATCGATCAGATGCTGGACAAGTTGGAAGGTAAAGCATTTTATTATTTCCTAGATGACTACTCGGGCTATAATTAGATTGCTATCGCTCCAGAAGATTAGGAGAAAACTACGTTCACCTGTTTATATGGGACATTTGCTTTTAGAATAATGCCCTTTAGATTGTGTAACGCTCCAGCAATGTTTCAATGTTGCATGATGTCGATTTTCTCGAACATGATTGAGAATAACTTAGAAGTCTTCATGGATGATTTCTTGATGTTTGGCAAAATATTCGAGGAATGTCTTTAGAGTTTGGAACTTGTTTTTCAGAGATGCATTGAAACCAACTTGGTCCTGAACTGGGAAAAATGCCACTTCATGGTGAAGGAGGGCATAGTTCTCAGACACAAAGTAACCAATAATGGACTGAAAGTAGACAAAGCAAAGGTAGAGGCAATCAAACAATTGTCACCACCCACAAGCATTAGAGGTATCAGAAGTTTTTTGGGACATGCAAGTTTTTATCATTTTTTATTAAAGATTTCTCAAAAATTTCTAAACCTTTATGCTTACTTTTATAATAAAATGTCGCTTTTGCATTTGATGATTCTTGTTTAAAAGCATTTTAGGAATTAAAAGACAGATTAATTAATGCCCCAATAGTCGTGACACCAGATTGGAATGAGCCATTCAAGCTCATGTACAATGTCGGCGACTACACTATTAGAGTTGTGTTAGGATAGAGGCTTGGAAAATTTTTCCATACCATCTATTATGCAGTCAAACATTGAATGGGGCCAAACTTAACTACACAAAAACTAAGAAGGAGTTTTTTGCAGTTGTCTTTGCGTTTGAAAAATTTAGATCTTACTTGGTGGGTAGTAAAGTTATGGTGACACAGACCACTCGGCACTAAAATATCTATTGGCAAAGAAGGCTGCCAAGCCTAGACTGATCTGATGGACACTATTGCTGCAAGAATTTGATCTCGAGATTCAAGATAAGAAGGGGAATGATAATTTGGTAGCTGATCATCTATCACGATTAGAGCATCACCATGAAGATGGCAATATTGCTGCCATAAGGGACGAGTTTTATGATAGGTACTAACTTGCAGTCAATGCCATGCCATGGTATGCTAACATAGTCAACTACCTAGTTAACAATATTTTGCCACTAGATTTAGCAAGTAATGCTAAGAAACGATTCCTAATCAATGTTCGACAATATTATTGGGATGAGTCATTTTTGTTTAAACAGTGTGCTGACCAAGTGATACTTCGTTGTGTGCAAGAGAACGAACAACAAAATATTCTTCAAATCTGCCATGTAGCATCATATGGAGGTTACCTTGATGGGATAAACACAATAGCTAAAGTATTGCAGTCATGATTCTTTTGGCCTACGTTGTTCAATGATGCCCATTATTTTGCGAAGGTATGGGATCGATGCCAGCAGACGGGTAACATTTTCAGCATACATCAACTTCCAATTCAAAACATCATGCTAGTAGAGCTGTTTGAGGTATGAGGGATAGACTTTATGGGTCTTTCTCCCCCATTATTTGGTAACTTATACATCCTTGTGGCCGTTGAATACGTCTCAAAATGGGTTGAGGCTGTCGCTCTCCCAACAAACAATGCCAAGGTTGTTGCCAAGTTTCTACACAAACATATCTTTACTAGATTTGGTGACCCTAGAGCTATCATTCATGATCAAGGTACCCACTTTAAATGTAATTTAATCACTAAAACTCTATGCAGGTACAGAATCCAATAGAGAATTGCCACAACCTATTATCCCCAAATAAATGGCTAAGCGAAAATCTCAAACAAGGAGATTAAAAACATTTTAGATAAAACTATGAACCAAACGAGGAAGGATTGGTCCTTAAGGCTAGATTATTCCCTTTGGGCATACAAAATAGCTTTAAAAACCCCTTTGAGAACTTCCCCATACAGGCTCGTTTTTGGGAAGTCATTCCATTTGCCAATAGAGTTGGAACATCAAGCTTATTGGGCAACCAAACAACTTAATATGGAATGGAGGGTTGCTGGTAAGAAATGCTTACTAGAATTGAATGAACTGGAAGAATTTAGAACATAAGCTTATGAAAATGCCAAGCTTTACAAAGAACGAACAAAAAGGTGGCATGCCAACAAAATTTTGCCAAGGCAGTTTGAAGTTGGGCAAAGAATTATATTGTTCAATTCAAGGCTTAAGCTATTTCCAGGAAAACTTAAGTTCATGTGGTCAGGACCATTTGAATTTTTCAAGCCTTATGCTCATGGAGCAGTCGATATCAAGGAATTAAAAATAGGGACAACATTCAATATAAATGGCCAGAGGTTAAAGAATTATCTGGAGATAAGTTAGGAGAATGCCAGAGAGATTATTCTATTGGTAGAAAATTAGTGAGTGATGTCGTCATTTGATCATTGTACATAGTAGATTAGCTGTTAGTCTTTTATTTCAATATATTTATCATTTATTATTTTTATTTTATCTTATTTTTTTGATTTTAAAGATTTCTTTATGTGAGTGTTAGTACAGAATACATAGCCAAGGCAATATGCCAAAGTAGGGCTGGCATGTGGACATCCAACACTGTGCACCACGTGGACTTCGCTTAAGCCAAGCCCAAGAGAAGAATGATTTTTGCTAAAAGCGGGAAACCCTAGCTATCTAGGGTAAATCTTTAAACTTCAAATTTCAACCTTATCACTTTTTACCCTTATCTTTTTCCCGCGCCGTCACCTCATCCTTACCCCTTAAACCCATCATCATCCCACTTCCCCAAACATGCATAACTACCAAACATATCATTATCCCCACTAAAACTTATCTTTAAACATTCTCAACCATTTCCCTCTTCCAATTAATAACCCTCAATTTTCACTTAGCTAAAAACTCTTTTTCTTTTTACTTTCTCACACGGCAAGAAAACAAAGAAACCATTTTTTAACCTTTGCTCTTCGATCAATTATTCTCTCAATCTTTCCTATAGCATCTCATTTCGCACATTTTCAAATTTTCTTTAATGAAGAAAATAAGAATAAGTATGAAGAGAATTTTGCAGCTCGCACGTTCCGTTATGAGAAGTGTTTTAAATTCAAGAACGAACGTAACTTAAGGTTCTCACTGCCACAACTGCAGGAGCTTGCCCCTCTCTAGTCAAACATGGACAATCTTAAATGTTTTGCAAACCCACAACTGTAAGATCCTGCCTACCTCTAGCAAGCAAAGGACAAGTTCGTCTTAAATGTTTTGCAGACCCACAACTCCAGTAAGAATTCACAACCACAACTGTAGGAGCTTGCCCCTCTCTAGTCAAATGTGGATAGTCTTGCCTCATATGATCCCTCGATCCACAAGCCCAATAAGCATTGTGTGCTGCCTGAACCTAGGCACTCTGTCCACATGATCCCTGACTAGTTCCATCTCTAACACGTCTTGCATCCAATTGAAACCTTCGATCACGGTGCCTCTTGGACTGACAAACACTAGAACCAAAGTCTGCCGCTCTCTTTTCGAAGCCAGAACCTCTAGAACAATGAGATAAACCCAAGATATGCTCAATATCCTTTGTTCGTGTAACCAACACGTCAAAATTAGTGTATTCAATGGCCAACATATACATATTAACATCCTGCACCAATCCATATCGAAAACGCTTACAGCATTGCCCCTCGTTTGGTACTAACTTAGGTGCATACTGGCTCAGCCTCACGAACTGCATCTCATACTCTAACACTGTCATACTGCCCTAGACCAAAGCCATAAACTCACGTTTCTTATCGTCTAAGTATCTTGCTCCTATATACTTTTTCCTAAAGGTAGCTTGGAAGAATTCCCACGTCGTGGGTTCTATGCCCGTGATTACAGTGGTCCACCAAGCATACGCACCTTCTACAATAGGGACACAACACATCTCAGCTTACGGTTATCGCTACAACCTATCTGAACCAAGATATGATCTATACTGGCCATCCACTCCTCAAATGCCTAGGGTGCCAACCCTCTAAACTCAACTCCTCTAAGACTGTGCAGACGCTCCAACAGCAACCTTGGATTAACAATAACAAGTACTGGAGAAGGTACATTAACTCTAGCCATCGCGGCCTAGAATGCTCTCGTCATCGCCTGAACCAAATGTGTCATATCACCAAACACTAGACCAGGTGGTGCAGGTGGTACTTGTTCCACTCCCTCGAAAGGATTAGGTGGAGAAAGCAACGAATTCTCAGGGTGTACAATCTCGCCCTCAACTCTCTGCCCTCCGATAGTAGTGTTTCTGCTAGATCGTAGCTCTCTCCTCGGTAGTATAGTCTAAATCGTATCTCAGACATGATAATTACACCAAAAAAACATTCAGGCCAACTTTAAGCAAGGATCCAAGACTTTCATTTCAAACCAAAATCATTCCATAAACGTGGTAATAAGGCAATGTGTCCCCAAAATACGCAATCGTGGCATATTTCAAATATCATACTTATAAACAATCACCGTGCATAACAAACATCATGATACAAATACCAACATCATCCCAATTTTTGCAAACCTCGCTCTGATACCACCAAATGTAACCCCTTTGGCCCGGCCTAGCCGAAACCAGACTAAAATAGCCACATTAGGTTTGTCGAAGCAAACCCGAGCTAAAAACCCTAAACTGAGCCCTGTTTTTTTCCCTTTTATCTTTTCAAGATGCATTTCATTAAAGTCCTATGTGAACATGCTTCAGCGGTAGTGTTACATTCAGATCAGATTACAATTCAGGGTCCAACCGATTGACGATTCACGTAAGGGACCAAAACGTAAATACTTCAAATTACAGGGCATTAATCACAATTATGATTACCAACCTTTGATTAATCCAATTACAGGCTTGCAGATTAATTTCCATTCCAAAACAATCACTCAAACTCGTTTAATTGCATTTGTAACAAACAAAGACTAATTTGTAAGATATCCAAACTTTAGCAAGTCAAGATTACATAAAATCAGCACAGCGTACCGATTGTCATAGATTTTTACTATTACATGAAAAAAATATTTAAATATAAATTTGAAAATAAAATAATTATAATATATCGAATATGTATTTATATTCAATTTAATTTCTAACAGCAGAGACAACTTATAATTTCTAATAATTCGCATTTCCCTGGGCTCATCTCCTGTCCAAGTCTTAGTTGATCAAAGCCCAAAAAGTGTTCACCTTTCACACGTTATATATATATATAAATAAATATTTAGTGTAGCACCTGAATTTAGTTTTACGACGTAATTTGATATCTAAATTGTTTGGGTCTAATTTGATATTAAAATTTGATTTGCAGGTCCAAATTAATATTCGGATTTCATTTTTTGGTTCAAATTAGTACCTATGCTAAATGATTTATTAGAACCAGTTTAAATTATGAAACCAAGGTATTTAATTAGACTAAAAATAGTTTAGGTACGACATTGCACCTAGAAGCAAAACTCGGATACCAAACAATATTAGACTACAATAAATGAACAGTTCCTAATTCAAATTTTGACGTTATAAATTAAGTGAGCTAGGTTAAGAGGATCGTCCTTATAATAAATCGTTATAGTATTTAATTTAGATTAATCGACTAATAAAATAAAAATACCGTCAGTATACCAAAACTACACCAAAGTAAGGGTTGAGGGTCCTTTTGTGACTTCCTTTTTATCACAAAAATTAATTGGGAGGAACTGTTCAAATGCAATATATAAAATAAATCCTTTTGTGACTTCCTTTTTATCACAAAAATTAAGTGAGCTACGTAAATAATTTTTTAATAAAAAATACATAAAAATTTTAAATTATATACGAATTTAAAATTTTTAAAAGAGACGATCGCTCTCTTCAGCCCTCCTCAATCCATCCCTGACTGTATAATGTTTCTTCATATATCAAATTATTGCTGAGGTTTGTAAATAAGTTGGAATTGTGTCTCTTGTCTACAAAGTTGTGATGTACTAAAGCTGTTTTCTTTTTTTTCTAAATTTATTTTGTTAACGAATATGAACTGATTGTCCTTTATTTTCGTAGACAAAATTGTTGGAGATGAACTGGCCGTCATTTATGGGCGGATATACAATAGAACCTCTATAAATTAATATTCGATAATTAATAAATTTTTAAATAATAATTTTTTTGGTCCCAAGTTAGCCCAAGGTGTAAATTAATAAGATAATAGTTTTTCGGAAGATCTTTATATAAATCCATTCAATATTATAAATTAATAATTCTATAAAATTACAAATATAACTAGGATAAATATGTAAAATATGATTCTATTGTTATTTGCTTCTTAAAATTTAAATCTAGCTATATTTTATCTCTAACTTTCCTTACTGCATCCAAAAGTTTCGGTGTTGCATTCTTATACTGCAACAAAAAATTGTGAAGAGTTGTTGCTGCTATAAGTGCTTCCTTTCGCGTAATTGGTTGTAAAGACATTGTATTATCTTCAGTTTCATCCTCAATAGGATTTTCAATAGCTACAATATCTTCTAAACTTTAAACCTTTGAACATGTATCGTTTTCACCCGAATAATTCAATAGGTGATTGACAATTTCCTCAACCGTATTAAAAATGTGAGCTAATTGGAGGTTGCAATATTGTGTTTGAAGCTGCGAAGCAATGATGAGGTGGAAGTATCTGAGTTGCATATGATTTCTTTTTATTATGTTAGAAAGTCCATAAGTCAAGAATTTGTTGTAGTTTAGTTGGTTAGGATACTCAGCTCTCACTTGAGAGATCTGGGTTGAAGTCCCAGCAATGGAAGTTTTGCCTTTTTATTTCAGGCATGATAATTACACAAAAAATAAGCAATCAGACCAGCTTTAAGCAAGGATCCAAGACTTCCATTTCAAACCAAAATCATTCTATAAACGTAGTAATAAGGCAATGTGTACCCAGAATACCCAATCATGACATATTTCAAATACAATATTTATAAACAATCACCGTGCATAACAAACATCATGATATAAACACCAAAAACATCCTAATTTTTACAAACTTGGCTCTGATACCACCAAATGTAACCCCTACAGCCCGGCCTAGTCGAAACCGGACTAAAAGAGCTACATTAGGTTTGCCGAAGCAAATTCGAGCTAAAAACCGTAAACCGAGCCCTATTTTTTCCTTTTGATCTTGTCAAAATGCATTTCATTAAAGTCCTATGTGAACATGCTTCAACGGTAACGTTATATTCAGATCAGATTACAATTCAGGATCCAACCGATTAACGATTCACATAAGGGACCAAAACGTAAATACTGTAAATTACAAGGCATTAATCACAATTATGATTACCGAATTTTGATTAATCCAGTTACAGGCTTGCAGTTTAATTTCCATTCCAAAACAATCACTCAAAATTAATTTTATTCGTAACAAATAGGGACTAATTTACAAGATATCTAAACTTTAGCAAGTCAAGATTACATGAAATCAGCACAGCCTACCGATTTTCATAGATTTTTACTATTACATGAAAACAATATTTAAATATAAATTTGAAAATAAAATAATTATAATATATTGAATATATATTTATATTCAATTTAATTTCTAACAGCAGAGACAACTTATAATTTCTAATAATTCGCATGTCCCTGGCTCATCTCCTGTCCAAGTCTTAGTTGATCAAAGCCCAAAAAGATGTTCACCTTTCGCACGTTATTTTTATATATATAAATAAATATTTAGTGTAGTACCGGAATTTAGTTTTACAATATCTAAATTGTTTGGGTCTAATTTAATATTAAAATTTGATTTGTAGGTCCAAATTAATATTCGGATTTCATTTTTTGGTTCAAATTAGTACATATGGTAAATGATTTATTAGAACCAGTTTAAATTATGAAACCAAGTTAAGGTATTTAACTAGACTAAAAATAGTTTAGGTACGAAATTGCACCTTGAAGCAAAACTCGGATACCAAACAATATTAGACTACAATAAATGAACCAACTACCAATTAGTTTAACGAAATGAAACGCTAAATATAATATTAAATATTTAAATTTTGACGTTATAAATTAAGTGAGCTAGATTAAGAGGACCGCCCTTATAATAAATCGTTATAATATTTAATTTAGATTAATTGACTAATAAAATAAAAATACCGTCAGTATACCAAAACTACACCAAAGTAAGGGTAGAGAGTCTTTTTGTGACTTCCTTTTTATCACAAAAATGAATTATTGAGGAACTGTTCAAATGCAATATATAAACTTTGGGTCTGTTCAATGCTTGTATGGCACATGTTCAGTTTGATGAACTGCTGTTAGCATCGGCAACATACAATACAGAAGCAAGATTTTATGTTAAGGGTGAAATTATAAAATTCTAAGAACTAAATCTATAAAATTTTAAGAGATAAAAATAAATTTTTAATAAAAAATACATAAAAAATTTTAAACTATACACTTATTTAAAATTTCTAAAAGAGACGATCACTCTCTCCAGTTCCCTTGATCCATCCCCGACGATATAATATTTCTTCATATATCAAATTATTGCTGAGGTTAGTAAATAAGTTGGAATTGTGTCTCTTGTCTACAAAATTGTGATGTACTAAAGCTGTTTTTTTTTTTGTTCACGGATATTAACTGACTGTCCTTTATTTTCATAGACAAAATTGTTGGAGATGAACTGACCGTCGATAATGGGCGGATATACAGTAAAACTTCTATAAATTAATATTCGATAAATTAATAATTTTTTAAAATAATAATTTTTTGGTCCGGATTTTTCTCAAGGTCTAAATTAATAAGATAATAATTTTCCAGAAGATTCTTATATAAATTTATAGTTCATTCAATATTATAAATTAATAATTCTATAAAATCACAAATATAACTAGGATAACTTTGTAAAATATGATTATATTGTTGTTTGCTTCTTAAAATTTAAATCTAGTTCTATTTCATCTCTAACTTTCCTTACTGCATCCAAAAGTTTCGGTATTGCGTTCTCATACTGCAACAAAAAAATTGTGAAGAGTTGTTACCGCTATGAGTGCTTCCTTTCTCGTAATTGGTTGTAAAGGCATTGTATCATCTTCAATTTCACCCCCAATAGTATTTTCAATGACACTAGTTACAATGTCTTCTAAACTTTGGACCTCTGAACATGTATTGTTTTTACCCGAGTAATTCAATAGGTGATTGACATTTATTTTGTTGCGGTACCCAAGGCCATTAATCATCGTATCTAGTTCATGAATGATGTTCATGTATTTATATTCATGAAGAATAATGTTGGTTCATTGAATCAGAAAAAATCTCTTTAAATTAATAAATTATTAATTTATCGATTAATTAATATATCTTTAAATTAATAAAATTATGTGGTCTCGACATTATTAATTTATAGAGATTTTATTGTACATGAGAATTCGAGGATGTAATTGACCTCAATTGATCTGTTTGAGTATGAGGTTTTGAAGGAGTTAATATATAATTTTCCATAGAAAATATTAGAATTGACCCCACTTGATTTGTAGGGGTACGAGGCCAATAATATTTATTCTAGTGATATGAAAATCTAACTTACCTCATATCCTACTATGATCTTAATATATGAAAATCCTGCACTGCTACTGCGTTGTTTCCTCAATCATATTAAAAAGATGAGCTTATTTGGTAAGACACATTACACTCCCAAAAAAAGGATACGAGTTCAAACTTTAGAAATAACATGTTTAAAAAGGGTTGTTTCGGACCTCAAACATAAACCGCAAGACTGAGATGCATATTAAAAAAAAGTGAGCTTATTGGAGGTTGCAATATTGTGTTTGAAGCTGCGAAACAATGATGAGCTGAAAGTATCTGAGTTGCATATGGTTTCTCCTTATTATGTTAGAAAGTCAAATATACATCAATCCGTTGTAGTCTAGCTGGTTAGGATACTCGGTTCTCACCCGAGAGATCCTGGTTTAAGTCCCGGCAACGGAAGTTTTGCTCTTTCTTTTACTAATATTCATTCATTTTCCTCATGAATAAATACTACGTCGGCAATTTCCTTGGGCATTAATCTACGAAACCAATTAAATATTGTTTCCACTTTCCATCATCTGCTGTCTCTGCTCCTAATTCCTCTAACAAAGCCTAATTTTCTTAGGCAACAAATGCAATAGAGCATGGCCTTTTGCAGACAAAGCTTAAACAACTACTTCTCTTGCTAGTCGCTAGTAATAGAATAATATCACAGTTTCCAGTTCCATTTCCATTCCATTGCTAAATCCAGGTGAAACGTAAACTTATCCACAACCTATCTCTTGGATGCATTGCTAATTGAATAATATCACAGTTACGTTTCCATTTCCATTTCCATTCCACTGCTAAATCCAGGTGAAACGTAAACTTACCTTATAGTATATTCAGACGACGTCCATATCCACAACCTATCTCTTGGTTTATATCCTGTTTAGTCGATAGTCAACTTTTTATTGGTTATCAAAATTATAAAGTTAAGTACATCGTTGGTAGCAGTTGTTGCTGTGGTGTAGTGGTTATCATGTCAGTCTTACACACTGAAGGTCCCCAGTTCGATCCTGGGCAGCAACAGTTGTTTTTTCCTCTATATTTTTATGTACTCCCTTCCCTTTTTACTGCACTCTGTCTAATCTGACCGAGTTGTTGCAATTTTGACATGGAAATGGGATGTAGGTTTTGTTGGTCCAAAACAAGAATTTTGAATATGAGCAAATTTTTGTTAGTCCAAGTTCACCACCAATCTTAAACAAACAAACAAAAGGTATACTGCTCAAATGCAATATAAACTTTGGGTACCAAAACTACACCAAAGGAAGGGTTGAGGGTCCATGTGTGACTTCCTATTTTATCACAAAAAACGGATTAGGGAGGAACTGTTTAAATGCAATATAAACTTTGGGTCCATGTGTGACTTCCTATTTCATCATCACCTGGCTCTCCTATTTTGGAACCATGCTTCCACTTGACGTGGCCTTAGATTCAACTCATTTGCTAAAGCTTGCTTCCTTTTCTGCTTAACACAAGAAATTAAGAAAGAAGCATTATGAATACATGAATTCATATTTATAAACGTAGAATAGAATAAAGATAAAGAAAGATGGTATATATACAGGATTGAGAGTGGAGTGCTGTTTGAAGCTATCTTCTAAAAGTGCAGACTGTGGTTTGCTAAGCCTAAGTTTCTTTCTATGGCTGTCTTCATCCTCTTCATCTCTGACCCTTGCTGAAACCTTCTCAAATTCTACCTCCACATCACCACCAAAATCTATATCTTCCTTGACACTAGAGTTCGAAAACAAAGACACTGCAGAGACGGAAGACGCTTTCCAGCGCAAATCGATCGACTTGTTGTCTCCATGTGCTTTACGAGCATCATCCGATTAACCTAACGTCAGTGATGGGAGAAAAGTTTTCTTGCTTACCAAGGCAACCTAGACCTAGACCTAGACCAAGACCAAGACCAAGGCCAGTGTTGCAAACATCATTAAATCCCATTGTTGTTTCTATCTTAATGTTTGCTCAAAGGTGCTAAAGTAGGCCAAGGGAAAAAAGGTTTTGTTTAAAGGGAAAAAGAGGAGATGAAATGTTAATAATAGGGAGGTTTAGAAACAATTCTAATGAATATAATAATACTTATAAAGACTTTTTATCTGAAATTTTTCGATAACTGATAGTAACAAGGTCGGACTTAATTTTATAAGTCACGTAAGTCCATTCCTTTTTCAGCATTGTGATTACAAAAGTTACATTTTTAAAAAACTTTGGAGCGATTATGTACATATACTACCTTATAATTACCTTAAAACTATTAAAAAAACTTTGGAGTGATTAAATATATAAACACTAACTATAAATTATTATAATCAATGTTTTATTACAATATAAATATCTTTATCAGTTTTACAAATAATCTTATTCGAAATTGAGATGGTAATTAATTAAAGGGGACGGGGACGGGGACGAGGACGAGATAAGTAAGCAAATATTGTGAGGCAATGGATGTTCATACTTAGGGAGGTAAACGAACAGGGACAATATTTTTCATAAGAATGGAAATGAAGATAAAAAACACATCATCATTCATCAGAGTGTTTGTTTATGGCTACCTTATAGTATATTCAGACGCACAACCTATCTCTTGGTTTATATTCTTTTTAGTCAATAGTCAACTTTTTTATTGCTTATCAAAATTATAAATTTAAGTGCATCATAGCCATGTCAGTTTTATACACTGAAGGTCTCCAGTTCGCTCCAGGGCAGTAACAATTTTTTTTTATCTACTTCTTCAATTCTTACTGAACTTGTCTAATCTGACCGAGTTGTTGCAATTTTGTCATGGAAATGGGATGTGGTTTTTGTTAGTCCAAAAAACAAAAGGGACAGTTTGCTGAATCATTTATCAGTTGGTCCATGCAGTCTGAATATCAGCAAATTGGAGTGAAAAATCTCAACTTCCTTGTGAAATCAAACCAAGTTCACCACCAATCCCAAACAAACCATAACAAGCAAAACCCAATTTCTCAAAATTTTGGGAATTTGATTAGAACAAGCGACGATGCTACTAGATCTACCTACGGTCGTATTTCAGTTTGCACTTTTTAATAATTTGTAGGAAAAAAAGAAAATGCAGGTGAAGTTCTGGTTATAAACTCAGCTTTGGAAAAAAAAGATTAGATTAAACTCTTGGATTTTAAATATAATTTCCTCTCCTTCTTCCATGATTAGGGGCAACTCGTGAGCATAGGAGGGGCATTAATTAAAGACAACATTAAAATTTAAACATGTTTTCGCTTGTCAAAGACATCAGGAATGCAGGATGTTTCATTATAGCTTCTATGTTCCAACTACGAGGAGAAACCAAATGAATGAAATATTCGAGTTGCCTTACTTCTTCAAAACTATATTATATTATTCGGATCTTGAAATACTATCTATGTAAAATATTATAGAATTTTAATTCTCAAATGAGATCAAAAACTCAATAAGTGGTTTCAGTAGAAAAATGGATGATGTTCATTTTAGGAGACTCGAGTTTAAATCGCTTTGTGTATGCCTTGTTAAAGGGTTAAGAATATGTTTAACAAATATTATAGATTTTTTTTCGATACTTGTTATTAAGGGTCTAATTTTTTAATATTTGTTATTAGAGCGTATTCTTAAAATTTAATTTTTCAATATTTGTTATTGGGTCCAATTTTTTTCTCAATGCTTGTTATTAGGTTCCTAATTTTTCAAACTTGTTATTAGTAGCCCAATTTTTTCAATATTTATTAATTATTATTAGATGTATACTCTTAAAATTTATTTTTCCCAATATTTATTATTAGGAGTCTCATTCTTTTTTTTCTAATACTTGTTAGTGGCATACTCTTAAAGTTTAATTTTTACAAATACTTATTATTATGGACCTGTTTTTAAGTTGTCCTTGGACCATCCAAATCTCATAAATAAGTCTAAATGAGACTACTTTCATTTTTTTACTTTTAAAAAGAATTATTTATGCGTATAAAAAACTAATTCAACCCTTAATTTCATCTCTCTTTCAATTTTTTTCATATTAGCAGTTTTTTTAAATTAAAAAGTTTCATCACAATCCGTTTTTACAAACTTCTATTCACCAAACATTCTCATTAGCGAATTTGATTGGTCAAATATCTAAAAATATTTCAAACTTTTAATTTTAACTCAAAAAATTATTTATCAAACAAGACCAAAATATTTTCTAGAACTAAATGACCCCTTATATTCTTAGTATGGAAAAAACTCTCAAATACATATTCTAAAAGAGTATTGGCCCTGAATCTGGGATTTGCTTCTGTTTCTAGCTAGTGGTGACAAACATGTAATTCGGTTCGGATTCGGTTCTGGTCATTTTAATTTGGGTTATTTCGGGTCTGATATCATTCAGTTCATATTCGTTTTGGTTCAGTTTGGTTCGGTTTTAGTTCGGGTCTATTGTGATTCGGTTTATTTCGGGTCGATTTATTTTCGGTTCAATTATTTTCGGTTCGGTTGATTTCGGTTCAGGTCAATGGGAGATCGGTTGGTTTTAATCGAGGTTTTAGGTCAGTCAGTTTTTTACACCATATATATGGCTTTATAAAGTCAATATATTTGACTTTTTATTGAGTTGTGCGGCTGTTCATATCTCATCTTTCTTTACTTCTATTAATATCTTTTATTTATTTTAGGTTATCTTCTGTTCGGGTTAGTTTCGGTTCAAGTCCTTTCTGTTCGGTTAAAAATCGGTTTGGGTCCATTTCGGTTCAACTAAAATTTAGGTCGGTTTCGTTCGGTTTATTTCAAATTTTGGATCAAATTTCGGGGTATCATGTTCGGGTCATTTTCGAGTCTCGGTTTGAGTCTCGAGTCAAGTTTGCTAGGTCTATTTCCGGGTAACTGTCAATACCATCCAAACATTATGGCTTAATAAACAATTGGGTCCCTAAAGTACGATGTGATTCCCATTTTGACTCTTAATTTTTTTAGTCTAATGTGACCCTTAAAGTTTCATTTCGCCAACGGTTTTGACCCTTTAATCTGATGTTGTTAAAAAGTTTATGGCCCTTCCCTCAAATTAATGAGTGACACGTGGAAGATCAAATTGGGTATAAGCTACTAATTTAAGGGCAAAACTGCAAAAAAACATAAAAAAATATGTATTAAAAACCCAGATTTCGACGAGATTCATAATGCTCTGGCCATCGTCCTGTAACTCCTTGACCTGATTTTTATACCAAAAGTCATCATCTCATCAACTTTAATTTGTCATCAAATTTATTTTTGGGAATTCTAAACTTGGATCTCCAAGTCTGGTCATAAGACCAGATTGAAAACTTCATTGTACCTTATCCATGTCCTTAAACGTCTTTGGATGTTCTTTATTGCAAAATAACATCTTAAAACCTATCAAATCAGTTAAACTACGAAGACGACAATGGAAAGAGAAAATATAAAAAAGAATAAATAATATATAAATATTTTTAAATTTGATCCAAAATAAATTTTATTTTCAATTTGACATACCACATGTCACTTGTTAATTGACCAGAAGGGTCACAAGTTTTTTTATCGATGTCAAATAGAAGGGCAAAGACCATTGATGAAAAGAAACTTTAAAAGTCAAATTTAATTATAAAAAATAAAGGCTAAAATGAGAATCAGATCTCAAATTATTAGACATGGAAAATTTGATTAGAGACTTGAGATTTGAACTGATTTACTCGACTTGAGATCCGATATCGGCCTAAAATCCAAAATAAACTGAACATAATCTAATTTTAGTTGAATCGAAATGAACTCGAATCGATTTTCAATTGAACCAAATGGGCCAGAACCGAAAGCAACTAGACAACCTGAAATAAAGAAAACATATTAAAATAAAGAAAGAAAGATGTGATGTGAACTGTCGCACAACTCACCAAAAAGACAAATATTTTGGCTTTATAAAAAAATTGACCCGAGTTGAAAACTCGAATGAAACCAAACGACCCAAACGTTGAACTGAATAAAAAATTGACCGATCTCCTATTGATCCGGTCCGAAATCAATCGAACATATATGAATCGACTCGAAAATCAACCGACCCGATATGACCCAGTCTAACCTGAATCACCATAGACCCGACTAAAACTGAAATAGAGGGGTTGGAGGGGGCGGCTGCCTCCCTAAAAATTTGAACTTCCTATATGTTATAGAAATTTTCTATGTATTTCCTACAATATAATTCATTTCATGTATATGTATATGATTTTTGGTGTTATACTTGCATTTAAATTATATTAAATATAATAGTTTGTGCGCTAAAAAGTAAGAATTAAGCAACTTTAAAGGACGTGGTGAAGTCAAAAAGTTAAGAAAATGTGTAGCACGATCCCATATATATATATATATTGTAGGTGGTGGGTAGCTCTAATAAATAAAATAAATATGGATATAAAGATTTATATTTGATGTATTGATTATATATATTTAACTTAATTGTGAATTAGATGATGTTATATGTTTAATATTGTATAAAAAATATAAAAGATTTTATTGATGCCACATAAGTATTAGTTGATTGACATTTCGATACAATGATTTAAAATCTTTGGATTTGAATTTATTTACATACGCAATTTTATTAGACCCTAAACCTATTGTATATAAAAAGAGAAAAATTTATTGGTCGAGTGGCAAGAATTTTCATCCGCTTTCACTTTGTGTGGATTCGAATCTCGACATTTGCATTGAGAATTTAAATATCACTTTATTGTAAAAAAAATCTCACTTCCTTATTTTCTTCTAAGTTTTGTAGTCATTGAGTGGTCTCATTGAAAGAAAAAAATGTTATTATCCTTAAGAGACCAGAGTTTGAAGAGCTTGTCTATACAATATGTGTACGCCTTCAAATGACTCAGATTAAAGAATATGTACTACCTTATAAAAAGGAATATAATTCAATACTAACCCATGGTTTAATTCCGATCACATAACATATAAGAGTTAAGTAGACAAGTGGGTGGGTCGGGTTTGGTTCGAGTCGGTACAAATTTAAATTTTTAAAGTTAAAGACTTTATTATACAGTTAAAATTAAATTAATTGAACAATTGAATTAATTCAGTTAAATGATCGGCTACCAAAATTTGTAAACAATTGACAAATGGGTGGGTCGAGTTTGGTTCGGTACCAATTGAATTAATTTTAAAAAGAGTCAATTTAGAATATAGGTTGGGCGGGCAGAGCTAAGGCTGGCTAGTGGTGACCGAGTTGTAAACAAGGTGTGGAGTATATAAAGACCGCTAGTTGAAGAAATCGATTCCTTTCTAAACCAAAACCATTAACAAACAAAGAGAAATAACACTGATCCCGACTTCTCTCTCGATCGACGTCCTCCTGTACGCTTACCATTTGTTTCTCCTCCCTGATTTAGCTTCTTGACGGTGGAGGAAATGGCGGATTCCTCCGTGTTGGGATGGATCTTGCTCTCCGTGTTGGGATGAAACTCAGTTTTGGGTATGATCGATTCAATCGTTTGGAAATCGGTTTAATTATTAATTAATAATAAAAAATAAACTACATAAATGGTCACTAAAGTATTATTAAATATCTCTTTTTAGCATTGAAGTTTCAAAAGTAACAAAATGATGACTAATATTATTGTTTTATAACAAATCAGTCACTCTACCAACAACTTCCGTTAAATCGATGATGTGGCACATTAACAAAAAAATGTTAATATCCAATTTAGTCCATAAACTATAACTAAGACTTCAATTTGATCCTTTTAACATATTTTTTAACTGAAAATTTAAAAATTTGTCTTGTTTGGATTCTTCTATTGTATTTATTGACTGTATATGATTCAAAAATTATCAAAATTTTGGAAATGTTCAGTAGTATAGAGGAAACAAAAATCCATCAAAATATCATAGTTTCAATCACAGCTGCATTGCCCTTTACCTCCCATGAAAGAAGAAAAAATTCCAGAGAAATTACATTCCAATTCACTATAAAACAACAATTTAACCATGATAAAAAAAGTAAAACAAATTCTCAATTGCTCTGTCTAAGACTCATGAACTCAAGATTAGCTAATTATTAAGGAGATGAGGGGACAGTGGGGCTGGGTCCTGGGTGGTTGTGGCGACGGTGCTAACTCAGGAACTGGGAGCTCCTCCTTGGGATGTATTACCTTGTTTAAATTTTTTAAAATTATAGTTAAAAAATATGTTAAAGGATCCAATCGAAGTCTTAGTTATAATTTAGAGACTAAATTGAATATTAACCTTTTTTAACGTGTCACGTCATCAGTTTAACGGAAATTTAAAGGAAGCTGATGGCAGAGTGACCGATTTGTTATAAAATGATAACGTTAGTGGCTGTTTCGTTACTTTTGAAACTTTTCAGTATTAAAAAAAAACTTACTCATACTTTAGTGCCATTTATGTAGTTTAGTCGTAATAAAAATACACGACATGCACTTAATGCATGTGGTTGAGTGGACATGCTGCCACGGGATTAAAACCCTTTAGGCACTTATTTTTTACAAACATTTCAAATTAAAAAATTGGAAAAATAAATAAATAATAGAAAAAAATTAATAAACATAAAATTACAACAATACAGCTTAAACATTTTATATTTAAGCAATAAAATTATTCAACATTACATTTTAAATTTCTAATATAAAAATTCAATGCACATTAGTCGATCAATAAATCAAGTATCGAGAATTATAAAAAATATATAAAATTTTTTATTCATCATTACAAAGCTGCTCGAACCCGAGTCTAAAACAATATTTTCTTCTTTAATAAGATCATTCTCTAAGTTCATGAAATTATGTAATTAAACTCCTTTTTGTTATGATTTTATATTTTATTGAAAATTATTGAACTCCACTAATCAATAATTTCTCAAAATAAAAGTAAATTATTTTAAAGTCATTTTGTATCCGTTTTTCTTTACAGATATTAATCTAGTTAAATAGTCAACATTTTTATTTTTATGGTTGTTTAATGCTGAGAGCTATTGTTAGGACAAGGGAGAAACACCAAAACATTAAAAATAAAATCATTGCATGTTCTAAGAAATGTCAGGGTTTAGTTTGATTTTTATGGTCTTACTATTTACAATAAAAAAGTAGTGTGATCATTCAAGTAATGCTTAATACCTACTTTAGACCTTCTATTTTGATGAAATTCTCACTTTGGTTATTTAATTTTTTTTTTAGTTTGACCTCTCAACTTTCAATTGGTTATCATTTTTTTAACAATTTCTACCTAAAGGGAGGAGAAAGGAAAAATTTGCTCTTACTGAATCTAGGACCACAACTTAAGGGAAGAGAGGTGTCAACTGAGAATTTTAACCATTTGCTCTAAATGTTGTCGACGGTTTACACTTTTAATCCCTAGACAAATTTCTTAAAAAATGATGGTTGACCTTATGAGGTTATATCACGTATAAAAAAACAAAAAAAAAACATTTATTACACATGGTAGAACCTGATTGGTGTAGTATTGTTTTTCATTGAAAATGTCGAACTTTCCTTAGAGTCCATCCATTTCACCTATAATAATCTCAGTGCCCACATACCAAAAGATATGTTTGATCGTCTTTCGAATTTGAAAGAATTCTACTTGAGTGGTAAAATTCCAAACAGTTTATTCAAATGCAAAGAGTTGCGAATTTTATCCTTATCAATAAACAAGTTGGAGGGGAATCTACCAGTAGAAATCGAGAAGTTAAACATGCTTCCATTCTTCTTTATTGGTGGGAACCAGTTTGAAGGTAAATGAACAACAACCATTTTAAAGCTTTTTTAACCTGATAGGATGGGGACTATATTGCTATAGGTGCTTTATTAAATTTATTGCAAAAAAAGAGGAAGGATTCTAAATTTAATGTGTGATTTTTTTTATTTCAGAAAAATTTTTAGCGTAGATTTTGAATCTGGCTCTTCTCAGAAGATTTGATTGTTCCCGTAACAACTTCACTGGTATAAATGGATAAAAAGATACTTTCCTAATTTCTAACTGGTCGTTGTGTTTTGATTAATTCATGATCATATTTTTTATTTTTAATTCCATTTATCTATACTAAAATTTTGCTATTCCTACTATATTTTTTGATAGAACTATTCCTACTATATATATATATATATTGATAAAGCTTAATTTTAATCCTAATCTTATCTAGAAGAGAGGAGAAGATGGAGACTTAGGAGAAGTAAAGGGGTGTTGCTGGTAGATTTAGTACCCATGACCTAATCCTATTCCTACTATATTTGTGTATGAACTATGCATACATTTTATATACAGTATAAATTTACAAAAATATATTTCATGAATGATTATAAGTATAGTATTAAAAGAAAATTGTTTTAACTTTGAGGACTAAAAATGTTATTATACGAGACCATATTAAAAGCCCGTTTCAATTGTAACGATAGAGTGAATTGTTTGTAACAATATTTTAATTAATTGACATGTTTGAAACTTTTAAAAGAAAATTGATATGTTTGTTATCAAACCCATAATTAAATGACATTTTGTGTGATTTATATTTAGATAAGAAATCTTATGAATAAGGGTTATTGATAACTAAGTATTTCACACTGCAAATATAGAATAGATCTATACTTTTATTCTTTTACCTCTAAGTAATCAAAATTGAACTACAATAAATGTCTCTCTTATGTGTGTCATTAGGGAGTGTAAATGTAACACCCTCACCTGTATTTATTATCCTATACTAGTATAGAGTGTCACATACCATTTAACCGTATTTTCAAACTAACCAAATTAATCTAAAAACAGTAAATTTTTTTATCTCGTAAGTTCAATTACTAATTTTTAATTGGTCAAATAGATTCCATTTTCAGGCAGCAATTTAGCAGTTTGTAACTACACCTTTTTATTTAGTATACTGCATAAAAACTACCTAACTTAAAAATTGTCTTAACTCCTCTAAAAATCAAGGTTATAATTTTTACCTGATTTCCATTGCTAGAAAGTTCTTTAAACTACTATAAAGCACATTATAAAGTACCCATTTATCTATATATTAATATTACAAACCATATCTAGATCAGTTAAAGTGAGCTACTACTATTTTATACATGCCAACTAGAGATAACCAAAATACATCAAAGATATAAAATTACCGATACAACTACTTTTCCTCAGGGTGATGATGCTGATATTCCTTACTCATGCCCTGGATTACTACCTACGCGTGAAAATCATCACACGTTAAGCAAACACTTAGCGAGGCATTAAAATTATTTAACATACATCAACATGCCTGAAATATATCAATAATATAAAGAACATGTAATTTGATCACCATTCTTTAATTTTCCTTATGTTAATTAAATATCAACATAATATAATATATATATTCCGGATTTATAAATCCTATTAATATCCTTGCCATTATCCGACAGTTTATCTACCCTCTAATTTTATTGACCATTTATTTTCAAATAAATTATTGCCCAACCTAGTTTGAGGACTTGAGTACACGAGTCAAAAACCGCACCAAAGTGCTAATAAACCGCACCGAAGTGCTAAGTGACCGCACATAAGTGCTAAAGAACCACACCTAAGTGTTAATAAACCGCACCGAAGTGCTAAACAGCTAGACTCTATGGCATGCCAACTATACTCTATACCTCATTAACTTACTTGGGCATACTTTCCAATTCCATATTTGATTCATCCATGGCAATATAATTAAATACTGGACAGTTCATACCCTAAATATAACATAAACATACATACCTAGTATATTTAGTGATCAAATGCTTCATAGTTCTACCTTTGACAACTCTCAATATGTCAAATATCAAAATAAATATAATCTTCAAGCATATAATTATACCAGACTTAACATCAGTCTTTTAAATCAAACATGATATTTTCCATGCATAAAAGTGCACTCACCTCGACACTTTATACTTTGTCAATGTTCAACTAGCCTCACTAAGTTCAACTTTGATCTCGTTGCTTTCCTCGATTGCTAACTCGGTCTTGCTTTCGTTCACAGTCTACAATGTATTAAAAATTACCATAAGTACATTCCAAATTATATGTTAGTATCCAACTAACACATAAACAATATAGGAATAATTTTCCTATAAACACCTTAATATTTTCCAAATATTAGTTTTATGACACAAGTCATTCCATCTCCAATACTTTGTATTTCTTCCAACTCTTACTCAAAGAATGATTTATAACTCATTCTAACCTTAATTCCAGCATAATACTTCCATGAAAATAAATTTTCACTTTAGTCCTTAAATTTTTCCTAATTGCCGAATTGGTCCCCAAACTTTTCCAAATTTCCGAATTGATCCCTATGTTCTACAAAATCCAAAAATGGTCCAAACAACATTTTTAAAGCTTGTAAAATCATAATTTCAACATTTCCAAATTTATAGAAAAATTTCCATAATTTCCCCTAATTCCTTCAAAATGCCGAAATCACCTATCTACTTTTCCAAGTTTCCAATTTAGTCTACTTAACACTTAAACATCATTTCCAAGGCTTCACAACCATTCCCAACTCAAAATCATTCCAAATTAAACTTTTCTACTAAAACCCTAACTTTAAACAATTTAGGGTTTAGCTATTTCCAAGCAATTTCAACCATCACACAAGCTTTAATATGATTCCACAACATCATCTTTATAAAAAAACTAACCTTAGTTCATCCTAAACCAACTTCCCCTTCATCCATCAATTCCTCAAAACTAAGGTTTTAAGTAAGAAAAGCATGAACAAATGGTACCAAGAGAGAGAATTTCATGTAGATTAATTCTTTGTTTCATGCTTTCATCCAAAATCCAAAGAAATAAGCTTGAAAAATCAAAAAAAAAATTTCTCCTTACCTCAAGAAGTGTTCGAACAATGGCTGATGTTGGGAGAAAAATCTTGAATTTTCTTTTAGCTCAAATTTGGCCATTTGTCCTTAATATAATTAAAATGAATTAAAAATTCATTTTAATGTTTAATGACCTTTTTACCCTTGAAATCCAAAGCTCCATATCAAGCCACATGTCTAACTACCAAATCAAGGGTCCAAAACAATCCAAGGAGTTAGTGATTACCAACTTTGCCCTTGCCATCTTCAAAAATTACCATCTTGCCATTTTCTTATCCAATGACTAAGATTAAACATGGAAAAGTAATTTTTAATCTAATGATCCATATTAATTTCCAGTAAAATAAGGCATGGAAATGACCCTTTTACCCTTGCCTTATTTTAATAAAATATCTCATTTATTCGATTAAATCCTATTATCCGAATTTTTCTCGAACTTTAAAGCTTTATAGCTCTTAATACAAACTTCGTATAAAAAATCCGTGTATCACGAAAATGCCACTCTTGGGGGTGAACTATTGATTTATGGTACTAACTTACATACTTTTAAAAATTACAACTTGGTCTCTAAACTTTCCAAAGTTTACATTTTGGCACCAAACTTTTCAAATTTTACATTTCAGTCACCAAACTTTTCAAGTTTTATACTTTGGTCACTAACCAAAATTTCTAGATATTACAATTCTTCCCTCTTAAGATAATTCATCCTCGAATTTTCCTAAGTACTATGTTGAAAAAGATGCGGATACTACTTTTTCATTGATTCCTCAGGTTCCTAAGTAGCTTCCTCTACTTTGTGACACTTTGACTAGAGGAATCTTTTTATTTCTTAACTGTTTTTCTCCGTGAGCTAATATTCTCACAGGTTCCTCCTCGTATGTCAGATCTTGCTGAATCTCGATTTCTTTCGGTGTAATGACATGAGAAGGATCTGATCGATACTTCCTCAACATGGATGCATGAAAAACATCATGGATCTTACTCATCTCAGGTGGCAATGCTAACTGGTATGCCACTGGTCCAACTCTTTTTAGAATCTCATACGGGCCGATGAATCTTGGACTAAGCTTACCTTTTCGTCCAAAGCGTAACACTTTTTTCCAGGGTGATACTTTTAAAAATACCATATCTCCAACTTCAAACTCAATATCCTTTCTTTTAAGATCCGAGTAAGATTTTTGTCTGTCAGAGGCAGCTTTGAGGTTGTCTTGAATTATTTTTACCTTATCTTCCATTCTCTGAACAAAATCTGGTCCAATAACCTTTCGATCCTCAAGCTCGAACTAATTCAACGGCGTTCTGCATTTTCTCCCATATAATGCTTCGTAAGGAGCCATCTTTATGCTTGTTTGATAACTATTATTATATGCGAATTCCGCTAATGGGATATGCTTTTCCAAAGAACCCGTAATATTTATTACACACGCTCTAAGCATATCCTCAAATACTTGGATAGTTCTCTCCGACTGCCCGTCCGTCTGGGGATGAAAAGCAGTACTAAAATGCAATTTTGTTCCCAATGCTTCGTGTAAAGCACTCCAAAATCTTGAGGTGACCCTGGGATCCCTGTCTGATATAATAAACATAAGAACACCATGCAATTTAACAATCTCTTTGATGTACAGTTTCTTAACTTGTGCAAAGAATAATCCGTGCGAACTGGTATAAAGTGTGCTGATTTAGTTAATCGATCCACAATCACCCAGATTGCATCCTTTTTACTTGGTGTCAAAGGCAAGCCCGTTACAAAATCCATAGTAACTCTCTCACATTTCCATTGTGGAATAGAAATTGGTTGAAGTAATCCGGATGGTACTTGATGTTCTGCTTTTGCTTGTTAACAAGTCAAACACTTGGCAACAACCTCTGTGATGGCTCGTTTCATGTCTGGCCACCAAAAATGACTTTTCACATCTTGATACATTTTGTTACCGCCTGGATGCATTGTTAAAGGGATGTAATGGGCTTCAAAAACTGTTTCTTTCTTCAGCTCATCATTCTCAGGAACGTATAAACGTCCTTTATAATATAAGCACCCATTAGACTTTACTTCAAAGTCCTTAGGTTCCCCACTTTCTATTTGTTTTATCTTTTCCAAGCACCCTTCATCTTTGGCTTGTAACTCTTTAATCCTCTCTATCAAAGTGGGATTGATTTGAAACTCTGCCACTAATGCACCATCTTCCTGAATTTTCAATTGGGCATTCAGGGGTCTCAAGGCAAAAAATGTTTTCCGGCTAAGTGCGTCTGCTACCACATTAGCCTTTCCCAGATGATAATCAATAATTACATCATAATCCTTGATTAATTATATCCATCTTCTCTGTCTCAAATTGAGCTTCTTTTGGGATAACAAATACTTCAAACTTTTATGGTCAGTGAAAATATAGGATTTTTCACCATATAAGTAGTGTCGCCAAATTTTTAGGGCAAACACCACTACAGCCAACTCTAAATCATGAGTGGGATAGTTTCTTTCATGAGTTTTGAGTTGCTGTGAAACATAAGCTACCACGTTTCCTTCTTGCATCATCATACACCCTAAACCATTATGGGAGGCATCGCTATATATTACGAATTCTTTTCCAGGTTATGATTGTACTAGAACATGAGCTTCTGTCAGAACCTTCTTTAATTGATCAAAGCTTTCTTGACATTTTTCTGTCCAAACGAACGATACATCTTTTCTTAACAGCTTGGTTATCAGAGAAGCAAACATTGAAAAATCTTTCGCAAACCGCCGGTAATAACCAGCTAATCCCAAAAAGCTTCTCGCTTCAGAGATGTTCTTAGGGACTTTCCATTCAAGGATTGCTTTAACCTTCTTAGGATCAACTCGAATTCCTTCGGCTGAAACTACATGCCCTAGGAAATTTACTTCTGATAACCAGAATTCACACTTTGACAGTTTTGCATATAACTTCTTTTCTCGTAAGATCTGGAGAACAACTCGTAGATGAGCATCATACTCCTCCCTGGTTCTAGAGTAAACCAATATATCATCAATAAATACTATCACAAACCGATCCAAATACGGCTAGAAGATTCGATTCATTAAATCCATAAACGCAGCTGGTGCATTTGTAAGTCCAAATGGCATTACTACAAACACGTAGTGCCCATATCTAGTTCTGAAGGTTGTCTTTGGTATATCTGCTTCTTTGATTTTTAATTGATGATACCTCGATCGAAGATCAATCTTAGAGAACACCGTTGCTCCCTTGAGTTGATCAAAAAGATCATCAATCCTCGGTAAATGATACTTATTCTTTATCATCACCTTATTAAGTTGACGATAATCCACACATAGCCTCATAGATCCGTCTTTCTTCTTTACAAACAAGACTGGGGCTCCCCAAGGTGATATGCTTGGTCGAATGAAGCCTTTATCTAACAATTCTTGCAATTGAGCCTTCAACTCCTTGAGCTCTGTAGGAGCCATTCTATAAGGTGCTATTGATATTGGTGTTGTTCCAGGGAGTACATCAATACCAAATTCCACCTCTCGATCTGGAGGTAAGCTGGGTAATTCATTCGGAAAAACATTTAGAAATTCTCGCACATTGGGTATGTTTTCCAGATCTATTTTTGATTCTGGAGCACTTATCATATGAGCTAAATAGGCTTTATAATCGCATGAGAACAACTTCCTGACAGTTACAGTTGCAATCTTCGAGCTCAAATAGTTCTGTCTTTCACCTTCAAACACTATTTCTGAACCCTCTGGCCCCTTTAAGACTACTCTTTTTAATCGACATTCAACCATAGCATAAAATGCCAATAGCCAATCTATTCCAAGAATAATTTTAAATTCTTGAAAAGGCAATTCCATAAGATCGGCAGAAAATTCTACTACTTGAATTTTTAAATGACATTTCCTGCATATCCTACTCACTTTGGCACTTTGTCCTATTGGGTTGATGGTAATTATCTCACTCGAAATTAGTTCTACTAGGATGTTTCTTTCAATTATTACTCTAGAACTAATGTATGAATGAGTAGAGCCTGGATCAATTAAGGTAAAAATAGGTCTGCCAAAGAGTTCGATCATACATGCAACGATTTCTGCATCATTTCGATCTTCAACAGTTTTTATGTTGTATACCCGAGCTGTAGCTCTACTTTCTTGATTAGGTGTTGATGCAGATGCTCCTGGTTTTCCACCTTTGTTCCCCTTGCCCCTTGGTGGTGCGGCAACAAACTGATGTGGATGAAGCTTCAGATAATTCTTCTTGAAATGCCCAGCTTGTCCACAATGGAAACATGCTCCGATCAACTAGCATTGACCAGGATGCCTCTTGCCACAATGCTCACATTCCAAAATCGGGCAAACTCTAGACCCTCGAGTACCCACAGTATTCATCTGAGACTGCTTTGATTTCCCTCATTCATACCCCTTTTTAACTGAAGAGGCAGATGCTGCAGGATGCTGATGTGACATTCCCTTGCTGCGTTTAAACGATGACACAGCAAATGACCCCCTGACCTTTTTCTGGTCTGACTCTGCTTTTCTACCTTCTCTTCGAGGTCCACTCTTTCTATAGCCTTGGCTCGGTTCACCATTTCTTGAAAAGTAGTGAAATTACGGGAATCAATATCCTCTTATATTGAGAATCCAATCCAGATATGAATATGTCAATTCTAGATCTTTCAGTTGGGAGAAATTCTGTTGTAAATCGGCTCAGTCTATTAAATTTGCATTCGTACTCATAAACCGATCTGCCATGCTGTTTAAGCTGCAGAAATTGTTGCCTCATATCTTCCACAAATACACCTCCAATATACTTTTCTTTGAATTCTTGAAGAAAGAATTCCCAAGTAATCTGCTCCAGATGTACTTGTGCAGTTATCACATTCCACCATATACTGGCTGGTCCCATCAGAAGGGATACTACTCCTTCCAATTTTCCTTGATCATCACAAGGAATTCTGTTTAACATAATCTTGATATCGTTTAACCAGTAATCAGCATCCATCGGATTTGCATCAGTATCACCTCGAAATTCTGGTGCTCCGATTTTCCTTAGTTCCCTTGGGACTGATACTGGTGCTCGCCGATTTATAATCGCATCCAAGTAAATACTGGTCCTCAAGTTTGGCTTTTAAATTAGTGGCATCGATAGTATATGGAGGTTGTTACCTTAATTCGTGTCTAATTTAATATTTGTATGTCATAAGTTTGAGGTGCAAGTAGTTAAAGCTCTCAGTTAACACCTATATTTTTTCCCAAGGTTGTGGGTTCGAAATCCGTTAGGAGTAAATTCCACTTTCCCTCCCCTAGGTCCCCTATGTAGAAATTGTTCAAAAATTTAATATTTAGAAGTCATAAGTTTGAGGTGCACGTAAGTATGTATGTTTACGAATAGAAATCCTCTTTTCTTTTTTAGTGTTTTTATTTATGTCCTACATTTAAAAATTAAGTTTAGGTTAGGGTTTAAGGTTAGAGTTTATGATTATGGCTTAGGGAATTGATGGTTGGATGTATTTTTTAGGCTTTAGGGTTGAGACTTAGAATTTAATTTTTTTAAATGTTGGACACAGAAAGGATAGATGATTTTTGTTCGTATGTTTTTGCTACAACTCATATTATAAATTTAAGTGATTAAACTGTCAAAAATATATTTGAAATCATATGTTCATCGTTAAAATTGGCTTGTTCACGTGAATTATACTTATTAAAACAATTTTTGTAATGATTAATTAAGAGTAAAGAACATATAAAATCATTTAATAACAGGGAGATTATCATGTTATTGTTGCCGTAGTATTTCAACTTTTAGTTCGAGATATCAAAAATCTAACGCTTCAGATTTTGAGATATTTTGTCATAATATTTGAGATTGTAATCATTTGCAAATATACTTGTAATTTCCTTTTTAGAAAATAGAGGAAACATCGAGAGACATTGATCAAGCTAATCAATAAATGCAAAAATCCAAAGGTAGCATCGAGACTGATGGAACAGAGGAAGTTTCGTCCTAGTTTCCTAAGACTAGTATATTTTTTGATAGCACTATTCCTGCTATATATATTTTAATAAAACTTAATTCTAATTTTAATTCTACTCCTATCTAGAGGAGATAGGAAGAGGGAAACTCTAGGAGAAAAAAAAAGGGTGTTGCTGATAGATTTAGTACCCATGACCTAATCCTATTCCTACTATATTTGTGTATGCACTATGCATACATTTTATATACAATATAAATTTACAAAAATATATTTCATGAATGATTATAAGTATAGTATTAAAAGAAAATTGTTTTAACTTTGAGGACTAAAAATGTTATTATACGAGATCATGTTAAAAGCCCGTTTCAATTGTAACGATATAGTGAATTGTTTGTAATAATATTTTAATTAATTATTTTAAAAAAATTGATATATTTGTTATCAAACCCATAATTAAATGACATTTTGTGTGATTTATATTTAGATAAGAAATCTTATGAATACGGTTTATTGACAACTTAGCATTTCACACTGCAAATATAGAATAGATCTATACTTTTATTCTTTTATCTCTAAGTAATCAAAATTGAACTACAATAAATGTCTCTCTTATGCGTGTCATTAGGGAGCGTAAATGTAACAGCCTTACCAGTATTTATTATCCTATACTAGTATAGAGTGTTACATACTATTTAACCGTCTTTTCAAACTAACCAAATTAATCCAAAAACAGTAAATTTTTTTTATCTCATAAACTCAATTACTAATTTTTAATTGGTCAAATAGATTTCATTTTCAGGCAGCAATTTAGCAGTTTGTAACTACACCTTTTTATTTAGTATACTGCATAAAAACTACCTAAATTAAAAATTGTCTTAACTCCTCTAAAAATCAAGTTTATAATTTTTACCTGATTTCCATTGCTAGAAAGTTCTTTAAACTACTATAAAGCACATTATAAAGTACCCATTTATCTAGATATTAGTATTACAAACCATATCTAGATCAGTTAAAGTGAGCTACTACTATTTTATACATGCCAATTAGAGATAACCAAAATACATCAAAGATGTAAAATTACCGATACAACTACTTTTCCTCAGGGTGATGATGTTTTTACCCTTGCCTTATTTTAATAAAATATCTCTTAAAATATCTCATTTATTCGATTAAATCCGATTATTCGGATTTTTCTCGAACTTTAAAGCTTTATAGCTCTTAATATAAACTCCGTATCAAAAATCCGTGTATCCCAAAAATGCCACTCTTGGGGGTGAACTATTGATTTACGGGACTAACTTACATACTTTTAAAAATTACAACTTGGTCCCTAAACTTTCCAAAGTTTACAATTTGGCACCAAACATTTCAAATTTTACATTTCAATCACCAAACTTTTCAAGTTTTACATTTTGGTCACTAACCAAAATTTCAAGATATTACAGTAAATGAACTGAGCTTGAACGAATAAGATTATGTTTGTATTCGTTTATTTATTTTTGAAGGTGTTTATGTTCGTTTAAATTTTTAATATCGCATTAGTGATCGTTTATTTATTTTTGAAGGGGTTTGTATTCATTTGTTTAGTGTTCGCAAACACCCCTTATGTTCGAGGTATGTTTTTTACGAGAATCCCTAATAAAAGATTTAATTTTAAAACCGGTTAAAACGAATGAATATAATATATATATATACATACAAACGAATATACAATAATATGTATTAAACTATAAATAAGTAAATAAGTAAATAACAATAATAGTAATAATAATAATAATAATAATAATAATAATAATAATAATAATAATAACGATGTAGTAATAAAAGAAGACTTTACAAACAAAAATATACTATATGTTATACACTTAATATATACTACATATATTATATACAAATATAATATACATTATATGATATTGTATACATATTAAATATATATAATAATATACTATATACTATATACTATATAAATATACTATACATGAATATATAATACTATATCATATACATATATATATATAATATTAAGATAATATTAATAATAATATACATATACATAAATGTAAAAAATACATAATATGTAATAGGAAAACAATATATATATACATACATACATACATACATATATAATAATAATAATAATATGTAAATATAATAATAATTAAAAAAAGACCAAATTGCAAAAAATCGAAAATGGAAAGTTGAAGAGAGGGCGAAATTTAAAGAAAATAAAAGGGGAAGGCTTGCGGAGATAACAAAAATGGGGCGAAGGGGTTGGTAGGGTAATTTATCCACCGAAAACCTGATAAAATTGAATTTAGTGACTAAATTGAAAGATATTTAAAAATCTCAGGGACTGCGGAAGTAATTATCCCACGCGACAAACCCCTAATATAAAAGTGTTAGGGGCGAATGGGCTTAGTGTGTAAATAGCCCTTAATTTTACTCTAGTATATAAGCCACATTTAAAAAAAATCATTATTTTAGTATTCAAGAAAAATAAACCCCTCAAACTCTCCCTCTTTTCCCTGTCGGCCCTTTTGCCCACCTTGCTTTTGCCGCTGCCGGCCGAGTCGTCGTCGTGTGCCGCCGCTCGCCGACTACGGCCGCCACTCACCAGCGACGACCACCACCTCATGTGGTTGTCGATGAGAGTAAAAAAAGGCCGGTAAACTCAGGTAAGCCTTCTAAACCCGAATCTTTGCTTTATTTTCAGTAATAATCTCCTAATCTCCCTAGATCTAAAAAAACGAAAAGATTTTAAATTGTTCTTTCTCCTTTTTTGCCTTTTTGTTGTTGTTGTTGTTGTTGTTTCCGATACGAACTTGGATGATGATACGGTGAAAGTCTATCCTCGTTTTTTATCATTCGAAAAACTATATTTTTTTTACAGATTTTAGATGGGTTTTATACCCACATTTTACATGCAAGTTGGTAAAAAAACAAATACAAATTGGGACTTGATTCTTCTTTTTCGATTTTGCATGTCTGACTTGGATGGTGGTGGGCGGTCGCTGGCGCGCGTGGAGATTGGGTGAGGGGCGGCGGCGTCTGGCAAATGGGGGATAAGGTTTAGGTTATAATTTTTAGGGTTAGGGCTAATTTAGTAATTATGGTAATTTTGAGTTATTTGGGTATCTGAGTATTGGGTTTGGGCTGTATTGGGTTGTTGGGTATTTAATTTGGACATGGGTTGTTTGTAATGGGCTAAGCCCGGACAGAAAATGGGTACTACAACCTTCACCATTATTTAAAATGTAAAAAAGGGGAAAATGATAACTGGGTAAACGAGCTTGCTCGTGAAGATAAACGAACCAAACACACCTCTGTTCATGTTCATTCGTTTATTAAAGGAATATAAAAAATTTTGTTGATACTCGTTTATTTAGCTTAATAAACGAACTTTATACGAACGATTCACGAACAGTTCGTCGAACGTTCTGTTCATTTACACCCCTACTTGTCGTGTTTTATATTGGTAACACGGTCTTTCCCAACCGCATGTAATACAACTACTTCACTTTTTTATTAAATTTATTTCTTCGTTATTTTTTACATTTTAAGTTACTCCCAACTTCCAACATAAAATTTTCAGTTAGGGGAGAACATCAATTTGCTCATACTAGGTCTAGAACCCACAACCTAGGGGATAAAAAAAGGAAAATTTACTCCTACTAGGTCTAGAACCCACTGTAATCACTCATTTTTATCTGATTTGTAAATATTGTGCTAATGTATATTTAATATTATTATTGCATGAGTGTTAGTAAGATAAAAATGTATAGGTGTGATATCTGTGAGTGCATATATATGTACGTATTAGTAATTATTTATATGTATGCTTGTATGTTACATGTTTGAATATTTGATTAATTTGCATGTATGCTGTGTGTATATATAATGTATGTATCTTCATGAGTTGGTGTGTGAGTATATATATATTGATACACGTATGTGTCCATATGTATATGTATGCATGCTTGTGTGTCAGTAAATGTTGGTGTTTTGCATGTACGCGTATTGTATGTACATGTGTGTGTGTTTGTGTTATTATTATTAACATTATCATTATTAATGGACCAATTCAAGATGAAACCCATAAATTATAAACAAAAAAAATAATAATAATTAAGGTCCAGTCCTTATACAAATATAAGACCCAAGTACAAAATTAAGTTACAGGCCCAACCGGCCAAATCCTATATCTGAAGGCCCTAAATTGTCTAACCCTAGTGTTTTCCCCTTGTGCAGCCAACCAGGAGCCGTTGGATCAAAATGTTGATCCAACGGCCACGATCAAAGGGGGAAGTTATCCAGCTGGCCGCGTGTATTACACGCCCAGACCGTTCGGCTGCCACGCGCGTGTTTGATCCACGCGCGGACTCTTCGATCTCCCACGCGTGTTGAATCCCATGCGCCAGAACTCCTCGGCTGCTGAGCTCCACGTGTCACGATCTGGAGCCGTTCCACCTGTTCGAGGTTTCATCTGGACCGTGTATTCTTTAAGTTATCTCAACCGTTGGATCGAATCTGATCCAACGGTCGAGAACGCCTCTGGCCGAAGACATCTCCCCCATACTGCCATCATACTTCCACCACGCCGGCCTCCAACCACCGCGTTCAGGATTGCCAGACACATCAAAAAAATCACCAAAAAAGAGGCTATGTCAGTATCATTTTAGATCTGAAAAAGATGTATTTTATAGTACTTGCTACCAAACCAAAAAAGAGGGATATATGTATGAAACAAGTAATTTGTAAGGCAGTTCAGTTGTAATCAGTTATAGAGAAAATAAAAAAGAAGCACAAAGTTTTAGTGGTAACTCCTCTTTCTTTTCCTTACTCCATGGCATGCATGTAAAACAAAAAGAAGCGATAAAGAAAGGGGGAGGGGTGGATAGGAATCTTTACCCTAGTCGTCAGTGGGTCTCCCCTCGCCAGTAATAAGCTGCATCAGTTTCTCAAAAATTGAACAAGGTGAACTGAAAAGGGGGAGAGATCCCTTTCGGTCTCGTTTTAAAAAAAACAATTTTCATCCTCGTATTTTCTTAGATCTAGAAAAAGGGAGTCTTTTCTGGGAATCTAAGTTGTGTTTTGAGTTTGGGTTGAAGTGAAGGTTGTTTTGGTGGTTTTTTTAGGTTCGCCGGCCGCCGAGAGTCGTCGGTTTCTGGGTTTGTCAAGGGTTTGAAATTGGTTGTCTGAGAGAAAAATGAGAGAGTGGGAGTGGGGGAAACGCTATCTTAAGGCTAAATAAAATGAGAAAAGGGGAGAGGGGAGGTCGGTTAGGGAAATTTATAATTAAACCTCTAATTAAAATTGGTCTAATTACATCATAAGTCATCTCGTGTTTTGGGTATTTTCGAAACGGTCTCGCCCTTTGGGGAAATTACGAACCTAATCCCCTTTATATTTCCAAGTTTTTTAATTCCGTCCTGAGATCTATTCGAAATCCGTTTTCAAATGGTTAAATTACGCCCCAAGGATCTCCACGTTTTTGAACTTTGCATTTCTAGCCTGCCCCTTGGTCCAACTACAGATTTAGTCCTTTTAGGTTCTGTTTGATTTGCAATTTCATCCCTAAATCGCACTTTATTACCTTTTAATTTCTGTTTCTTATTTTCGTTTCTTTTCATTTCAGTCCTGTTCCATATTAAATATTCATGTTTATTTATTATGATCGTATATGTTGATGTATCTCTTTTGCATTCTTACATGTCTCTCATACATGCTTCGTATTCTCATGTTTATATGTATATATGTGTTCAGTTTATGGTGATTATGTATTTTTATACGTTGGTTTAGTCATTCGTAACATACATGTTCTATTGATATTTTAGTTGACTCGTACACGACATGTTTTGTATTTTAGCATGTATTGTATGTTCTCTTTGCTTTTAGGTTACGCGTTAGTATGTTTTCTTTGTCATGTATAATACCATGTTTTTATTTGTCGTATGTAGATTGTGTCTCAAACTATGTGCTAGGTATTAGTTTCTCTATTAGTACGTTGTTCTGAGTTGTGAAAATTGAAATCATAATATATTTATGTTTTACATATGTTACAATGTGTTTTATTTTTAATACGTATGTATTCTTGAAATATGTGTTTTTATTCCCACATGTTTTTATTCATGCTTTGTTATTGTGATGTGTTATGTTCGTGTTGTTTTTCATATTTATTTACTTTTGTATCATCCATTTATTATTATTATTATTATTATTATTATTTATTTTGTCCTTTACTATGTCAATGCGAATGTATACTTCCAAGTTATTTCCCTAAGGTTGCATAATGGAATATAAATTGTCAATGCGGTGCCTTTTTATCCGAGCGTAAACGGGGCCAGTATCAGGCGTAGTGATAGTGGTTGGGCGTTTACTATCGGATAACAGGGCCTTTAAAATTTACCCGCACTTATAACCAAATTTTAAATTAATCGTCACATTAATCTGGAAAGTCTAATATTAATAAAGCGGTAATTACTAAAGTACCAATTCTTGGGCGGTGTGTGGGTGCTAATCATTCCCCATCCGTAACCGACTCCCAAACCCAATAGTTTTCGAATCTCTGGTTTTATGGTGTCCGGCCTACCTAAATGGCCGGTGGTGACTCCAATTACTAAATAAAACGCGGTTTTTAAAACCCCACAGAATAAATATTTTTATACCCGAAAAACCACAAACACCTCGAAAATCCATTTTTAGCGAAACATACCCTCGCTACAGATGACGACTCCGCTGGGGACATTTTTTGTTTTTCAAAAACAAAAGAGAGAGTCAAGCTTTTTCAAATAATTACCACTTTACTAATATTAGAAGTTCCGGATTAAAGTGACTATTAAATTAATATTCGGTTGTAATTGCACATTTATTTTAACGCATTTAAAATTTGGCATATAAACTCGTTTGTAAGTGGGGGGAAAACGCTAATGCTTTCATGGAGATATCGTTCTCTCATGTAGGCCTAGCAAGTACCTTCGGGGTTCGAGTACCTTATGCTTTCGTAAGGATATCGTTCCTTCGCGCAGGCATAAGCGAATGTGTCCCCCTGAATTGAACCCCGTTAAAAGGAGCCTATAATGGGTGATGATCATGGGCCTTGCTACCCTTAGTAGGGGATAGCAAGGACAATTCAGGTACCTCCTAGCACCAACACTGCATATAGAGAACATAGAAACCCACCCTATTAGAGCCATGCGGATAACCTTAGGTGTTTTAGATGGGTAAATAGGGTTGTTTTGTCTGTTTACCTTATTTAATTCGTCTTTTTATTTATGTATTTATTAATTCTATCCGGTACCGACTTGTCTTATTTTGCTATTTTTCATGCATTATTACATTTGCATTACATAAAGGTAGTGGATCAAGTGGTTTGCCCGATCAGAAAGTCTTTCACCATGGAAAAAAGGTGTCTTAGAAAAGAGGAGCTTAACTTGTCAGTTAGACATTGGTCAGAGGTCAACCAGAAGGCCCAAGGGGACAGTTTACCAAGTGAGCACGTAATAGCAGGGTACACCTATGTGAGTCTTCAACAGAACAACTTAGGGGATCTTCAAAGTATCTGGGAAGGATGGGACCAGAGATTACAAGATAGGTTCTGTGATAGTTATGGCGACATTACACAATTGATATACACTCGGGTCAACCAGCCCCTACTCCGAGCCATTTTTCAGTTCTGGAATCCTGCCTTTTGCTGCTTCACCTTCAATGGACAGGACATGATGCCCACAGTAGAAGAATATACCGCTTTACTTAATCAGAAAAACGTTCAGGAAGATTGGATTTACGCAAAACCTTCGAGGAATCAAAATTACACTTCAAAGCTCAAAACCTTTACCGGAATGAGTGACGATTGGGTTAATGGCTTGATCCGACTTCAAGGAGATAGTACAGTATTTGCATGGGAGAACATTCGAGACATCCTACCTGCACATCCGGATGAGGAGAAAAGGATAGACATGCTTGCCTTGGGAATATATGGGTTGGTGATCTTTCCAAGAATTCTTGAAAACATTGATGTAGCCATTCTAGATCTGTTTGAGCGTGTAAAATGACGAGCAAACCCAGTACCAGCAATTTTGGCCGAGACCTTTATTTCTTTAAATGCCAGTCGGAAGCATGAAGAAGGACGTTTTCGAGGATGTGCGCAACTGTTACAGGTATGGATTCAGAGCCACATGTGGAAGACGCCGACGAGGGTCCTACTGGGATATCATTCCAAGGTTTTTCGCCTTTACGGGAATACTTAGCAAAAGAGTGGCGAGAGGACTTGAAAACAAGAAAATGGGCTAGTTTCTTCAGGAACATTCAAGACGAAGACATAGTATGGAGGGTCCCGTGGCTCGGTAGAGTTAGTTACTTTTTATATAGTTACGGTGATTTCAACTGGCTGATGATGTTAGGACTGCACGGAGGGATTGCTTGTGTTCCGCTTTTGGTGTCCCGATAATTCAGATCACGATAGTTCATTCCCAATACCGCCGGGTTAAGCCGAACTGAATTTCTTTTCGAAGGGGAGTTCAAAGAAAAAGTTCAGACTATCATGAGGGCTTGGGACCATTGTTACCGGATCAGGGTGGAAGGAGACACCGAGCACATGACCACCCCAGACTATGATCTTTGGAGACGTTTGAGGGTTAATGATGTGATTCTCGAATCCGATCAAGGACCAGTGGTGTCGCTTGAGGAGCTTACAAGGGTGGTACCATCTGAAGCCGATATCTTACAGAATGAACTCGAAGAAATTAAGAGGAAAATGGACACCCGACAGACTCAACATGCGAGTGAGCTCTATAAAGCAATCTTAGAGGTCGACAAACGGGTTGAGATCATTAGACAGTTGAAGAAATTAAATGCGGATTTAAGCGATAAGAACGCTCTTTACCAAAAGGATACCCTCATACTCCAAGCGAAGATACAGAAGGCCGGCCGAAGTCAGCTTGTATCCGTGGAAAAGGAAAGAATGAACGGTATCCGTTTAATGGAAGAAGAACGAGAAATCAACAAGAGAGCGATCAAGAAGGAGATAGAAAACTGCCGGTTGGCTATTGATGAAGAAAGACAGTCCTTCAACAAGGCCATTGACCAAGAAAATGAAATAACTAGGCAAAATATTAGCAAAGAAAAACAAGCGGTCAACTACGAGAGAGAAAACATCGCCGCTTGGAAAAGAAGGTCCATGAGTAGCCAGAATAGACTGTTAGAGGTGCAAAAGTTGTACGACGACACTATCCAAAGTCTGGATCAGAATGTCGAGTTGGGAAAAAAGATGGCAGAAGTAGAATACTTCTTTCGAACTTATTGTCAGAGGAATGGCTTCACTGAGCTACAAGAAAGAGAGCGCGAAGTAGGCACGTTACGAACCCGAATTAAGTCCCTTGAAGCGACTATTGAGGATTATAAGGAAAGAATCAGTGTATTCAAAGAGGCCGCAGCCGGAGGGGACATTTATTGGCAAAGGAGACTGCATGATGTTGCTCGGATGGTGCAGGATAGGGACCAATATTACGCCAACCTGATGGTGGACATACAGCGAGTCGCCAGGCTTGTGAATGATTTGGCCATTGAAGCTGAAACACTCCGACCTTTCGTGGTCCCAGAAATGGAAGAAGCTACCAGGTTCATCAAGCTGCTCAGGGCAAGTGGAAAACTAGGAGATAGAGCCAGGGCTTATCTGTAGGGCTCTGTATTGTAATTAGTACTCTTTTGTATTAGGGACCTTCACTTTGTAATATGAATTCTATTGCAATTTAGATCCTTTAATTCCCGTGGAAGTAGTTCAAAAGGGTTATTACCAGCGGAATCAGTACCTTTATCTGCATACATTCTTGCATTGCATCATGACATCCGCATCATTATGCATGCATTTATTTTTCTTGCAACCATATTAACATTATAAATATTATGGCAGTGTGTGTGAAAATAGAAGTTAAGCCGCAATCATTCATCATCCATATCTTACCCGATTACAAAGCAAGCTCATGGAAGACAGGATAATCAGTCTAGAAAAGGGACAAAGAGAGCTCGAGGCAAGATTTGACGAAGCCCAAAGAAGCCTCAGTGACCAAATTGCCCAGTCACAAACATCAATAGTATCCGACATAACCACATTACTGGCTAAGAGTCTCGGAAAGAGAGTTGAAGGAGAAACCGCCCAAGAACTGGAAAGTACCCCGGTTCACAATAAGGTTCAACCGGCCGGGCCGAATCCTACTAGAAAGGTATATATCGACCCTGTGGGGATGTTGACTAATATACCGGTAGGGGCACCTGAGACTCAACCCCTTGACACTGAAGCACTCTATGAAGAGGAGGTGTCGGACCTGAATTTGGTCGAAAGGATCAGGACGGAGGTAGAAAAAAGTGGGAGGAGAGGTTTCGCCTCATGGCGGAAAAATTTAAAACTTTGCAAACTATGGAAGAATCAGGAAATGACGCCAGCGACTTGAGTTTGGTATCCGACCTTGTCTTACCACCAAAATTTAAAACACAGCGTTCGACAAATACGATAGAACCACGTGTCCTTCCGCGCACATAACGATGTACTGCCGGAAGATGGTGGCCTACCTTAAGGATGAGAAGCTATTGATTCATTGTTTCCAAGACAGCCTAACTGGGGCAGCGTTACGGTGGTACACCAAGTTGACCAGGGTAAATGTCAAAACATGGAAAGATATTTCAAGAGCATTCATTGAGCAATATAAGCACGTAACAGACATGACCCCTAGTAGAATTATGTTTGAAAATATGGGGCAGAAGTCCAACGAAAGTCTACGACAGTATGCCCAGAGGTGGGAAGTGGCCGCCCAAATTCAGCCACCCCTCCCAGAACATGAAATTACGCCATTATTCGTTAATACTTTGAAAGGAGCACTTTTTGATCGCCTCATTAATAACACAACACAGAGTTTTGCTGATTTGACTAGGACTGTGGAGTCCCTTGAATTGGCAATTAAGAGTGGTAGAATTGATAGCGGGGAAAGATCTCGAAAATACTGCAAGAAGAATGAAGCAAACGCCACGAGTACTTACACCGCTCTGAAGAATTTTATAGTCTCACAGCCACAAGCACCTGTGGGAAAAGCGCAAAACTCGAATCAAAGAGAGGAAAGAACCTTGAGAAAAGAGAAAGAAAGGAAAACTTTTACTCCCCTACCCGTTCCGTACTCGGAGCTTTACTCCCAGTTGTATGAAGCAGACCTGATCCGTCCATATTACGTTACTCCTTTCAAACCACCATTCCCGTCCTGGTGTAACCCGAACGCGCATTGCGACTATCACGGCGGTGCCCCTGGACATCCCACCGAGAACTGCCTTGCCTTCAAAAAACTTGTGCAGAACTTAATTGATTCTGGGATACTGAAGTTTGAAGAACCAAGTGTAGCTACTAACCCGTTGCCTAATCATGGGGACAGAGGAGTAAATGTTATTGAAGAATGCTTTACCAGGAAGATTAAAGATGATGTGTCAGAAATCAAATCTCCTTTGCGGTGGGTATTTCAACAATTGTGCATGACCCATGTGATCGACAAAGGCATGGTAATAAGGCAGAAGGGATGCGAAGTGTATTGCGAATTTCATTAGGACGAAGGGCACGACATCCAAAAGTGCGACGAGTTTAAGAGATTGGTACAACAATTGATGAATGAAAAGAAAATAGAATTCTTCGAAGAGCCCACGGGAAATAAGGGACCGGACGTACATATGATGGACAGCCCCAACGCTAAATACGGGAGAGATAGATCTCTTATCATCTCCTTCAGGCCGGGGTGCAGGTGTCTCCCAAGGAGAAACCACTAGAATAAATCCCAATATCATCATCTCAGCACCATCCCCGTTCCCATTCAAGGATATGAGGCAAACTCCCTGGAACTATGCTGTAAATGTGACCACGCCAGAAAAGCCAGAACCGGGTGAGGCAAAAGAACTTATACTGAAGGACGAGAAAAGTAAGAGCGATGTGAATGTCGGTGAGGTGGGCCGTTTCACGAGGAGTGGTAGATGTTACTCCTCTGAGACCTTGAGGGCTGCTGAAGTGGCCAAAGATAAAGGAAAGAACACATCGGTTACCCTCACGCAGATATTCGGTGAAAAACCTCTTCCAAAGATAAATGAGCCGGTAATCGAGGCTCAGGCCAAAGAATTTCTAAAGTTCTTGAGACATAGCGAGTACAGCGTAGTGGAACAACTACGAAAGCAACCGTCTAGGATCACGGTACTGGAGTTGCTCTTGAGTTCAGAAAGACACCGTGAGGCACTATTAAAAGTACTAAATCAAACTTTTGTGCCCCAGGATATTTCTGTGACAAAACTGGACAGGATAGTGGGGCATATCACTGCCTATAACCATATAACATTCAGTTATGACGAGATCCCCGAGGGCGGAATGAGGTCCACCAAAGCCCTTAACATCACAACCCACTGCAAAGGGTATGTAGTACCTGGAATACTGATTGACAACGGGTCAGCACTGAACGTGTTGCCTATGGTGACCTTGCATAAACTACCAATAGATGGTTCTCACCTAAAGCCCTGCTATAACTCCGTAAGAGCCTTTGACGGTAAACAAAGAGGAACAATGGGAAAAATTGAGGTGCCTCTATTGATCGGGCTGACTGAGTATGTGATTGATTTTGTGGTAATAGACATAAAACCATCTTACAGCTGCTTATTGGGAAGGCCGTGGATCCACTCCGCAGGAGTTGTCCCCTCATCATTACATCAGAAATTAAAATTCGTAGTCGAAGGCAAATTGGTCACAGTAGAGGCCGAGCAGGAAATTGTTACTTCAGTGACATCATATGCCCCTTATATTCAAAATGACGAGGATGCTGCAGAATGCTCTTTTCGAGCATTAGAGCTAGTGAATGCCACATTCGTCGCGGAGGGAAGTCGGATCCCCTAACCCAAGATATCTAATTGTACCAAGATGACCGTCGTAGAAACTTTGGTCCGAGGAGCCAAAGTAGGAAGAGGGTTGGGGAAAAGATTACAAGGGAGCTTAAGAGCCAAAAGTATGATAACCAAGAAGGACCGTTTTGGGCTGGGTTACAAACCAAGTGTCCAACAGAGAAAAGAAGAACACATAAAAGCCAGATTTAAAGGAGAAGACATTTCGTGGAGACCAATGTCCTTCCCTAGTTTGAAAACCACTTTTGTCTCCGGAGGATTCTACCAACTAGGTTAAGAAGTTGAAGAGACAATTAAGGAAAATGATGTACTCAACAAGGAGGAGATATTCAATGAATCACTTGAAGGGATGTACATCAACATGATAGCTGGAAAGGGCCAAGTCAGCAAAATGTTGACCAACATCCGCCCCTACCGTCCCGGGGAAACACTTGATAACTGGAGCTGCATTGATCTACCTGTGGTTTTTAGGACTAGATCAGAGTAATGCTCCGAATCAACTTTTTGTTTTTGCCCATAAACAATGGAGATCTCTTGTATATGGCACATATGTTAACTTTTTGTTGAAATGAAAATATCCTCCCCGTTTTCTTAAATGACAAACATTTCATTTATTTCATTCATTCATTCTTCATGTTCATTCACTTCATATAAAGCCATCCTCTTCCCAATACAATTCATTCTCATTTAATGCAGGTCGCTCATGATTGACTGTATGAATGATACTGGATCCAATCTCGGAGTGAATTTTGAATGCCCTGAGATCTCAGAGGGAATTGAGGAAGAAGATGATGAGATAGAATGTAAGGCCCCGGTAGAGCTGAGGAGAATGGTGGCCAACGAAGAAAGGCAAATCATGCCCCACCAAGAAGAAACAGAAGTTGTAAACTTGAGGACTGAAGAAGAGAGAAAATAAGTGAAAATAGGGACGACATTTTCCTCGAAAACCAGGCGAACTGATAACCCTACTCAAGGAATTTAAGGATGTTTTCGCCTGGACCTATCAAGATATGCCAGGATTGAATATTGACATAGTGGTGCACAAACTGCCAACAAAGCCGGAGTGCAAACCAATACAGCAAAAACTTCGGAGAATGAGACCAGATATGTTGTTAAAGATCAGAGAAAAGGTAAAAAAACAGTTTGATGCTGGTTTCTTGGAGGTAGCCAAATACCCCGAATGGGTTGCAAACATCGTACCAGTACCGAAGAAGGACGGGAAAGTCCGTATGTGAGTAGATTATAGGGATCTAAACCGAGCTAACCCTAAAGACAACTTCCCCTGCCACATATTGACACACTGGTTGACAACACTGTGGGACACTCATGGTTTTCATTCATGGACGGCTTTTCAGGGTACAACCAGATAAAGATGGACTCTAACGACATGGAGAAAACGACATTCATAACTATGTGGGGTACTTTTTGCTACCGAGTGATGTCTTTCGGGCTCAAAAATGCAGGAGCAACTTACCAAAAAGCAATGGTGACTCTTTTCCATGACATGATGCACAAAGAAATAGAAGTATACGTGGACGACATGATCGCCAAGTCCCGAACAGAAGAGGAGCACATACAAAACTTAAGAAAATTATTCCAAAGACTACGGAAATACCAGTTGAGGCTTAACCCTGCCAAATGCACCTTCGCCGTTACTTCTGGAAAACTCCTAGGTTTCGTGGTAAGCAGAAGAGGGATTGAGATTGACCCAGATAAAGTGAAAGCCATCAAAGATCTCTCACCACCCCACACTTAGAAGGAAGTTCGTGGTTTCTTAGGGAGGTTGAATTATATCTCTCGTTTTATTGCTCAATTAACTGATTGGTGTGACCCAATCTTCAGACTTCTTAGAAAGAATAATCCCAGTGTGTGGGATAAAAAATGTCAAAGAGCCCTAGAAAAGATCAAAAGGTACCTGACAAATGCTCCGATTTTAGTCGCGAAAGTACCAGACAGACCTTTAATCCTCTACCTGACAGTCTTTGAGTATTCAATGGGATGTGTATTAGGGCAACACGATGAGTCAGGGAAAAAGGAGCAAGCACTCTATTACCTAAGCAGAAAGTTCAATGATTGCGAAACACGGTACCCGCCAGTTCAGAAGCTGTGTTGTGTTTTAGTTTGGGCTACCAAGCGGCTTAGGCAGTATATGGTGTACCATACTACTTGGTTAATATCTAAGCTAGACCTCTTGAGGTTCCTAATGGAAGCACCAGCACTAACGGGAAGGATGACCCACTGGCAGATGCTCCTATCTGAATTCGACATTGTATACGTGAGCCAGAAAGCCGTAAAGGGAAGTGCCGTATCAGATTTCCTAGCTAGTCGCGCTTCAGACGATTATGAGGCGTTGAACTTTAATTTCTCAGATGAAGACTTAATGTGCATTACAACCGAGGAAGAGGTTTCAGATGATAACTCATGGAAGCTTTACTTTGATGGGGCCTCTAACGCCCTCGGACATGGGATAGGGGCCGTGCTAATTTCCCCCGAGAATGTCTATTATCCCTTCACCAGCAGACTAGAATTCTTCTGCACCAACAACATAGCTGAATACGAAGCGTGGGTTATGGGACTAAACTCAGCTATTGAAAGAAAGATTAAGGAACTTCGAGTATTCGGAGATTCATCCTTAGTGATTTACCAGTTGCGTGGGGAATGGGAAACCAGGGACCCAAAGTTGGTCAAATATTATGAATTGGTTTAAGAGCTCACCAAGGAGTTCGAAAGGGTCAGCTTCAATTACCTTCCCAGAGAAGAAAATCAGATGGCAGACGCCTTGGCAACCCTGGCTTCCATGTTCAAAACAAACATTGGGGCAGAAATGAAGCCTATTAAGATGCAGACGTTTGAAAGGCCTGCTCATTGTTGTAATGTGCATGAAGAGATTGATGGAAACCCATGGTACTACGACATCTTGCAATATGTCAAGCTTCAAAAGTATCCCGAAGGGGCAAGTGATAATGACAGAAAAACACTCAGAAAAATGGCAACAAGATATGTCCTAGATGGGGAGATCCTATATAAAAGAGGTCATGATCAGACATTGTTGAGGTGTGTGGATGCCCGGGAGGCGAAGGAGATTTTAGCCGAGGTGCACGATGGTCTATGTGGGAGAATGTATCAATTATGAGATATGGTTATTTCTGGTCGACCATAGAGGGAGATTGTATCAATTACGCCAGAAAATGCCACAAATGCCAAATTTATGCTGCCAAGATTCACGCTCCCCCATCACCTTTACACACCATGCATTCTCCGTTGCCTTTTGTAGCGTGGGGCATGGACGTCATCGGGTAGATTCACCCGAAGGCTTCCAACGGACACCGTTTCATTTTGGTCGCTATAGACTATTTTACTAAATGGGTGGAGGCAGCATCTTACGCCAACATCACAAAGACTACATTATGTAAATTCTTAAAGAATGAGATCATTTGTCGATACGGTTTGCCAGAAAGGGTCATCACCGACAACGCTTCCAATCTGAATAACAAAATGATGACGGACGTGTGCAACCAATTCAAGGTAACACACCATAATTCCACAGTCTATCGTCCTAAAATGAATGAGGCAGTGGAAGCAGCAAACAAGAACATAAAGAAGATCATAGCAAAAATGACGAATACCTACAGGGATTGGCACGAGAAGCTGCCATTTGCCCTTTTCGCCTATAGGACGTCCATTCGAACATCGGCAGAGGTAACACCCTACTCCTTGGTGTATGGTACCGAAGAAGTACTCCCCATTGAGGTGGAGATTCCGTCGCTCTGGGTCTTAAATGAAGTAAAATTGGAAGATCCGAATAGGTGCAAGCCAGACTCGACCAGTTAAATCTCATTGAAAAAAAGAGACTAAAGGCCATCTGCTATGGTCAAATGTACCAAAAACGAATGATGCGGGCATACAACAAAAAGATGCACCCAAGAGAATTCAGAGAGGGGGATCTGGTGCTCAAGAAAATCCTTCGGATTCAGAAAGATTCTCGAGGAAAGTGGATGCCCAACTGGGAAGGGCCATACGTGGTAAAAAAGGCCTTCTTAGGAGGAGCCTTAATCTTAACTGAAATGGATGGAGACGAGCTGAAAAGCCCTATAAATTCTGATGCTGTTAAGAAATACTACGTTTGAAAGAAAAAAAACAACAATAAAAAAAAGAAAAAAAAAAGAAGAAGAACAAAAATGGAGAGCTCGGGGTGAAAACCCAAAATAGGGTATCTTGAAGCAAAGGAAGGACCTGAGTCGAAAACTCGTAAAGGGCGGCTCGAATAAATTGAGTGGTTGGATAGCCGAAGAGAAGGGTTGTCCTCATGAACCCTGTGAAGAGGGAGCTTCAAGCAAAGATCCTACGCCGGGTGACAGGATCATGTATCATTCATACTGAAGATAATGAGGGATCTTGTATTTCATGTTTGGCTTTTCCTTTTCCTCATGTGTGTCATGACTCTCTCAAAGTTGTCCCAAACCCTTAATCATAATAAAATCATATTTTTGAGCATCCATTCCTTGCCTTCTTGTTAATATCATGCAAATAAGCTAACATAGTTTATGATAAACAAGAGATTTCTGAGCATTACTATGATCTAATCTTAAACATGCAGGTGATTAGAAAATGATGTTAACTTTGCCCTCTAGCTGCCCACATAACGTCTGTTGACAGGGCGGGCAGAAGGCTTCAAGCACCAGGGTAGGATGACCAATAACGCACGCCCTGCTTGTCCAAGAGAAAGCATGCGAGACAACAAGAGAGATCTCCCAGGTGAAAACCTTGAAGGGCACCTTTAAAAAAAAGGAAGAAAAGAAAAAAAAAAGAAAACAAGAAACCGCTAAAGCAAAAACCTGAAAGGGCACTTTAGAAACCCAAATTAGAAATTCAGAAAAAGAAAGGTTGGAATGGTTGAACCCGACAGTGAAATGGGGTATTGCCGCCAAAAAAAGGGAGAAAGCAAACAACGTAAGGTCGAGGTTGACTGAGGACTAAAGCCGACCCACCAAGATATTGACACTCATGCATCATGAATAGTTAGACATCCCTAGGATTAGGAGCATGTCAATTCATTTGTCATAGCATTTTGTCTTATCTTAGACAGGTATCTACAGATTCAAAGAGACATCGGTAGCCATCCTGGTGTGAATCCCAAATGTGAAGATGAAGGTTATCTATAGGAAAGGCCTATGTTTCCAAGCACCTGCAGCGAGAGGTTCTATATAGGAAGAATCTGCCGATCCAGGGTTCCAAGAGCTGAGAGTTTTGTATAGGAAGGGCTCGCAGCTCCGGGGTGAAGACTAGCAGTTCTATATAGGAAAAACTCACAGCCGAAAGAATTCACCCATGACACACAAGGTTTTATGTAGGGAGAACCTATTGCGTTAAAAGCGAAGAGTCATATATAGGAAGGGCTCCGAGCTTTACTGTCTTAGAGTGAGAGGTTTTATATAGGAAGAACTCATAGCTTTGAGATTTCAGAAGCTAAAAGTTCTATATAGGAAGGATTGGTGGCTCCCAGGTTTGAAGACTATCAGTTCTATACAGGAAGAACTCCCAATCAGAAGAACACATCCGTGGTACAGAAGGTTTTATGTAGAACAAACCAGCCGCGTTGAAGGCAAGGATTTCTATATAGGAAGGACTCCAAGCCTTACCGTCTCAAAATGAAAAGTTCTATATAGGAGGGACTCATAACTTGAGGCTTCACAGCGAAGGGTTCCATATAGGAAGAGCCTGTAGCTCCAAGATCGGAGGAGGGAAGAAATTATATAGGAAGGACTTACGAACCCAAAGATTCAGCCGAGGAAAAGCAGAGATTTCCAGAAGAACACATGTTTCCAAAGCTACAAACAGGGAAGTCGGATAAAAATGAGTGTTTATGAATCTTTGCTTTGTTCCCATTCCACAAGAACAAGCAAAGAGGGGCAATTGTAATCACTCATTTTTATCTGATTTGTAAATATTGTGCTAATGTATAATTAATATTATTATTGCATGAGTGTTAGTAAGATAAAAATGTATAGGTGTGATATCTGTGAGTGTATATATATATGTACGTATTAGTAATTATTTATATGTATGCTCGTATGTTACATGTTTGAATATTTGATTAATTTGTATGTATGTTGTGTGTATATATAATGTATGTATCTGCATGAGTTGATGTGTGAGTATATATATATTGATATACGTATGTGTCCGTATGTATATGTATGCATGCTTGTGTGTTAGTAAATGTTGGTGTTTTGCATATACGCGTATTGTATGTACATGTGCGTGTGTTTGTGTTATTATTATTAACATTATCATTATTAATGGACCAATTCAAGATGAAACCCATAAATTATAAACCCCCAAAAAAATAATAATAATTAAGGTCCAGTCTTTATACAAATATAAGACCCAAGTACAAAATTAAGTTACAGGCCCAACCGGCCAAATCCAAATCCTATATCTGAAGGCCCTAAATTGTCTAACCCTAGTGTTTTCCCCTTGTGCAGCCAACCAGGAGCCGTTGGATCAAAATGTTGATCCAACGGCCACGATCAAAGAGGGAAGTTATCCAGCTGGCCGCGTGTATTACACGCCTGGACCGTTCGGCTGCCACGCGCGCGTTTGATCCACGCACGGACTCTTCGATCTCCCACGCGTGCGTGAATCCCACGCGCCAAAACTCCTCGGCTGCTGAGCTCCACGTGTCACGATCTGGAGCCGTTCCACCCGTTTGAGGTTTCATTTGGACCGTGTATTCTTCAAGTTATCTCAACCGTTGGATCGAATCTGATCCAACGGTCGAGAACGCCTCTGGCCGAAGACATCTCCCCCACACTGCCACCATACTTCCACCACGTCGGCCTCCAACCACCGCGTTCAGGATTGCCAGACACATTAAAAAAATTACCAAAAAAGAGGCTATGTTAGTATCTTTTCAGATCTGAAAAAGATGTATTTTATAGTACTTGCTACCAAACCAAAAAAGAGGGATATATGTATGAAACAAGTAATTTGTAAGGCAGTTCAGTTGTACTCAGTTACAGAGAAAATAAAAAAAGAAGCACAAAGTTTCAGTGGTAACTCATCTTTCTTTTCCCTACTCCATGGCATGCATGTAAAAAAAATAAGAAGCGATAAAGAAAGGGAGAGAGGTGGATAGGAATCTTTACCCTAGTCGTCAGTGGGTCTCCCCTCGCCAGTAATAAGCCGCATCAGTTTCTCAAAAACTGAACAAGGTGAACTGAAAATGGGGAGAGATCCCTTTCGGTCTCGTTTTTAAAAAAAATACTTTTCATCCTCGTATTTTCTTAGATCTAGAAAAAAAGGAGTCTTTTTTGGGAATCTAAGTTGTGTTTTGAGTTTGGGTTGAAGCGAAGGTTGTTTTGGTGGTTTTTTTAGGTTCGCCGGCCGCCGACTAGTGGCGGCCGGCGGCGGAAAGGACGACAGAGAGTCGTCGGTTTCTGGGTTCGTCAAGGGTTTGAGGTTGGTTGTCTGAGAGAAAAATGAGAGAGTGGGGGAAACGCTATCGTAAGGCTAAAAAAATGAGAAAATGGAAGAGGGGAGGCCGGTTAGGGAAATTTATAATTAAACCTCTAATTAAAATTGGTCTAATTACATCATAAGTCATCCCGCGTTTTGGGTATTTTCGAAACGATCTCGCCCCTTGGGGAAATTACGAATCTAATCCCCTTTATATTTCCAAGTTTTTTAATTCCGTCCTGAAATCTCTTCGAAATCCGTTTTCAAATGGTTAAATTACGCCCCAAAGATCTCCGCGTTTTTGAACTTTGCATTTCGAGCTTGCCCCTTGGTCTAACTACAGATTTAGTCCTTTTAGGTTATGTTTGATTTGCAATTTCGTCCCTAAATCGCACTTTATTACCTTTTAATTTCTGTTTCTTATTTTCGTTTCTTTTCATTTCAGTCCTGTTCCATATTTAAATATTCATGTTTATTTATTATGATCGTATATGTTGATGTATCCCTTTTGCATTCTCACATGTCTCTCGTACATGCTTCATATTCCCATGTTTATATGTATATATGTGTTCAGTTTATGGTGATTATGTATTTTTATACGTTTGTTCAGTCATTCGTATCATACATGTTCTATTGATATTTTAGTTGACTCGTACACGACATGTTTTGTATTTTAGCATGTATTGTATGTTTTCTTTGCTTTTAGGTTACGCGTTAGTATGTTTTCTTTGTCATGTATAATACCATGTTTCTATTTTTCGTATATAGATTGTGTCGCAAACTATGTGCTAGGTATTAGTTTCTCTATTAGTACGTTGTTCTGAGTTGTGAAAATTGAAATCATAATATATTTATGTTTTACATATGTTACAATGTGTTTTATTTTTAATACGTATGTATTCTTGAAATATGTGTTTCTATTCCCACATGTTTTTATTCATGCTTTGTTATTGTGATGTGTTATGTTCGTGTTGTTTTTCATATTTATTTACTTTTGTATCATCCATTTTTTATTATTATTTATTTTGTCCTTTATTATGTCAATGCGAATGTATACTTCCAAGTTATTTCCCTAAGGTTGCATAATGGAATATAAATTGTCAATGCGGTGCCCTTTTATCCGAGCGTAAATGGGGCCAGTATCAGGCGTAGTGATAGTGGTTGGGCGTTTACTATTGGATAACAGGGCCTTTAAAATTTACCCACACTTATAACCAAATTTTAAATTAATCGTCACATTAATCCGGAAAGTCTAATATTAATAAAGCGGTAATTACTAAAGTACCAATTCTTGGGCGGTGTGGGGGTGCTAATCCTTCCCCATCCGTAACCGACTCCCGAACCCAATAGTTTTCAAATATCTGGTTTTATGGTGTCCGGCCTACCTAAGTGGCCGGTGGCGACTCCAATTTCTAAATAAAACGCGGTTTTTAAAACCCCACGTAATAAATATTTTTATACCCGAAAAACCACAAACACCTCGAAAATCCATTTTTAGCATAACATACCATCGCTACACCCACAACCTAGGGAGGAGAGGGAAGATGTAACCGAGAGCTTTTAACTTTTTTTTAACCAAATTAAACATATATATTCAATGAAAGAGAAAAATAATAAAAACAGGTTTGATTAAATCCACATGCAAATAAATGTAAATATTTAAACATTTGGTGGACTTATCAAAAGCAATTGAACTTATTCAAAAGAAGCATTTTTTTTTTCCTTTAGATACATCGTACAATGATAAAATTTTCAAAAGTCATTGACGCAAGCTCATAACGATTCTTTATTGAAAGCAAATTATAAGTGGAGATGGGTATTATCTATTTTAACTCTAAATTTCACATTTTCCCACCACATTCATAGTTAAGGTAAAACATGACAGCATGGAGAGTCGGAACAGACCAAGATAGGAGGTTGTGCTCGACCCATGTTATTTCGTCGATGAATATATATGTCTTCTGCAAAATTAAAATCCCATGTTATACATAATTAAAGCAATTCATATATATATATATATATATGAGAGAGAGAAACTCAATCAGAAAAATCGAATTTTTCGACTCAACTTGGATATATATATATATGAATTAGAGTAGGGGTGAGAAAAACTCGATCAAAAAATTGAATTTTTCGACTTAACTTGGAAAAACTTGAGTCGAATCGTAATTTTATAAACTCAATTCGACTCTAAAAAAATTTCAAATAAAGCTTGAATTATAAAATTAAAGTTTAAATAACTCAATTTTTTTAATAATTAGTGGATCAATTTTCAAGTTCGAGTCTCTCAAGTTTGTCTTATATATTTATATCACATAAGAAAAAATATGAATAATTATATATATATGATTATAGAAAGTCGTTAAACTTGGAACCAATTAGTATCATAATATTATAAATATTTATAATTAAATTTAAACTGAAACTCAAATAACTCGACCCTATTCGAAAAAGTTTCAAATAAAATATGAGATAAAATATGACTCATCAATTTTACTAATTTAAAATTTTTTGACTCGACTCGACCTGATTGAATGCTCTCTCCTAAACTGAAATTCATATATAACACAAACAACTCGAGTTCTTTTCTATTGTAATTGGATTTATATTGTTTATGTATAAAAATAAGTGCAAATTACTACAAAAGTGTAAAACGTGTACTTGCCCTTCTCAATCAATTCTGAGCCATGCTGAAAGAGAAGAAAAAGAAAGTGGAAGCGAGGAGAAAGCAAAGTATCACAAATAAAGATTTCATTTTGGATTCTATTTGTAGTTCCCTCTCGACTGCTATTTATAGGCCAATATTTCAAGTGTGCACAGTGGCTAAATTGAAAACCACACTACTTTTCAAAGATAATGGATACCATATATTTCCAAGATTTTATTGTTGGTTCAAAAGTCAATTATTCAAGTATAGCAGCGGTCTGTTTAGTTTATATTATCTTACTTGGAAAAATTATAATTAATAGAGTGAAAAAAATTCAAAATAAAGAAAGCACGATCGAATTTCAAATCAATAATTTCTCAAAATAAAAGTAAATTATTTTAAAGTCATTTTGTATCCGTTTTTCTTTACAGATATCAATCTAGTTAAATAGTCAACATTCTTATTTTTATGGTTGTTTGATGCTGAGAGCTATTGTTAGGACAAGGGGAAAGCACCAAAACATTAAAAATTAAATCATTGCATGTTTTAAGAAATGTCATGGTTTACTTTGATTTTTATGGTCTTACTATTAACAATAAAAAAAGTAGTGTGATCATTCAAGCAAGGCTTAATACCTACTTTAGACCTTCTATTTTGATGAAATTCTCACTTTGGTTATTTAATACTTTTTTGTCAGTTTGACCTCTCAACTTTCAATTGGTTATCAATTTTTTGAACAACTTCTACCTGGGGGAGGGGTAGGAAAAATTTGCTCCTACTGGGTCTAGAACCTACAACTTAGAGGGAGAGGATGTGTCAACTGAGAGCTTGTTGAGGGTTATCACTTTTAATCCCTAGACAATTTTCTTAAAAAATGATGGCTGACCTTATGAGGTTATATCACGTGTAAAAAAAATCAAAAAAAAATTATTATAGATGGTAGAACCTGATTGGTGTAGTATTGTTTTTCATTGAAAATGTCAAAGGGCTAGAATGATAAGATAACGAATCGAAAATTTAGGGATCAAACTGACCGAGAAAAACTAATAGAAAGGCCGGAGTGAAATTTCACTAAAATGGGAGTGACCGTTTTAAGTATTAATCCTTGAATTAACGATAGACTTCCTCAGCAAGGCTTGGATCCATTGTATATATAAAGAACGTATTATGTGGGTATTTCGTTTGTGGCTTTCTTGGTAGCTTGACACGATCCATTTCCATTGATTCAACACGCACAATCAAATGGCCAACATTTTCCTCAAATTAGCTCTTATTGTCATCATCCATTTCTCTGTGAAATCAACCACCATACTTACAGACCAATCCTCCCTTCTTGCATTGAAAGATCATGTTATCTATGATAATAGGTTTTATGGCAGATGACTGTTCCAATTATCGAATTTGCAACGACTGAAACCTATAGACTTGGGTAACAGTGGAGAAATCCCATCATGGTTAGGATCACTAACTGAACAACTTCCCATTCTCTTTAGTCTATTTGTCTCAACTAGAGATGTTGATCTTGTATGAAAACCAGCTTTCAGGTTCAATACCCTCCTCCATCTTCAATATATCTTGGTTGCAAGTAGGGCGTAATTCGCTCTACGGTTCCATGCCATCCATACCACATGATTTGCTTTCCTATAATAATCTCACTGCTCACCTATTACCAAAAGATCTGTTGAATTTGAAACAAGTGGTAACATGTCGTCCGGTAAAATTCCAAACAGTTTATTCAAATGCAAAGAGCTGCGAATTTTATCCTTATCAGTAAACAAGTTGGAGGGGAATCTACCCGTAGAAATCGAGAAGTTAAACATGCTTTCATTCTTCTTTATTGGTGGGAACCAGTTTGAAGGTAAATGAACAACAACCATTTTAAAGCTTTTTTCACCTAATAGGATGGGGACTATATTGATAAGAAATCTTATAAGGTTTATTGATAACGAAGTATTTCACACTGCAAATATAGAATAGACCTCTACTTTTATTCTTTTATCTCTAAGTAATCAAAATTGAACTACAATAAATCTCTCTCTTATATGTGTCTTTAGAGAGGGTAAATGAACTGAGCTTGAACAAACAAGATCATGTTTGTGTTCGTTTATTTATTTTTGAAAGTGTTTACGTTCGTTTAAATTTTTAATATCTCATTCGTGACCGTTTACTTATTTTTGAAGGGGTTCGTATTTGTTTGTTTATCATTCGCAAACATGTTCATTTAACGTTTGCAGACATGTTCGTTTAACGTTCGCAAAATGGTGAAATTACACCAATGGTCCTTAAGCTCCTTAGGTTTTATAGTTTGAACTTCAAAGTTCACCATGCGTTCGATTTAGTCATCACCTTCACGAATATTTAAAATGTAAAAAAAGGGAAAATGATAAGTGGGTAAACGAGCTTGCTCGTGAACATAAACGAGCCGAACACACCTCTGTCCGTGTTCGTTCATTTATTAAACGAATATAAAAATTTTGTTGATACTCGTTTATTTAGCTTAATAAACGAACTATATACGAACGATTCACGAACAGTTCGTCGAACATTCTGTTCATTTACACCCCTACTTGTCGTGGTCTATATTGTTAACACATTCTTTCCCAACCGCCTGTAATACAACTACCTCACTTTTTTATTAAATTCATTTCTTCGTTATTTTTTACATTTTGAGTTACTCCCAACTTCCAACATAAAATTTTCAGTTTAAAATTATTTGAAACATTTTTCTATTTGCAAAAGGTATGTAAAAACATTTCTGTTTAAGGTTTAATATACTCGACTGAATTAATAGTGAATAGGATAATATAAAACTCTTTTTTCTTCTCTCATATTGGTCTAATGAGTTAATATTGTATTAAGTTACATATTCTGAGTATATAAAACTCTTTTTTCCCTCGCATATGGGACTAATATAGTATTTTTTTATTAAATTATGTGACAGGTACAATACCACAACAGATTGACAACCTAAAGAATCTAGAAATCTTGAGCTTGGAAGATAACAATCTTGTTGGTCCAATTCCTCCCGCAATATTTAATATATCAACTCTGGTTATCATTTCTTTTGTAAGTAATCAGCTTTCTGGCAGTCTTCCATCAGACATGGGGCTTTCTCTTCCAAACTTGCAGGAATTATATGTTGGGAACAATCAACTCGTTGGTCTGATCCCAAAGTCTATTTCCAATGCGTCTCAGCTTCCCGACACTCTTGGCAATCTAAGAAATTTAGAGAGGCTTAACTTGGATGTTAATAATCTAACCTCCTCGAGAATGAGCTTTCTTTCTTCTTTGACAAATTGTAGAAGCTTGGAAACCTATTAATCCCAAAGTCTATTTCCAATGAGCTTTCACTCTGCTAAGAATATGCACGACGAACGTTGAAGGTTAATGTAATCAGTCATTAGGACACAACCCCTTCAATATTCACCTTCAACCATTCTTCCTCAGGCAATTCCCAACACTCAACCTTTACCTGTTTAATGAAACCTTTTTTTTCTTCATATTCTCTACCAGCACAATCTAATTCTACAATAATAGTTCCACGCCGGACTTGGGGTCTCTTTACAAAGTGTGTAGCCCCGAGGCATAGCCGAAACTTTTTCTGGGTTTAAAGCGGCTGTCCCCTTGGATAAGGTGAATGGACATAATTATTCTCATTCACAAAGTAGCTCCACGCTGGACTTCGAGTACTCAATTGATGATCAGCATGTCTGTTAAGGGATTTAGAAAATGATGTTAATGCTTTGAACCTTGATCTAGGAGATAAGTGTGATAATCCCTATGCTTCAAGAATCAGTAATGATGAAGGTGATTCACTTTTCGACTGAAGTTTGGCTCGGGCTTTGGAGGAAGTTAGTATGGGGCTAGAAATAGATGGAGTTGGCAGCCAAGCTGAGGCTACAGTGGAGATAGAGACGTGGGCCAGTCAAGTTGATAAAGCAAACAACTCCAGAGAGTTTATCCCGGATCCAAATCTTGAGTTTCCTACGGATTTATTTCCTGAAATGCATAATGAACAACGTCGTAAGTATGAAAAAATACGTATCACTATTCGTTCTTCAAGACATAGCCCTTACTGATGTAGAAAGGAGAAAAAGAGATTGAGCAGTAGGCGTACAGGCAACAAAAACGAGAGGATTGAAATTGACGGGTCTTCTCTCACTAATTCTGATATCGCACAAAAAAATCCTTACACGTAGTGCGCGTAAAGCTCTCGCTTTAGGGAAAAAATTATGCATTAAAATTATAGGTAATGAAGAGGAAGTCATTTGGCTTGGGGGTTTCGAAAACAACCAGTAGTTTCAGGTTTACTGCTGAGCTTGAGTATCAGAGTGTAGTCTGTGCATCTATTGAGATCATTTGGCTTGAGTGTTTGCCAAGTGAATTGGGTATTACTGCAGATAGGAAGCATGTGTTATGGTGTGATAATTCGAGTGTTGTAGCTGTGTCTGCTAACCCTGTTATGTATTCAAAATTCAAACATGTAGAGCTAGATTTGTATTTTGTGAGGAAAAATTTGATGTTGGAAAGTTAGTGTTAGGAATTTGGTAAGTGACAAAATAATTAAAGCGATAACGACATAAACCAAGACATGCATAAGAGACAAGATTTAACGTGGTTCAGCATAGCCTACCTCTACAGATGAGAGAAACGAACAATTCACTATCAACGTAGGGAATACGAAGAGTATAAATATATAATATCCCATGAACCCCAAAACCTGGTGTACATATCCTAGAACTCGATGGAACCAAAACACTCTTCCTAACCTCCCTACAATACCCATTTCTACAACGTAGTCACAATAGTTGTAGAGAACCTGAAAGTAGTTACATCTCTCTAAAGTAATTCCCTCTCTCTTATAATTTAAAAGGTTAAGCCTAGTCTATATTTATAGACCCAAATATTTGGTTACCAAGAAACCTTATTCAATAAGATCTCCCACATATTATAGATATTTACTCCTTATATTAAACCCCTAATAACCAAGTAACCTTCAACCACTAGAACTACAATAAAACCCAATTTAATTATTAATTAGAATTTGAGTCAAAATATAACTGTTAGAGGTGAATGAGGTACAATGTTTCGAGACCTGAACAAGCCGAGACGAGCCGACCCAAGCTCGACTCGAAAAGCTCGTGAACAGGCTTAGAATAAATATATATATATATATATATATATATTATACTAGATATGCACTAAAGTAATCTGTTTAGGAAAAGAAAAGCAATAAAATAAATTAGGGGGAAATCCACTAAAAGCAAATCAACCAAAATAAATTGGGCACTCTTTTTCCCTTTCCCGACATTGAATTTCGTTATCTTTTATAAAAAAAAACTATAGCGAAATTGTCTATTTCGAGCCGAGTCGAGCTTCAAGCCCAATAGTATTATTTTCGAGTCGAGCTCAGCTTGGCCAGACTTGTTAATCACCCCTACCAACACGTGTCATCACCTTATTGGAGAAATTTAATTATTTATTTTTAAAACAAAGAGAACTTTTAGCTTGAATGAGAATTGAACACAAGAACCTTAGGGTGGGTTTGCCACTGAACCAAGTGGCCATTTGTGATATAAAATATACAATATAATATATGTTTTAATTTGTTGTAAAATGCAAGGAAAGGAAATAATTATGGATTAAGGGGACTCGAACATGACACACTTAAGACGCATAAAAACAATTAAACCACTATGAAAATATAATATTTAAATTAAAGTAGACAACATTTTATATATTATATATATTAAATTATATTAAAACTAAAAATTATATTCGAGTCAACTTTAATTTTATTGTTAATCTTATTTATTTCTTTTTTCATAGTATTAACTTTAATTTAATTATTATATTTATATTTTTAATAAAATTTAATTTAATTAAATAAAAAACTTAAAACTATATTAAAAATTCATTTAACGAAACCAAACTTACCTTCTGATTAGAGTTAGATTCGTGAGTTTGAATTCGTTAAATGAATTTTTAATATAATTTTAAATTTTTTATTTTAAATCATGAATTAACTATTATTTCATATATATATATATATATATATAAATATAAAAAATGTTGTAAACTTTAATTTAAATATTATATTTCTATAGTGGTTTAAATGTTTTTAATTTGTCTCAAGTGTGTCATGTTCGAGTCCCCTTAATCCATATTTATTTCATTTTCCTTGCATTAACATCAAACTATAACATATACATACATTGTGTATTTTATATCACAAATGACCACTTGGTTCAGTGGTAAACTCGCACCATTTACTCTCTAAGGACTTGCGTTTGATTCCCAACCAAGCCAAAAAAATCTCTTAATTGAATGATTAATTTATTTAATTAAATTAAAATTAGGATCAAATTAATAGATAGGTAATTAGCAGGGACCAAATGTATAGTTATATAAATTTTCATTAATAGCCACGTCACCCCTCTGTTAGATTTTAATGGCTGATGGTTAAAATAAGTCAGATCTAATAGTTGGGTGATCACACATATAATTTTTTTTTGAATAATTGCTACCTAAAGAAAGTGGAGGGGAAATTTGCAACGGTATGATTTTTATTTCTTAGACAATTCTCTTAAAGAAATTGATGATGTGCCTTATGAGGTTATATGTCGCGTGTAAAAAAATTATCATACATGATAGAACTTGATTGGATCATGTTGTATTGTTTTTTTATCAAAAAATGGCAAAGGGTTAAGATTAAAAAAATTGAACGTTTACGGATCAAACTTGCCAAAACTAAAAATAAAAAGCCAAACTAACTCATACCTAGGGATGACAACTGGACGGAGCGGGTGCGTGTACCCTCTCCCCAATACCCATAACCACTAAAGTTTTTATATTTACTACCTACCCACCACCCACGGCGGGTATAATTTTTCAAATTTACACCCGCCCAAATGACTATATTCTCAAATTTACCCCCACTCCCATTACCTAACTAGGTGTTCACCACCCAACCCGTACTCACTTGGTAAACAACCATTATATCGAAATATATAAAAATAAATCATAGACTTGCGTAAAGAAGAGTAAAACTTTGCATAGTTTATTGATTGATCAATAGCATATATATATATATATATAATACATTTTGTCGCGACCATTTTTTTGAAAATCGAGAATGTGTGAAAAATAGTCTGACAATCGATCTTTTGAAAAATTAGGGTTTTCTGGCCATTTTTAATTTAGTGTTGAAAATTTAGGTTTTTTTATATTAAATCAAATTTCCTTTATTTATCCTTAAAAACGTTTGGAGTTGCCACCGATCACTTCGAGGTAGATCGGACGCCGAAAAACGAACCAAAGATTTAGTCTTAAAAATTGAGTTCGAGAGTCGATTACGTGTAGGGAAGGATTAGCACCCCTACGAACGCCCGTTATCGGTACCTTTAATTTTACGTGGCATTTTGGCATTTCGAATAATAATTTGAATTTAATTTATCCCATAATTATTAATTGAATTTAAATTCCGAATGCATATATCCTTTTATAAGGGAATTCATTTTGTTCGAATACGAGATTAAAAGCACCCCGTTAGGTGGCACCCTCATTCGTATTTTAAAAATGAATTTCCAACATAAAAGGTTTTAAATGAATGATATTTTATTGTCTTGTCAATTTTAAGTACTAATCCTAAAAAGGCTCTAATTAATTAGTTATTTAAAACTATGAATATTAATTAATTTAATGGCGTTTATGTGAAAATGCCAATTTCTTGAATACCTTCCATATATTTAAAGCCCCTAAATTAATCATATTCATAATTAATTAATTCTTCTAATTAATTTAAGTTCTAGTCTTAATTGCAGCCCTAACAAATTATTTAATCAATTTTATAAGTGGAAATATATATCGAATATGCACATTTATGACCAAGGTTGAGATAACACCCCATTGTAAACAATGGAACACCATCCAGATTTGAACCTCAAAGATTCTATTCGATATACATTTAATTAACTACAATGTATTAATTATTTGATTTTAGCTAAAAATTAAATTAATAATCAATTTTAAGTAAGAAATATATTAAATATAATTTAAAGAAATCCATGTGATAACACCCCATTGTAAACAATGGAACACCATCCATATTTGGATTCTAAAATCATATTTAATATACTTTTAATATCTACAATTATCTACCCTATTTAATTATTGAACCCTAATTAAAGAAACCTAGGCTAAAGGCTCTAATTAAATAATTAAACTAAGTGTATCTAATTATCTAACAAGATACACTATATGCTAATTAAAACATGCAATCACACATATAATTTAATTGCATTTAATTAAAACAATTAAATTAAATAAAGAAATTAAAAACTAAAACTGATTTTATTACTCTGGGGCCTAATTGAAACTATTACAAAAAAAGATGTCCAATTACAAAGCCTGTGGTGACCAAACTGAAAGAATTCAAACCTAAGGGATACATTTATGGGGTACGGGGACTAAATTGAGATGATTACAAGTGTTTGGACTCAGTTTAAGAGAAATAGTGACCAAATTGAATAATGGCAAAAATTTTGGGCAAATACCAAAGGCTATCCAGATAGAAAAACGCGGGTTGAGACCCGACCCGGATAAAGTGCGCGGATCCCCTCCCTAACCCGCTGCCAAAACAGCAGCGTTTTGAAAATGCCATAAAAACCCAATTTCGAGCTTCAACCTTCATTTCCCACTCTCCCACTCTCTCTCTTGTCTCTCTCACTCTCTAAAATTCTCTAAACACAAACAACCCGAGGCCAGAAATTAACCCCAAAACGGATCAAAAACCCTTGGTTTTGGATGAATATTCATCGAGTTCATCAAGAACTCGATAGTGTTCATCTTTCCCGGTCACACTCCGCCGCACAGTCCGCCGTTCAATCCTTCGCCATCGTCCTCCGATGACTCTTGGCCGTTCGCCGGCCACCGTGTCCCAAACTCCGGCAACCGCCTCACTTCGGTTCGATTAAACCTCCCAACTTCCCCGACCTAAAACTACCCGTACCATCACCTCTTCAACTCAAACGTTACCTAACCAACTCCGACGTTACCTAACCAACTCCGGCCACCGCAAGACAAAAGATCCACCACCGAAAGGATTTCTGAACTTTACTTATTTGTTTTATTACTACTGTTTTATGATTTTGACTTAACTTATTTACATGTTCTTATGCAGGAAACTAAAAGATCAAAGACGGGTATACCTTTGAACAACATTCACGGTGGTTCCGGTTATCTTTCCCGGCGACCATCCAACTTCCCGGCGACGGTTCGAGCCCTCAGAACGGTTCAGTTTCCCGAGGTGAACTTCTCTCTCCTCTTAGTAATTATTATTATTATTTAATAGCTTTATTTATGACTCATTAATTACTGACAAAAATTTCTCTCTTCCTATTTATAGGTCTGACTCATTGACATCATCAAAACCAGCATCCACGTGATATCCTTCTGAACCGATCCGGGAATGCCACGTGGCAGGGTTTAGGCGGGAAAAATGATTTTAGGCTGTAATTTGTGTTTGTTTGGTGGGTTGTAACCGAAAATGGGCGGGAAAGACAATGTATATGGGCCTTTGTAACTGTAAATGAGCTTTTGGATATTTTGTATGTAACTTGGACACTATTTGGACTGTTTAGACATTTATTGGGTTTTATTTATATTTATGTATTTATTTATTTATTTAGTATTTAGTATTTATTTATTATTAAGCCGATCAAAATTCGGGTATGACAGCTGCCCCTCTTGGCTCATTGCTGTGGAACAGGGATAGAGCAAAGACTGAAAATACACGAATTTTGTCCATACCTCCTAGTCATTCTCTGAAAGGTGGATCTTTCTTTTACGAACAATGCTGAAGTTTGAAGTTGTTCTTCTTATTACGAAATTCTTCAATTTTCTACCTAAATGTGGAATCTGAAGCTGTTCTTCTTATTTTGAAATTCTTCATCTTCCGTGGTTTGAAGCTGTTCTTCTTATTATGAAATTCTTCAAACTTCTGCTAAACTGTGGAATCAGAACTTGTTATTCTTATTATGAAATTCTTCATCTTCCAAGGTTTGAAGTTGTTCTTCTTATTATGAAATTCTTCATCCCCCTGTCAAAATATGGAATATGAAGTTGTTCTTCTCATTATGAAATTCTTCATCTTCCGCAGTTTGAAGCTGTTTTTCTTATTATGAAATTCTTCAAACATTGGTTTGCCTCTCTGTAAAGGCGTTGAATAAGCAAGATTTTCTTATTATGAATCTCTTCATTCTTCAAAAGGGCAAACTCTTCTTATTATGAGTTCTTCATTCTTTGCTGGCGAGTTATTCTTATTATGAACTTTGAATTCTTTGCTGGCGAGTTCTTCTTATTATGAACTCTGAATTCTTTGCTGGTTGAGCTCTTCTTACTGAGCACTCTGGATTCTTTACTGGAAGTGCTGATTTTTCTCTCCTCTGGGGAACAATTGATCCTGCAAAAAGAAACATCATCAATTAGTTCAAATTCAATCTGAAATACCATGACAGATTTTCAATTTCTCGCTTGAAGCATTGAGTTCTTTGATGTCATTGTTTTTCTGTCTAAGGTATCTTGATTTTTCTATCTGAAACTCATATGGGATCTCATCTCCTGTTTCTCTTTCTCTGCTGATTAACCTCTTTCTATGCCTGCAAAAGTCAAATTTATCATTAATCTTCTAGCATTAATTGTAAAAATGTACAATTTGGATATATCATCAAAATTTCAAGTGCTTCAACAGGAGACGTTAAAATTATAAATCTTTCTCTTTTGAGCCTGAAGTTGGTCTATCTTGTTTTTCAATTTGGCAACTTGAATTATTTTTCTTCTTATTTTTCTTCTTTTTTCTCTTTTTCTCATCTCTTTTTTTCTCTTCATTCTTTTCTCTTTTTCCTCTCTTTTTTTTCTTTTTTCTTTTTTCTTTTTTTCCTTTTCACTCTTTCTTTTTTTCTCTTTTTTTCTTTTCTTTTTTTTCTTCTTCCTCTATTTTCCTTTTTCTTTCTTTTTCTTTATTCTCTTTCATTTTTCTTTCTTTTTCTTTATTCTCTTTCCTTTTTCTTTCTTTTCTCTTTCTTTTTTCCTTTTTGTTTTTCCCTCTTTCTCTTTCTTCTCTTTTTTCTTCTTTTTTTGTTTTTTCTCTTTTCTTTTTCTTTCTCTTTCTTTTGCTTTTTTCCTTTTTTTCTTTTTTTCTATTTCTTTTCCTCTTTTTTTCTTTTTTCCCTTTTTTTCTCTTTTTTTTCTTTTTTTTAAAACAGTGGGCCCAAAGGGTTAATATTTCTATTGATATCATGCCCCCACCGTCTTATTGCAATAACATTCGGGAAGTTCTTATCATTTCCGAATGTATCAGCCCGAAAGACTTAACATCATGCTCGAAAGATTTACTGATGACCCAAAGGATTTAAAATTGTAATGCACTTCCTTTCCTGTGCACACAATCACATAACTCCCGAAGGTGATGGCCCGAAGGACTTAACATCATGCCCGAAGGACTTATTGACGACCCGAAGTATTTAGAATTGCATTGCACTTCCTTTCCTATGCAAACAATTACATCACTCCCGAAGGTGATGGCCCGAATGACTTAACATCATGCCCGAAGGACTTAATGATGACCCGAAGGATTTAACATCATGCCCGAAGGACTTACTAATGACCCAAAAGATTTAACATCATGCCCGAAGGACTTATTGATGACCCAAAGGATTTAGACTTGCATTGCACTTCCTTTCCTGTGCAAACAATTACATCACTCCCGAAGGTGATGACCCGAAGAATTTAACATCATGCTCGAAGAACTTACTGATGACCAGAAAGATTTAACATCATGCCAGAAGGACTTAATGATGACCCAAAGGATTTAACATCGTGCCCGAAGGACTTACTGATGACCCGAAGGATTTAGAATTGCATTGCACTTCTTTTCCTGTGCAAGCAATTAGAATCTTTGCTGAAATCCGCCTCTACAAACGGATTGGAATCTTTGCTGAGATCCGCCTCTGTAAACGGATTGAAATCTTTGCTGAGGTCTGCCTCTGTAAACGGATTGAAATCTTTGCTATGATCCGCCTCTTCAAACGGATTGAAATCTTTGCTAAGGTCCACTTCTTCAAACGGATTGAAATCTTTGCTAAGGTCTGTCTCTTCAAACGGATTGAAATCTTCGCTAAGGTCTTCCTCTGTAAATTGATTGAAATCTTTGCTAGGATCCGCCTCTTTAAACGGATTAAAATCTTTGCTGGGATCTGCCTCTTCAAACGGATTGAAATCTTTTAAGATCTGCCTCTTCAAACGAATTAAAATCTTTCTGAGATTTGCCTCTTCAAACGGATTAAAATCTTTCTGAGATCTACCTCTTCAAATGGATTAAAATCTTGGCTTCAAAATGATTGAAATCTTTGCTGACTCTGCTTCTCTAATCTGAAGTTGTAGATTGAAATCTTTGTCTATTTTTTGCCGATTCTTGTAAATTCCTACAAAAATGTACAAAAATGCTTTGAATACATGAATTAGTATGCTTCTATCCTATAGATGTCTGACTATGCATGAATTATGACAACTGAGGACCACTCGGATGAGCTCTAATCTTCTTTGCCTCCTCGTTGAACTTTTTGCTTCGGTTACAACAACAAGATTGTTTTCCTTGAATCTTTCTTTGATTGATCTTCTTTCTTGGCTTGATCTTCTTTCTTGACTTGATCTTCTTTCTTGACCTGATCTTCTTAAGATTTATCTTAAGCTTCTGTCGTCAAAATTTTCCCCAGAATCTTTGTTGTTAAGCTCTATTTCTTCTTTTTGAACCAATTTGGACCCCTTTTAGTGATCGAATTCTTTCAAGCTCTGTACACTCTTTTGCCTATTCTGATTTGAATTCTTATGCACCATGATTCCTCACTAATCTCTTTGTTCCTTGCCTCATAGAATTTTCCCTTCTTCCGTCATTTGGGGTGAACAAGTGCCTCAAGTCCCTGAACTTTTTAGATCTTTGAACTTTCTCCAAGTCTCTAAACTTTTCATTCTTTCCATTATTGTCACTATATCCCCTGATGGATGGTTCCTCTTTCTAACCAGAACACTGTCGAACAGATAAGAGTCTCATACTCAGCCATGTATTTATCAAGAAAATTTGTCTGTTTGTAAAAATGTCAACTTGCGTATAAATAAAGAGTCTCATACTCAGCCATTATCGGTAGTTCAATGAAGGATACTTTTCAAGACCCAAAAAAATTTGGGTATAAATAAAGAAAACATAATAGGATTCCTTGGATACCAAGTACAAGAGCGTCTTTGATTCAACCCTCTTATAGTCCTTTGAATGTTGCGTCGATTTTTGAAGTTAAAATTTCCTCCAAATCACTCGGTTCATACCCTATGATTACCACACTGCTCGGTCCAGTCAGAAACAAATCATTTTCCATTCTCCTCATTCCTTTCCATTCATAAATGTGTTTAAGCTTCCCAAACTTGTTTAACCAGTAGAGTGCAAAAATATCATTCTAAGAATAAAATTCTATAAGTACATGTGTGATTCTGGTTATTAATAATTATTATTATATTATTATAGAATGTCTTCAAAGATACATCTCTAACGCTTGGGTATTGGACAGGTGAAGCATAGCTCCTTATTAGATTTGTCGACATCCCCCATAGCTCCATCAGAGTGTTCTGAGACTTATTTATTCAAATAAATTATTATTTCTCACCTTTTCTTTCCTTTTCATCTCATTTTCTTCCTTTTTTTCCTTTCTTTTTCTTTTAACTTTTTCTTTTTTTCACTTTTTTTGCTTTTCCTTTCTTTTTCTTTTTTCTCTCTTATTGTGCTCTTTAAGGTATAGAAAACTACACTTAGAACTTCAATTTAAAGCAACTCTACTTGGTTAAAATCGTTTAGTCCACTTCACTGTTTATGAATTTCAAAGATTTATCATCAAACATCATCAAAGGCGTGGTGATCTGACCTTTTCTTGCCTTGCTAACCAGAGTAGACTGAGAAACAAACTTCACTTCATTGTCTTCACAACATCCAAATGCTTTTTTGAATCGGTATCTAGGGGCCTACGAGGATAAGAAGAGATATACATATATTTGTTTCAAAATCATTCCTTCAATGAAATAAAACTAACAAACATGACATATGACCTTAGAAAAAGGCTTCTACTACTTTCAGACCAGGAGTAACAGACTTATTTCTAGTGTTATTTCAGCAATGGTCCCTATAGGTTGTAACCACATAATGCAGCAATATGGGTAGCATTGACTTCTTAGAATTCCAGATAATCTTGGAAGCACTCGTTTTGATTTTCTAATTCCTTGACTGGTATAACGGCTAGCCCTTCTCCTTTCGATTATTGAACTAATTCTCGTGTCAAGATTCCATTACTAATTAGCTTCTTAATTTCTTTCATTAAAGGCCTGCACTTCTTGGTAGCATGTCCTGGTACCCCCATATAAAAGTCATAAACATTATCTGGATCATAGCTATAAGCAAATGGACTTGGCACCACCTTCATTGGCCTAGGAATGATATATTGTCCTATAATAAGGTGAGGTAATAAGTCTAAAATGGGCACTCCAAAGATCTCAAGATTTGCACTTGCTCGAGGAATTTTCCATAGTCGTTCTGATGAATTAACTGGCCTCTTTCACTTGCGACTCTGAAAACTTTGAACATTACACTCATTCACCTCTTTCCCTTGTTTTGCCTCTTGATCATCACGGTCTTCAAATCTTGGTCTAATTTTCCCTTGTCGGATCCCTATTTCTATTGCTTCTCCAATCACCATGAGATCACTGAAACTGCGCCTTGAATTCGCGAGCATTTCCTCAAAGAAAGAAGATGGAAGTGTTTAATGGAACATAAAAGATATTTCTTCCTCTGTCACGGGAGGTTGAACTTGAGCTGCTAATCATCGGCACCTCAATGCATAGTCTTTAAAACTTTCACCAACCTTCATATTCACGTTCTACAAAAAAATAACGATCTAGAGCCAGGTCTATAACATACTTGTATTGCCCCAAAATGCTTTGGCCAAATCTGCCCATGATCGAATCTACTCTTGACTTAATCTGTTGTACCACACTACGGCAGGTCCAGCTAGACTATCATGAAAACAATGAATCAACAATTTATCATCATCCAAATACCCTTCCATTTTTCTACAGAACATTGCCAAGTGGACTTTAGGATAACTGGAACCATCATACTTCTCAAAACTGAGAACTTTAAATTAAGGCGGAATGACTAGATCATGGACTAAACAAAATTCTTTTGCATCAAATTTAGGATTATCAACGCCTTTCCTTTCTTTGATCTCTTCCTCAAGTTTTGCACAACTGTCTTTCAACTGCTCGAGTCTTGATCCTAGGATAATAGGCTTTACAGACCCTACTTTTGTACTTGGATTAAATGCCTCATGATAAATTGTCAAACATGGTATAGTAGTGTAGCATTTTGTTGATGCTTGGTCATCCATTCTTGTAACTCTTCTTGTGTCTGTTTAATTCTTCCCATGTCTCCATCCATGATAGCAGATTCCCAAACTTCCACTAGTTCCCAGATTGCTCTCGTTGAAACTCTGACTGCTCTAGACCACGAATGTTAATGCCATGTTATTACATAATAATGTTATATTGATAAATATGCAATTCATGAATGTATGAATGCAAGAGGTATTGATTCTAGAAGTGACCATCATAGAACAACTTTCATAGATATCGGTGAGCTCTAACTTCTAACTTCCTCTAAGAGCCAAGTTAGCTTCCCTCCATGATCTAATGCTAGATCAATATTCTAACTCAGTGCCATTGCTACATCAGCTAGATCTGCCACTTGTTGAGCAACTTCTTTTGCCTGAATAATAGCATCTCTCATGTCATTATCCCTTTCTCAAAATTTCACTCTTGATCTCTAAAACTGGGCATATTATTTTTCCTCACTTTCTTGACAGTCTTTCTTAATATCATCAACAAGAGCTTTGTACATCAGCGTAAGCTTGAGGTATTCGTCTACCTCCTTCTTTAGTGCTTTATTTTTAGCTTGACTGTTATTCAACTTGATAGAATTATTCTCATACATCTGCATGTACATTTTTACCAGCTCACGTTTAGCTTCACTAACCCTTAAATCGTCCATAAAAGTATTGTACTGTAGCTCCATTTCCTGTAGATCACATAAAAGTGTATCGACTCGACCTTCACTTGCTTCAAAACTCATTTTCCAGTATTCGCCTTTATGTTTCAGTTCTTTAATTCTTTCATTCGACTGTTTTAGAGTTACACCCAAACCAACATTCCTAAGCATCAAACAAAGCTCTTGATAGTTGAACTGCAGGTTTCTCAGCTCCTCATTCAAATCATCTCTCTTGCTTCAATTTGCTTATTTGATCTTCATATTCAAACCGATGTCCTTCTTTTTTAGTACTGTCATCTTAAGTTTCATATCTGTCCGTTGAATAAGGTTGGTTTTTTGTTCCAAATTTCCACTTTCTAAACTCCAAGAGAGCTTGAAGGTGAGACAATTCTCAATAGAATGTCATTGGATTCCATTATGAAATTCACAGTGTGCATTGGCGTCGTACCATTTTGGATACGGACGTTGTAGAGGTACAAGAAACAATGGGGACACTAATCGGGCCTTTAACAATTGATGATACAATTCTTTATACGAAATAGGGATTGGATCAAAATGATGTTTGTGATCTTCTGTCTTTTGATAATTGACTGAGGGAACGCTAGAATTTAAACTTTGCATTGGACCTTACTTGATTCTGATGGGCTTATATTTTCCTTCACTTTTGTATCTCCAGGTGTTTCATTAATTGTCAGGCTTTTAGGAAATTTGGGCCTTCCATCTTCAAAAACTCAACATGTCTTCTCTGATAAGATCTTTAATCTTGCTCTTCAAAGCCTTGTAATTCTCGGTAGTGTGGTCTAAACTTCCTTGATGGTAATCACATACTGTACTATGGGTACAGTAGACTTAAACGGGGCTTGGGCCACAAGATTTTTCTCTATGAGCATTGGAAGCAGCTCTGTATATGTCACCAGGATTGTATTAAAAGATACTCCATAATTCTTTCTTTATTGCATTTCTCTCTGGCATGTCATCACTTTCTTGGGATTTGGCTCAATTATACCTCCAGTTGATTTATTAATGTGAATTGTATCAACGCGCCAACTCGACTGTTTATTCCCGTACTATTTTTTGTTTATTTCTCTTTTAGCTCAGTATGCTCCTTTTCCCTGGTCATAGCTGTCATCATTGTCATCATCTCAGCCATTTGTCTTTTTAGCTCTTGCATCTCATTCCTGTCAGCATCAACACTAACAAAACCATATGTGTAACACTTGGATTAACTGCCCTTCACTCTTTCTGTTAACGATTATGACTTGCGTGCTCAAAAGTGCTCCAGTTTCTCTCACATCCTGATGCGCTACAGGTTAGGCTTAAAATTTTGATGGCAAATTGTTGTAAAGTAGTTTTTGAAGAACCATAACATGCCCACCACTCAGCTGCAACATAAAAAATAGATTTAAATAAATAGAAGTGTACGATATATCATTTATGAAAAAAAGTTAAATTTTCATTACCTGGAGCCTTAGTCTTTTTATGTCTAATAGCCATAGGATTCCCAAATATCCTATGTGCTTGCTTGTAAGCATGGAGCTCTTCCATAATCTTGTCTTGCTTGTCAAGTGCAGGGACCAATCTCAGGATACATTCATGCAAACCATCTATCACTTATTCACATTGCTCAAGTTGAGGATTATCATAAAAGAATTCAGGATTAAGAAAGTGGTCAGCAGCATGTAAAGGACGATGTAACTGACATTCCCATCTCTTATCTATTATTTTAAAGACTTCAGAGTACTTGGACTCGTTATGTATCCCATGGCAGGTTTTTTCTCTCCATCAACTTTTCTTAGTGCATGAACTAGAGGACCGCTTAAGTTCAATGCGTATACAATACCATTCCAAAAGGAAGGCATCAAAATAGTTTTAGCAATTTCCCCCCCCCAATTTCTTTGGCCCATTTGCTATCTCTCAATTCTTAAGATGTAAACATCTTTTTTAAGTTATCTTGTTGCTTATATACTGATGAAAGTGTGATGAAAGCAGTTGCAAATCTTGTCTTCGCTGGTCTTAACAAGTTCCTTTGTTTAGTAAATTGTCTCATCATATTCAAAAGACCCAGACGTTGATAAATAAAGCTATTAACCTGAATTACCCTCTTTAATACTCCATCGATAACATGAATTGCTCCAATATCTTCAAGAATTAGATCAATACAGTGGGCTGCACAAGGAGTCCAATATAAATGTGGATATTTTGCCATCAAGAGTGCACCTGCAGCTATAAAGTTGCTTTCATTATCTGTTATAACTTGTACAACATTGCCCTCACCTACTGCATCCACAATTCTGCTTAGCAGTTCAAATAACTTATCACTAGTTTTTGAATAGCTTGATGCATCAACGGACTCGAGGAACATGCTTCCTTATGAACAATTAACTAAAAAGTTAATGATGGTCCTTCTACACCGATCGGTCCATCCATCTGACATAATAGAACTTCCTGTTTTTGCCCATTCTTCTCTATGGTTTCTTATACTCTCGTTGGTATTTGCAACTTCTTTATTCAAAAAAGGGACTCTTACTTCATAAGCACTTAGAGGCTTCATTCCAATTCCAGCTCTAGTGATTGAATCGATTGCCCTTTTAAAGCTAGGATGGTTGAGAGCATTAAAGGAAATCGCAGCATCATACATCCATTTGGCAAAATCAGCACATGCTTTCTCCCTTTGTTGTTTCTTGTAGGTCTCATTAATGGTCTTCTGCTTACCCGTTGTTTATGTAGAAGATTTGATAAAAATATCCATTGGACCAACTTGCCTTGCCCTTTTAACAGTTGGATTCATTGTTGTTTTGACTTTTTTTCTTTTCGGGTCAGATTCTAACACTTGCATTTCATCTTCCTCATCAAAGTCATCTGTTTGATCATATTCATGCTCCAAGTTCATCTTCTCTCGTTCTTGCTTTTTCTTGTCGAAATATTCAGTAATTTCTTGTCTCACATGTTCAGGGCACTTAGTACAATCTTTTATGTTTCGATATCCACCTGCTAGATGTTGTTTAAATCTATAAATTCCACCTTTGGAAAATATCGAGCAATACTTGCAAGTGACGTTATTTGTGTTCTTAGGATCGGCCAAATAACCATGATTCCAACCCAAATCAGTTCTTCTCTCGTTTTCCATGTCTGTCAACAAAAAAACAGTTTACCCGTTAAGACTTTTAATTCCAAAACTCAATTTCTAACACGCAATAGTAACTAAATTTTATGACACAGTGAAAATATAACAAGTAAGAAAAAAATTGTGAATATAATTAACATAAAAACAGTCCCGTAAAGGCTAAAGAATTGAATAATTTTTTAATGAAAATAAGATAAAAAAATACAAAAGATAAATAAGACAAATATAAAAGACATAAGACTCATGTTTTCTTGTTTATTCAAAATAAATAAAAAATAAAAAGAGAGAGAAGTACTTGAAGTATGGAGATAGAGCCAAAACTTTATTTTTTTCACGATAAATTCTTATGCTCTTCTTTTGGTTATTCCCTTTTTTTTATAGTTTATTGCTGTGACTTTTTTATCCAAATTCTACTTGGATTGGGCTGATCCAATTAATTGAATTTGATTAAATTACTAGGAATAGGTATTTAAAATATAATAAAAGAATGAAAACAATAAAAAATTACATAAAAGACAAAAACTTTAAAAAAGGCCGTCTTCCTGCAACTTGCGCTTCCACCCTCTGTAACTTCAGCGCCTCTCACCGCTTCATCAAAATCGCTGCGCCTACACCTAGACAAGGCGTTTTTGCATTGCGTAGCTGCGCCTCAGCACCTAGGCGCGTCTCTCCCTCGCCTTTTCAAACACTGACTGACACTCGAGTTACGGCAACTCAATTCACTAACACACCTATTTTCCTTGATTGACATGTGTGCACGTCCTTTCCAATTCCTTAAAAAGGACCATCCACCTCTAAGAATAGGAGAAAAGATCTCTCTCTCGGAGGGCTCTCTTAGACGTGAGATAAAAAGCCAATCACTCTCCCCATCTCTACCACCACAACAGCCATAAACCATCACCAAAGAGTGTTGAACACTTTCGTGATCAACAATAATAAAAAGAAAATGTGTTTTCGTGATAAAATCAAAACTTATCAAATAATTCTATTTTTTTTTTTGATAATATTCTTTAGATGCTACTCCATTTGAATGAAAATGCGCAAGCGTTTGATACTAATGCATCTATATCCAATGCTAATCTTAAGTTTGACTATATAAAACCTAACTGACAATTAATCTAAACTAATATGTGTACTTTAATATAAAGTTAAAGTCTATTTTAAAATTACTAAGACTTTATTTAATTTAATTATTATTATTCAATTAATAAGTATTATTTTTGTTATTATCACGTAAAATTTAATATTTTGTTAAAATATTATTTTTTTTCTAATACCAATTCAGTAATATAATAAAAAATAAAAGATAATTTTCTTCGTTTTTTCTTTTCTTTAAAATCATGCTTATATATAATATTATGTAAATCAAACTATTATATAATAAAAACAGAAGATATGTATATCTCTATTCAAAAAAAAGAAGATATGTATGTCTTTCAATTTATCCCCACTCACCCACTATTTAACTTATGACTTTAATTTTAAAATTAACATTTTAACGATGATTATTTTTATATAATATTTAAACCAAACACAACCTTAAACTTTTAATTAAAAATTGTCAATTAAATTAATACTCATTCAATAATAATTATCATATTTAATAAAACATTACTATTGATTATGGGTTCACATCACATGTATCATGCATGATGTATGAGTCAACTCTTAGGCTGTTTCATGATTCATGCATCAATATTGTATTTACTTATCGATAAAGAAAAGCATGGAAGAATCTACAATATAAAATTAAAAGTTGTCGATTTATCAAAATAAAAATTGCAGTTAAAAGTAGTTAATAAAGTGATACTAATGCATTAAATATTTGATATTGAAAGTTTAAAATTGAAATAAGAAATACAATTTTTTTGAGCAAGAAATACAACATTTAATATGAAATCCCTTCTTTATGCATTAAGAATTGAGATTTCTAAGTTAACAAATAAGATTAAAAAATTAATTTGTTTTTTTTTTGTAAATTTTAAAAATATAAAATGACGATGTAAAAAAAAATTTCTCAAAGAAATGAAATTTCCACGACTCTGAATCTGATTCGTATCCGGCCTCGATTCCAGTTTAAATAAAGGGTAAAGTACAAAATGGTCATCAAACTATTCCAAAAAATATAAAATGATCATCAACTTTCAAAAGTTACATAATGATCATTAAATATTGCAAAATGGTCACTAAGTCGTTAACTTTTATTAAGTGAATGACGTAACAATTATAAAAATTTGAATAATAACACATTTAGTCCTCTATATTTGAACATTCAATTAATTTAGTCCTAATTTAACCATCTTTATTGATGTCTAAATTGATTGAATGTGTAAATATTAAGGATTATTTGTGTTGTTATAAAAATTTTCATAACTTCTATGTCACCCAATTAACGGTACAATGACCATTTTGCAGCAAAAACTAAAGTTTAATGCATATTATGTATCTATTGAAAATATGGTGACCATTTTGTATTTTTTGATATAGCCGCGAAGCACAGTAACAAACCCACAAACTGGCGCCGACCAGACCAAACAAGAAAAACTGTATCGAAGATTGAGGCGGTTGTACATTAGAGTACAGGATCTCACATTTTCTTGCCGCTGCCTAATTTGTCGCCATCGCGGTTAAGAAATTCATTGCTCTGTTTTATATGTTTCGGCATTATTCAGTAATTAATTACTAATAAACCCACTCTTTTAAACGTGGCATTCGCTGCTGACAGTAATCAAACATGAAAACATTTTAGTTTTTTTCCCCAATAAATTGGTTTTGAAGATAGCACCATCTTCTATTTTCTGAAATTAGGGCTCTTGAATTGATCCTATTTCTCTTTCTGCAAATTGGTCGAATTGTATTTCCTCTTTTTAATTCTCTCTATTTGAACTTGAAGGAAAAGCATAGCATTTGGCGTATAAGTAATAAACTCAAAATTTTCCAAGCATTTGATTTCCCACTTTTTAAGCGAATCATTTTGCTTCAGAATCTCATTGAGCTCGTGATGGGAACCTTTTCGAGGTTCTTACGCTTTATGGGGCTCTGATATTTGCCCAGGTACTTTAGTTTTTTTTAAATATTTCCTTCTTTTTTCCAATTGGTTTAATTGTGTTTGAGTTTCCGTCTTGGACTACTTGTTAGGAGCATTTTCCATCTTTTTATTAGTACTTTAGCTTTTGTATTATCTTCTGACTTGAAACTATAGAAATGAATTTAAAGAAAATTGTGGAAATTTAATCACACAAGAAAAATATGGCTTAGAATTTTTGTTACAGGGAAATTAAGATTTGAAAACAACTGTTATTAGGGTTTTTTATTTAATTTTTTGAAGTTTGATGATGTTTCCATGTGCGTTTAGTTTAAGCATTGCTTTTCTTACTTGAATTGAATTTATTGTTTTTGTGATTTGATCGGTGAGAATGTTATTAAATTTGGGTTTATGAACTTGGGCAATTCCCAAAACAATTTTGCAGCACTTGATTCTGTGCCAGATTGAGCCAAACTACTTTCTGAATTAGTTGTCATGGAAAAAAAAAATCTGTTTTGAGCAAATTGAAAGTAATATTGAGTCTTTGCTCGGTTAAGTTCTTTAGTTATTGAAATTTCTAGTTTGAAAAAAAAAAGGAAATAGGGGACTGAGATGGACATTGGAGCTCTTTTAACTTCTGCCGGAATCAATATAGCTATATGTGTTGTGCTGCTGTCATTGTATTCCATTCTGAGAAAACAACCAAGCAATGTTAGTGTGTATTTCATGCGGAGGCTTACTTCGGAACAAATAAAGCCTGATCCTTTCAGCCTTGAAAGACTCGTTCCCTCCGCAAGCTGGATCGTGAGGGCTTGGCAAGCAACTAATGAAGATATTTTGGCTGCTGGTGGCGTGGATGCTCTAGTTTTCTTGAGAATAGTTGTTTTCAGGTGATTAAGTTTTGCTACTAATTTTCTCTAAAAGATTATGCTTGCAATTATATCCAAAAACTGTTGAAGTGCTTTGCTTCAGTTATGGCCGGTCGGTGTTTGTATTTTCTTCTGCTGGTTTACTAACTGCACTTCTATTTTCATCTTGTTCTTTTCAGTATTCGGATATTCATCATTGCTGCTATGATTTGCGTTTTTCTAGTGCTTCCAGTAAATTATTATGGACATGCAATGCCGCACAATGAAATCTATGCAGAATCACTTGAAGTATTTACTATTGGAAATGTAAAAGAAGGCTCAAAATGGTATGTTAATTGGACCCATTATTATGATGGGATAGTTGCTTTAGTTTCTTCTTACAATGAAATGTTATTTGGATGCTGCCATGTTGAACCGTGAATGCCATAACCAGGAATGAAATTTCGACTTGTGGTGCCCTTTAGAATTCTACTTTACCATGTTTTTGTATGCAACCCGAAGTAAGAATCCAAAATTTTTGTTATCTATTGTTCATCTATAAATTCCTGGGAGAGATCTAATTAAGAATTGTTTTCAAGTACTTAAAGCAACGACTTTTTAAAGTTTCCTGTTCCACTAGCTCTGCTTCTTCAGGCCGAGATATTAAGATGCAACTCCAACGTAGTGGTTTTGTGGTAAAATAGATTGGATAAAACCAGCTATTTATTGATTGTTTTTCCTTTTGTTTTAAAAATATTCCAGGTTCTGGACTCACTGTCTTGCATTATACGTCATATCCTGCTCAGCTTGTGTTCTACTTTACTTTGTAAGGATTTGCATACCGAAATGCATTATTTACTCATATATGGTTTAACTTTACTGATGCATTCTTCAACTTCCTCTAGCATTCACTTATGGTTACTGCTTTGCTATAGGAGTACAAAAGCATCAGTAAAATGCGATTAGCACATATTACTGGATCTCCTGTGAATCCAAGTCATTTCACAGTTCTCGTCCGTGGCATCCCGTGGTGTCAGGATCATTCCTACAGTAAGTCGGTAGAAAACTTCTTTTCAACCTACTATCCAGCAAGCTATGTGTCCCACCAGATGGTATATCGAGCTAGTAGAGTTGACAAATTAATGGTACGCATCTACCTTGAGTGACTATATTTGGGATGTAAATGTATATATGATTTTATTTATTTATTTATTTAGGGGAAGGGGGATAGGGGTTCAAGGATTGAACCCAGGACTGTGTCAATTGAACACTTAATATCAAGTCTTTTGCCAATCCTTCCGTGTTTCAGTTGATAAATGAGTTTTTTATTTGAAAAGGCTTTAATTTTTAAAATTTCTTTAGTATAAAGGAAAAAGGGCATTAGCTGGTTTTGCTTTAGTGCAGTTATTCACTACTTCCTTGACGTCTAATGAATGAATTTGGCGTTCATCCGGGGTGGATGCTATTAGTGTTGACAAACAGAAAATGTTGCTTTTTGTTTCTCATTTTGTTCTATAGATCAAATAAAGTGATTTCTTTATTGGAATTCACAACTCAACGCATTATATGAAACCTGAGAGAAGTAAAAGATATTTTATCCATTGCATACTACCTCTGATAGGTAATCTTGACTTTCTCAAATTTGATTTTGGTACCGTGTTTTAAATCTTCACGTCATCGACTTTGCTCAGTGTTATGCACACTTATGACTTGCTACCACTTACCAAACAATTATTCTTTACTTATTTTAGAATATAAAATAGGAATCACTAACCTAATGCTGGTTCTGGTGCATTGCATTTAAGTTGAATTTTCCAATTTCTCATTTTTATTTGGTTGTCTTGACTACGGTTTCTTTTTAGTTGGACCGAGTAATTTCAAAAATAAATGTGTATTTCACCTACTCTATGCTCATTCTACTCTGCTATGCACGTGCAATGTTCTGTTTGTTTTATAATCTTTAACAAGTTCTATGTATATTTTCTCACAATATTGTCTTTACAGAAGGATGCAGAAAAGATGTACAGAATGCTAAAAACCATTGAGTTGCAGAGCAAAGAGAGTTATTTGCCATGTCTTTGTGGTGGAACTACACATTCCTTTACTGCACTAAACATTGAAGAAGAAAGTGTTAAGAGTAAAACCAGCGATGGACTGCAACCAAGTCAAAGAGAAAAGCTTGAAAAGGTTGAAAATCTTGGAATAAGCATAGTCTAATAATTTTGATTTCTGGGCTGTAGTAATATTATATAGTTTATGTATTCCTTTCTAATGGTTCGTTTTCAAAAGTTAACCTGTCTCAGATAGTGTTCAGTCATCAGTCATTTTGCCTTTCTATTTCCTCTGGATTATTTTAATGTGCTATAGGCATATTGGTTCAGCATGATCTAGTTTTTCCTCTGACATCAAAGAATCCAGATCTGATCTTTGTGACCCTTGCAATAGCCCTCATTTGATGCTAAAAAGCAATTTGCATCTTTGTTTTGATGCTTAACATGTTATTACTCAACCTCTGCTGAGATGGGTGTTTTAGCGAAATGAAAGCTGGTAATTCTAACCATTATAAGAATATGAGATATAGTAGTGGCCTTCTACGTTATGTGAACAGTTTCTTTAAACTGTTATTTTTTCCCCAATTGCATGGTCATTTTCTTGATTTGTTTATAGAGACTTTTCTCCCTATGTGGTTTTAATCTTGTTGTTCCCTGTCACCTTCATATGTTTATTCATGTTTGAAAGAAAATATTGCATATAAAGCAATTTGAGACCCGTAACGTTATTCAGTGTTACAGTAATGACTCCACACTACTTGCTATACAATTACTTTTACTTTGTTTTAGAAAATAAGATAGGATTTAGTGTGCTGATGCTACTACATTGCATTTAAGTTGAATTTTCCAATTTCTCATTTTCAATTGGTGGTGGTTGTTGTTATTGTTATTATTATTATTTGAAAATAAATTTGTATTTCACCTTCTCTATTCTTATTCTATTCCGCTGCACCACAAGATGTTCTGTTTATTTTATAATTTGTAATAAGTTCTATATATTCTCAAACAATGCTGTCTTTGCAGAAGGATGTTGAGAAGATATACAAAAAGCTAAAAACCATTGAGCTGCAGAATAAAGAGACTTCCATGCCATGTCTTTGTGGTGGAATTTTGCGTTCCTTCAAGGTGCCTAAAAATGAAGTGGAAAATGTTGAGCATAAAGCCAACAGTGATGGGTTGCAACCAAGTCAAACAGACAAGGTCGGAAATCTTCGAACGAGTAGAGTCTAATAATTTTTATTAAAGGGTTATAGTAACTGTGTGTAATTTGCATATTCTTTTTTGGCGGTTTGTTTCCAGAAGTTAACTTGTTTCAGTGATTGCTCAGTCATCAGCGTCGTTTTGCTTTTATATCACTGGACTATTTTTATGTTCTATAAACATCATCAGTTTACCGTGATCTAGTGTAGATCTGATATTTGCCACCCTACATGTTATTAATCTCATTCTGAATTTGAGTAAGTAGTTTTCCTCTGTTTGAATTTATGACAGCATTTACTGTAATTGATGATTCTAAAGTACGTCAGATATAGAGTGGCCTTCTACATTATCTTAACACTTATTTTTTAAACTGTTAGTGCCTTCCCAACTTCATGGTCATTTTTTTGATTTCTCTGTGGAGACTCTCTCCCTATGTGGTTCGATCTTATCATTCCCTGTTGTTATCATGTGGTGGTTGGTTTTTGAAATCAAATATTGATCTCTAACTTTTAAACCTTTGATGGAAATGGCCATTTGACATCCTATGTTATTTTGGTCTTTGATACAGGAACGCCCGGCTGCTTTTGTTTTCTTCAGGACTCGTTATGATGCTGTTGTTGCTGCGCAAGTTCTTCAATCATCAAATCCCATGTTATGGGTGACACAACTAGCCCCAGAGCCAAATGATGTTTATTGGTCAAACCTCTCCATACCCTACAAGCAAGTTTGGCTCCGTAAAATAGCAACTCTTCTGGGTGCTATTGTTTTTATGTTTGTGTTCCTTGTTCCAGTTACCTTTGTACAAGGCTTGACTCAACTAGACCAGTTACAACAAACGTTTCCATTTCTTAGAGGAATTTTGAAACAGTAAGTATCATTCTGCTAATTATATTGCTAAAGTGCTGTTAGATTGTTAATTTTTACTATGTCGCTATCCTACACATTGCAGTCATGGCTGATGCCTGATGCAACAAAATGGAATATGGAATTTGCAGCATGTTAGAATATATGCATTTTTTGGAAATAACGCACGTAAAGAACCATACTTGCTAAACCCTTTTGTACTGCTATATCTACCATTCTAATATTTTATGTGATCATTTGTTTATTTTATACATCATAATTTACTGTTTCTTGGTTATTAGTGGAGAATATATTTGACTTATTGTGAACCCTCCTGTTTGTTCATATGTGCAGGAAGTTCATGAACCAGCTTGTAACAGGATACTTACCAAGTGTAATTCTGATGTTATTTATGTATGCTGTTCCACCAACCATGATGCTGTTTTCCACAATCGAGGGAGCTGTTTCACATAGTGAGAGGAAAAAAAGTGCATGCACCAAAGTTCTGTACTTCACAATCTGGAATGTTTTCTTTGTTAATGTTCTTTCTGGATCCATAATTAGGCAATTGAGTGTTTTCTCAAGTGTTAGAGATATACCTACACAACTTGCCAAAGCAGTGCCAACCCAGGTAACTTTCCATCCCACTCCATAATATCTGGTTTAACAGAACCTCAATTCTTCCAACTTCATTGCAGAGTTTCAGATGCATATAGATTTAGATTTTATCTTGGTGTATACGAGATGCATCATATGCTCTTTATATGAATCTAAACTCTACTTTTGAAATTATTATCTTTCATTAGTTTTAAAAGTGCAATAGCCAAGGTCTGGTTTTAACAAGCCTGTATGGGATTTTTTATGTCATCCGAATCTTCAGGAATATTTCTGACAGTCATTGTTGTTCGTGTCTTCTTGAGTAAATGCAGGCTACCTTCTTTATGACTTATGTTTTAACATCAGGCTGGGCAAGCTTGTCCGCTGAAGTAATACAACTTTTTCCTTTTCTTTGCAATTGGTTCAAAAGATTCATACTAAGAAAGCAGGAAGAGCCATGTAGTAGTTCTGCTCTAACCTTCCCTCACCATACTGAAATCCCACGACTTCTTCTGTTTGGACTGCTTGGCTTCACTTGTTCTGTCATGGCACCCTTAATATTGCCCCCCTTGCTGGTTTACTTCTTTCTTGCTTTCCTTGTCTACCGGAATCAGGTTCGTGTTTTACTAACCAATTTTGTTCCATTCCTTTTGTTAATCAAGTAATAGAGCGTTTCGTTTGTAACTGTTTGGTTTGTGCTGACATTGTTTCTTGATATGTTGTCTTTGGAGTGGACCTTGTTCATTCAGGCTAATAAAAACCAAGCCAGGAGAATAGGACTTCTAGATTACAAAATGCTAAACAAATTCAAATTTTGAATGCTTTTCATTTGAGTGAACAGCCAAAACCACCTTTAGTGAGCCAATTCTTCGAATTATATTCCAAGCTTTACAACCTGCATGTCAACCTTGTTTATAGAACAGTTGTTTATCAGTAACTCCGGAAAATCTTCTTTATGGAATTTACATTTTAAGCTTCTATGTCCTCGGTATTATAGAATATGTTAATATTTTTTTTATACATAAATATAATCTGCCTCTACAATTTTCACATTTATGTTACAAGGTGTTCACTGTGTGTATTTTTATGCTGCGTGATGATAGTATGCAATTAAGTGCAAGACAGATTCAAAAGAATTCAATCTCTATCTATTCTTTTTCTTTTTCTTTCCCAGATTCTCAATGTATATGTACCAAAATATGATAGTGGGGGACTGTTTTGGCCCGTTGTTCACAACACAACGATCTTCTCTTTAGTGTTGACCCAAGTTATCGCCCTTGGGGTCTTCGGTATAAAAAGATCACCGGTTGCTTCCGGTTTCATCATTCCTCTAATACTTCTAACTCTTCTGTTCAATGAGTACTGTAGGCAGAGGTTTTCCCCTGTTTTCAAGAGAAATCCTGCACAGGTAAGAATCAGAACTCTCTCTCCTTCTCTCCCTGATTCCGTAACCATTTTTTTTGGTGTGATGGCTTGGTTGTTCAGGTTCTTATAGAGAAGGATAGACAAGATGAGAATTTCGGTAGGGTGGAAGAGATTTATAAGCTGTTACAAACTGCATATTGCCAGTTCCCATCGCTTTGTCCAGACTTGTCCACTTCTCAAGGCCCATCCACTTCTCAGGACTTGTCCTTGGCCGGAAACAGCGGGCAGAACAAAGATCATGAGAGTTCCAAAGATCTCGAGTCTCCGAATCCAGGTATGGTTGTTCGAGTGCCAACTGGTTCTTAACTTCTTTCCATTTAGAATCAATTCGTAATTGCTGGAATCTGTACTTTTAGGCTTTCAGGAAATCAGCTTGTTAAGTTAAACGAATACTAGGCTGTTCATTGCATTTCGGAAGGGAAAGGCACAGTATACGAACCGAATTGGTTCACAGAAGCATCCCACTTAGAGGCTATGTTAAGGTGGCTAAGGGATGTAGAAAATGGTACTTAAGGCGACAGTTTTTGCTCTACAAAGACTACAAATGAATTTATCATTTTAATTTTCATACTTCATGGGGCAATGATAAATAGAAAAAAAAAAAACCTTTGATATGCATACTCAAGAACATTGTACAGTTTCAAAGTGAAGTGATATTATTCTGTTTAATTTAGATACATGATTGAGATGTTGGACGAATGAATACTCTTGTACAATTTGGGTTAGTACAATAAATTTTTGCTTCATTCTCTACTTCGGTTAGTTCAAGTTTACATTTCTAAAATTCGAGCTAACCAAGTTGACACAAATTTTATTATAGACATAAATGATGGAAATAACATAAAGAATTTACACGAATATGACAACTGCTACGGCAATTTCTTATACATTTAAGTTTAGAGCATACTAACAATATTTCAATGCAGGTGAAATTTCATCATTCGCCTTCTGAATACCAAGCACGATCGTTTTAAATTACTCAACTTTCTGCAGCTCTAGATGAAGATTAATCTTTCATGGAAAACAAATCACCCCGGTTTTCTGCCTCCAAACTTCTCCATAGCCACAAAACTTGCATCAATCCGCCATTCGCGACATGCAAAAGAAACACCCTTGTTCGTATGCGAAATATGCAAATACAAACATGGAAACAACAAAGAAGCCACCCACTGCCAAAAGTTGCCATTTCATTTCCATGCCCTTCCCCTGTTTAAACAACAATTAACAAACCCAGAATTATAATAAACCAGGCGCTAAAACATAATCACATACACAATATAACAGAGTATGTACCTCGGCTATGTTGCACTGATACGGATTCATATACGGTGATAGAAATGGGGACGGGAAACAACAATTTTCAAAATTACAAGGTACGGGTACGATTAAGGTTCGGTAAATATAAAATAAACTTTATATTCTAAGAAAATGTAAAAATAAAATGTCATACAAAAATAATGTGAGTATGGATGGCATCACACATACTTGGTATTCGGTAAACATAAAATAAACTTAGGTTCGGTAAATATAAAATATACTTATAGTTGATTCATGTAAGCAAAATAGTGTTGAAAAGAAACTTTAAAAAGACAAAAAAAAGGTGTAAGATAATAAAAGAATAAGAAAAAATAGGAAGATGAAATACCGAGGAGTATCCAAACCGTACCTAATATATCTCTGGTATGGGGATGTATCGGATACGTGGTACGTCATTAGATTGAAGTACCCGTGCTTCATAGTACCTCGGAGCTTCGAAATGCTTCTGAGGATGATTCTTTTAGGAAATCAGACATTAACAATCCGATAATCAGACCAAAGTGTATCATTAATTCTTGATTTCTGGATATAGAACACATAAAATCCGACAGACAGCTGAACGCAAAAACTAGAACAAAAGACAACCTCAATGCCTTGTGTCCTGCAATAACTAGTTTCTCCAGCAGTACATTCTTAGCTTCTTTCCAAGGAAATGACTTTACAGAGTCGGGGTTGTTCTTCCATAATCTCTCCTTGATGATATTGTGTTGTTCCTTGACCTTATTAAAGTCCCCGAATTGTGCCATTGTTATTTTCATTCGACATTTTGGAATGACTGTTTTAATTGCAAAGGAAAACAACGGACAAGGCTGGTGTTCCTATTGTTTAACCTGAATGAGGAATTCAATGATTAAGCTTAAAAGGAAACAAAATGGATTTCCGTGTTCATTTCAAGTTCCATTTCTATATTCGAGACCATAGTTCGATTATATAAATGCAGCGAATGAGTTGGAGAATTACCTCGGAAACACCAGAGGTTACGACGATTGATTAGGGATCTTATTGGCTTAATCTGTGATTAGGCTTTTATGGATCGGAAAATCTGGAAAAAAGAAGGAAAAAAAAAACACACTAATAAGTATATGGAGATGCGGGGTATCGATCCCCGTACCTCTCGCATGCTAAGCGAGCGCTCTACCATCTGAGCTACATCCCCTCTATGATGATGGAGCACTTTGTTCGTTTTTTAATTTTTTAAATACTTTCTTTTGGAGCGCAGAAATACCCATTCTTGATAAAGTATTTCCTTTTCTCTTGAGATGCAATTAAACATTAATAACGAGTAAATTTGCTCCTTCCTCAAGCCAATAAAAGCAAGAGACTTAAATCGATCTGTAAGAATTCTTTGAAGATCACCAAAACTAAATATTAGACCAAGATATTTAGGTAGTTGGCATATGAACATAGGCAATTTTCATAAAATGTCTAGTTCAATATTAGAGTTTTTTTTATCTGAATTCTATTTTAATCTAGCTCGAAAAATTTGCAGGGTTACCTAAATTAAAGAAATAAATTGTTGCATATTTAATTCATACACGACTATATTTGATGTATTGGATATTGAATTGAAGGATTGCGATGACTCTTGTCCTTCCCGGCTTACTCTGAGGGGCTGGTAGAAACTAAGCGGAGGCATGTCCTGCCTCTGTATCCTGTTGTGGTTGTGGGCATGCCGCAGGGGTGTTGTGTTGTGCTTAGAGTTGGCAACCGAGCCTATTTCTTCGATTTTCATATATCTTCTTGTAATCAAGTGGCGTCTGGCAAGCAGTGGCGGACTCAAAATATTTTTTGAGGGTGGACACATTTCAAAATTATTTTGAAGGTGAGCACAAGTTGTAAAATTTAAGGGTTAATTTATAAAAATTAAAAAAAATTGAAGCTACATGTATGAACTTTGAAAAGTTCAGAGTAGGCACGGATCCACTCAAAGATATATGTGGCTCCGCCACTGTTGGCAAGGGGAGTAGCATGAACGCTTGCTCAGGGCCCCACCTTTTTATTTTCATAAGTTCACAGATTTTTCAAGTTACAGTCTAGTAAGCTAGTGTAGCGATGTCTTTTTCTTATCGCTAAAATAAAAACGAGGCTTTTTGAAGTGTTTTTGAAAGGTGTTTGTGATTTCTTTGATATAAAATATTTATTCCGTGGGGTTTTAAAAATACCGCATTTAAAAAATGGAGTCGCCACCGGCCACTTAGGTAGGCCGGACACCATAAAACCAGAGATTCATAAAGATTAGGTTCGGGAGTCGGTTACGGATGGGGAAGGATTAGCACCCCCACACCGCCCAAAATTGGTACTTTAATAATTACCGATTTATTAATATTGAATTTTCCGGGTTAAAGTGACGATTATTTTAAAATTCGGTCATAATTGTGAATAAATTTTAAGAGCCCCGTTATCCGAGAATAAACGCCCAACCACTATCACTACGCCTGATACTGGCCCCGTTTACGCTCGGATAAAAGGGCACCGCATTAACAATTTATATATCATATGCAATCTTAGTGGCAAAAATATAAAACATGGCAGATAATTTAAAGACAGTAAATATTCGCATAACAGAGTCCTAATCTAACATAAATAAAATACGTAATTAAAACACACATATACGTATCAAACTTAATAGTAGATAAAAACAAATTGAACATGTCACAATAACAAGGCATGAATAAATACATGTATAGACAAAACATATATTTCAAGAGGACACACATATTAGAAATAAAACACGTTTCAACATATATAAAACAATATATTATGCATAAAAAGAAGACACACTAACACGTAACCTAAAAGCCAAGGAAACATGCAATACGTACAAAAATACAAAACATGTTGTTTACGAGTCAACTAGAACATAACATGCTTAATACGAATAACCGAACAAAAAGATACATAATCATCGTAAATTTAACACACATATACACGTAAACATAAAAATATAAGGCATATACGAGGGATATATAATAAGGCAAAAGACTACATCAACATATACGATTATAATACGAACATGAATATTTACATGGAAACAGTAATGAAATGAAAAGAAATAAACAGAAATGCAGAAATTAAAAGGAAGTAAAACTCGATTTAAGGATGTGATTTCAAGCTTAAAGAAACTTAAAAGGACCGGGGCTGTAAAATGCCCATGTGGCACGCTTGAAATGAAATTTTCCAAAACGCGGAAGTCCTTGGGGCATAATTTGACCATTTGAAAAACTGATTTCATTTAATTAAGGGACGAAAACGGAAGATTTTAAGAACTACGAGGGACCAGGATTGTGAATAAACCAAGGGGCAGACTCGATTTGAAAAGATCAGAAACGCGGGAGCCCTTAAGCCCGAATTAACCCATTTTGAAAATATTAAGACGCTATATATCACATTTATCAGATTAAAAATTGACCCTTTCCCCATTTTTTTCACCCTTAAGAGCGAAGCTCTTATTATTCTCTAAACCCATAGAACTGAACCCTGATGAACCCAGAAACTGGCGGCTATCCGCCGTCCCTTTCGCCGCCAGCCGCCGCTAGCCGGCACCGGCGAACCAAAAGAAACGCCCCAAAACCAACCACTCTTTATGCTGAACTCAAATCTGACTTTAGATTTACACTAGGACTCACCATTTTGCCTAGATCTAAGAAATAAAAGCCGAAACCTTTTCCCTCTTTTTTTTTAAATTTTGTAGACCAAGACTAAACAACCTCTCCCCTTTTACCGGTTCACTGTGTTTGGCTTAAGAGCCTTACAGCTTATCACCGGCGGCAAGGAGCTCTTCCAACGAGGGTAAGAACCTAGTTCTTTTCCTTCTTTCTTTTTTGTTGCTTATTCCCTTGAAAGATATGCATGCAATAAAAGTAGCAAGAAAAATACCACTGGACTTGCGTTGCCTCTTTTTTTTGTATTTATGAAAAAAAACTCCTTACAATACACTTTCTGTTGGATCATATATGCCCGTTTTTTCTCTGTTTTTGTAGAATATAATACGTATTACATCTTGTTCGATTTGGTACTGACACCCTGTATTCCCATTTTTTTTGTGCATCTGAGCATGGTGGTTGGTACGGCAGTATGGTGGAAGAGTGGAGAGAGTATAGTGGTGGTGTCCTCTGTCAGATCCATTCACGGCCGTTGGATCAGATCTGATCCAACGGCTATGATTACATGGGGGATAGCCGCCGGTTTCTGGGTTCATCAGGGTTCGGTTCTATGGGTTTAGAGAATAATAAGAGCTTCGCTCTTAAGGGTGAAAAAAATGGGGAAAGGGTCAATTTTTAATCTGATAAATGTGATATATAGTGTCTTAATATTTTCAAAATGGGTTAATTCGGGCTTAAGGGCTCCCGCGTTTCTGATCTTTTCAAATCGAGTCTGCCCCTTGGTTTATTCACAATCCTGGTCCCTCGTAGTTCTTAAAATCTTCCATTTTCGTCCCTTAATTAAATGAAATCAGTTTTTCAAATGGTCAAATTATGCCCCAAGGACTTCCGCATTTTGGAAAATTTCATTTCAAGCGTGACGCATGGGCATTTTACAGCCCCGGTCCTTTTAAGTTTCTTTAAGCTTGAAATCACATCCTTAAATCGAGTTTTACTTCCTTTTAATTTCTGCCTTTCTATTTATTTCTTTTCATTTCAGTCCTGTTTCCATGTAAATATTCATGTTCGTATTATAATCGTATATGTTGATGTAGTCTTTTGCCTTATTATATATCCCTCGTATATGCCTTATATTTTTATGTTTACGTGTATATGTGTGTTAAATTTACGATGATTATGTATCTTTTTGTTCGGTTATTCGTATTAAGCATGTTATGTTCTAGTTGACTCGTAAACAACATGTTTTGTATTTTTGTACATATTGCATGTTTCCTTGGCTTTTAGGTTACGTGTTAGTGTGTCTTCTTTTTATGTATAATATATTGTTTTATATATGTTGAAACGTGTTTTATTTCTAATATGTGTGTCCTCTTGAAATATATGTTTTTGTCTATACATGTATTTATTCATGCCTTGTTATTGTGACATGTTCAATTTGTTTTTATCTACTATTAAGTTTGATACGTATATGTGTGTTTTAATTACGTATTTTATTTATGTTAGATTAGGACTCTGTTATGCGAATATTTACTGTCTTTAAATTATCTGCCATGTTTTATATTTTTGCCACTAAGATTGCATATGATATATAAATTGTTAATGCGGTGCCCTTTTATCCGAGCGTAAACGGGGCCAGTATCAGGCGTAGTGATAGTGGTTGGGCGTTTATTCTCGGATAACGGGGCCCTTAAAATTTATTCGCAATTATGACCGAATTTTAAAATAATCGTCACTTTAACCCGGAAAATTCAATATTAATAAATCGGTAATTATTAAAGTACCAATTTTGGGCGGTGTGGGGGTGCTAATCCTTCCCCATCCGTAACCGACTCCCGAACCTAATCTTTATGAATCTCTGGTTTTATGGTGTCCGGCCTACCTAAGTGGCCGGTGGCGACTCCATTTTTTAAATGCGGTATTTTTAAAACCCCACGGAATAAATATTTTATATCAAAGAAATCACAAACACCTTTCAAAAACACTTCAAAAAGCCTCGTTTTTATTTTAGCGATAAGAAAAAGACATCGCTACAGCTAGTGGTTGCCATTTATTGTTTTAGTTGTACTTAAAGGTGTTTTGTTATCAAAACAATAAAAATAATGTATTTGATAAATTTTAATAATGTTTCTATGTTTTACTAATGAGATATGAAATTAATTGTTCAAAATAATAAAACATATTTTCGTACTATAGGAGCTTATTTTTTAATTTTCGTTTAGGACCCCGAAAATGTCCAAAAACAGCTCGCTTGCAGTATCATATAAATAGCTGAGGTTCTCCAACCCTTTGTCCACGAGAGCATACTTCAACAATTACTAATACGTGGGGTACCAAAGGACATTTTTCCCTACAAATTCTACTACCTTGGTGATGTGATATGAGCATTTCATGGAGGGCTTTTTGTATACTTTCCCTTCGTTTATGCCTAGCATATTGTTGTTACTGTTCAACAATTTGAGAAGCTCTAAACTGTTCTTGGAGGTGTCTCACTTCTTCCAGGGTAAACAAACTGTTAGGTAGTCGGAAGGGGTTGCTCAAAACTGGATACCAGTTTTGAGGATTACGATAGCCTATCTATTTGGACTTTCTTGGCTTTGGAGGTTATGCTAGGAGTTTGAGATTTCTTGGTGTTGATTCGAACGATAAGTAGTCATTAGATAGGTTTGCCTGAATTGACTAGGATGGAGAGTAAGGAGGAGACGGAGACCTATGTAGCAAAGAGAAAACTAGTCCTCTTGCTTGCTACCGTCTACGCGAGTCTAAAGAACGACAACTTAATTTAAGGTTAAAAAACGGTGAAAAAATTTCAGCCCCTTTTGGTGTCCTTTTCATGCCCAAAAATTAAAAAATTAAATTCTAAGTCATAACCCTAAATTCTAAACCCTAAATCCTAAGCCTCAAAAGTACACCCTACCCCTAATTTTTTAAACTCTAATCATAAATCCTAACCTTAAATCATAATCCTAAACTCTAAACCATGTTTTTTAGGGTGGGGGCATATATAAGGGGAAGGCGATTTCCATAAAAAACGGTAAGTTTTGAAACTTGTCAAACAACCTAAAATGTTATACTTTTTGACAACATTTTATATTTTTTTCTCAACAAATTTCGAAACTTGATTTAAAAAAAAAATAGGTTTGTGGTTTTTTCGACAAGTTTCGATACTTGTTTTTAAGTTTTAAACACTTGGCTTTAGTGGGTGAGTCTCCTAGCGGGGCTTTTCTGCATACACAAGACCTTGAACTCGAGACATATTTAAGCAATACTAAACTGCTTATCAGTTGGACCAACCTGTTGTTCAATTTATGCATCTATCTTTAAAATTTGATATTTGATAGATATGAGGTTGAACCTCAATAATTTTTTTATTCCTAAACTCCAATCTTCTCTCTATATAAAGTTAAGCATCAAAGTGCATTAGAATTGGATGCCATATATTCCATACTAATCTATGCATCTTCTGTCACTCGGAATCGTTTCTTGTTCCTTCCTTCCTTCCATACATGAAAATGGTTATCGAAAAGTACAATTTCACATCATTAATCTCATCTCGAATTTAAAAAGTGTGAACCACAAATAATTTCAATCAATATAATATAATCTAACACAATCTTAGACTTTGAAAAACAATAAAGATTACATGAATTAGTTACTTCAACTTTTTTAATGTCATTTATGGGGCAAGGAATCATATTCGAAAACTACCATTATATCATGTTTGAAACTTGTAGTATGGAATCTTAAATATGTTATCCATCCAAGTATTCCAAAGTGTTCAATGATTTGATGTAGATGAGCCCTTAAATTACCATTAACACCCTTATATGAACAAAAATCCCCTGTGAGCCCTGTCCATTTTTTTGTCTTTTTATACCTAATACTAAAAATACCAAATTCTAAGTTTTAACTGTGAATTGTAAATCTTCTTAAGTCATAAATTTTAAAAATATACTCTACACTCAATATTTTAAACTCTAATTTTAAATTTTAATCCTAAATATTAAATTTATTTTTTTAGTGTTGAAGCATAAATAGAGACAAAAATAGACGGAGGATTTTTATTCCCCTTATTGTTGGTGTTCATATCATTTCCTTTTTATAATTAATAAAGGTATAGAATCTTTTTCATTCCGTCATTATTAATTATTGAAAAATTAATTGAATATGTGCGTCATAATTTCAAGAAAAGTTGTCGACATGGTTACGGACACCTATAGAAAGAAGAATATTTTGGAATTTTGGAGGGGTAGTTTAGAAAGAGTGTATAATCTTGTTAGAGAAGTAAATGAACATGAATCATCTGTTTTTTCGTTCTATCTTTTTATGCCTCACACTAAAAATTTAGGTTTAAGATTTAGAAGTAATGTTTAAGGTTAAATTTATGAATTATGAGTAGGGTTTATGGTTTAAGATTTAAGATTTAAAATTTAAAATTTAGGGTTTTAATTTATAATTCAATTTTTTAGTGTTTGAGCATAGAAAGGGGCACCGAAAAAGACAAAAGATTTTTGTCTGAAGTAATTCCTAAACCTTAAACTTAATTTAAATCCTAAACCCTAAAAAATAGATTCTACTCTTAATTTTCTAAACCCTAAGCCTTAACCTTCAACCTAAATCCTAAACCCTAAATATACACCCTATCTTTAATTCTTTAAACCCTAAACTTTAACTTTCAACTTAAATCTTAAACTTTAAATCTATTTTTTTAAATAAGAAAATATAAATAGAGGTACCGAAAAGAGATAAAAAAAATTCTATTCCGTAAATAGTGGGGGACATATTGGGTGGTGTGCAACTAGGTATACATAAACAAACACACAATCTGATGAATGATGATGTGTCTTTTATCTTCATTTCCATTCTTATTAAAAATATTGTCCCTATTCATTTACCTCCCTAAGTATCAACATCCATTGCCTCACAATATTTGCGTACTTATCTCGTCCTCCTCGCCTTTAATTAATTACCATCTCAAATTCGAATAAGATTATTTGTAAAACTGATAAAGATATTTCTATTGTAATAAAAACATTGATTGTAATAATTTATAGTCAGTGTTTATATATTTAATCACTTAAAAGTTTTTTTAATAGTATTAAGATAATTATAAGATAGTATCTGTACATAATTGCTCCAAAATTTTAAAAAAATAACTTTTATAATCACAGTGTTGAAAAAGGAATGGACGTACGCGACTTATAAAACTAAGTCTGACCTCGTTACTATCAGTTATCGAAGAATTTCATATAAAAATCTTTATAAATATTATTATATTCATTAGAATTGTTTCTAAACCTCCCTATTTTTAACATTTCATCTCCTCCCTTTCTCTTTAAACAAAACCTTTTTTTTCCTTGGCCTACTTTAGCACCTTTGAGCAAACATTAAGATAGAAACAACAATGGGATTTAATGATGTTTGCAACACCGGCCTTGGTCTTGGTCTAGGTCTAAATCTACGTCTAGGTTGCCTTGGTAAGGAAGAAAACTTTTCTCATCCACGAAAGAAGAAGAAATTGTCGATGCAAGATGACCATTTTCTCCCATCTCTGACGTTAGGTTCATCGGATGATGCTCGTAAAGCACATGGTGGCAACAAGTCGGTCGATTTGCACCGGAAAGCATCTTCCATCTCCGCGGTGTCTTTGTTTTCAAACTCTAGTGTCAAGGAAGATATAGATTTTGGTGGTCGCGGGGAGGTAGAATTTGAGAAGGTTTGTGCAAGGGTCAGTGATGAAGAGGATGAAGGCAGCCATAGAAAGAAACTTAGGCTTAGCAAACCACAGTCTGCAATTTTAGAAGATAGCTTCAAAGAGCACTCCACTCTCAATCCTGTATATATACCATCTTTCTTTTTCTTTGTTCTATTCAACTTCGTTTATATATATATATATATGAATTCAAGTATTCATAATGCTTCTTTCTTAATTTCTTGTGTTAAGCAGAAAAGGAAGCAAGCTTTAGCAGATGAGTTGAATCTAAGGCCACGTCAAGTGGAAGTATGGTTCCAAAATAGGAGAGCCAGGTGATGATGAAATTGAAACTTAAATATATATATAAGCGGATCGATAATTGATCATCGGATTTAACACAATCTTTCGTATACAGGACGAAGCTGAAACAGACCGAAGTCGATTGTGAGTTGCTGAAAAAATGTTGTGAAAAGCTAACAGAAGAGAACAAGAGGTTGCACAAGGAACTACACGAACTTAAATCATTGAAACTAACAGCATCATATTGTATGCAGCTGCCTGCAGCAACCACCCTCACCATGTGCCCTTCTTGTGAGACAGTTGCCAACGGCGGCAAAGACCCTTCGACAACTAAGTCGATCGCTTTTAAAATCGGAACGAAAACTTGGTTCTATGATCCCTTCTCATCTCACCCTTCTGCTGCCTGCAGCTGAGGCAACTTGTTGAACATGAGGATGAAAACACTGTTACAACTTTGTTCATGGCTTATGTGTCAAATATATATCGGTTCATGTTTATTAGTAACATATTACATACAAATTAGAGCAGTAAATCGAAATTTTAAGATACAAACTTGGGTCAAGTTTTTTAACATATAATTAAAGATACAAAGGTGGCTTTTTCAAATTGTGGTGGAAAAAAATCTAAACCTTATGAAATTCCTTCTATAATGTATTAATGTGATAATAATATATATTTTTTACAGAAATAATACTATAATGTTTGTATCTCATATCGGAAGGTTCTCGCACCTTTTTGCATTATTTAACGTACCATTGTGAAAGAATAAAGGTAATGACTCCATTCAACAAAGAAATAAAATATAAATCAACATGTAATCCAATTTGAGAATATTTAAAGCTAAGCTTTTTGTATTATCTTTGCTCGCTTGGTTGACACCTGACATAAGAATGATGAGGCATATATATATATATAAGATTATTTCATTTGCTTTGGCCAATCATTATAGGTAGGATAGGATATATAATTCCTCAACTGATAAATGATTCAGCAAACCGACCCTTTTGCTTTTTGGATTAACAAAAAGGCTCATTGGAAAATGAAAAGGCACATCCCATTTCTATGTCAAAATTGCAACAACTCCGCCAGATTAGACGAGTTCATGAGTAAGAAGAGGAATACATAAAAATATGGATAAAATAACTGTTGCTGCCCAGATTAAATAGGAACCTTCCGTGTGTAAGATTGACTTGATAGCCACTACACCACAACAATTACATGAAGGCTACGATTATCAACTAAACAATATAAGTTTTACCTGAATTTAGAGCTCAGTAGTTGAACAAAAATTTCCACAAACCTTGGGACTGAAACTGTGATCAAAGGCGGTTTAAAAATTTAACGGATAATGTATAATTTATTAAATTGAGACCCTTAATTTATAGTTCATAAGAAATAATTTTTTCAAAAAAATATCTTAATACAAAAAGAATTGTTTAATTACCCTCTTGTACAACAAATAAATCTTTTTGAATTAAATTAATTAAATTAAAAGAGAATGAGAAATTAAATAGCATCAAGATTGTCGTAAAAATGCATCACCAGATTATTTGAGAGTTGAGATCAAGTCCCCACGGGTTAAGATGAATCAACAAATCAACCTATGAAAAAGTAAGAGTAAACTACTCAAATGATCACTTAATTATGGAGTTGGTGTCGATATCACCACTATATTTTTAATTTTAGCAATTTCACCATTTAACTATTTAAGTGGTTTCAATCAAGGCACCAATCATTAAAACATAACGGAGAGGCTGACGTGGTGTTCCTATTGAAACTAAAATCATTTAAATCATTGAAACTAAAAGCATCCTATTGTATGCAGCTGCCTGCAGCAACCACCCTCACTATGTGCCCTTCTAGTGAGACAGTTGCCAACGGCGGCAAAGACCCTTCGACGATCAGATTTTTCACTCCAATTTGCTGATATTCAGACTGCATGGACCAACTGATAAATGATTCAGCAAACTGTCCCTTTTGTTTTTTGGATTAACAAAAAGCACATCCCATTTCCGTGTCAAAATTGCAACAACTCGGTCAGATTAGACAAGTTCAGTAAGAATTGAAGAAGTAGATAAAAAAAAATTGTTACTGCCCTGGAGCGAACTGGAGACCTTCAGTGTATAAAACTGACATGGCTATGATGCACTTAAATTTATAATTTTGATATGCAATAAAAAAGTTGACTATTGACTAAAAAGGATATAAACCAAGAGATAGGTTGTGCGTCTGAATATACTATACGTTTCACCTGGATTTAGCAGTGGAATGGAATTGGAAATGGAACTGTGATATTATGCTATTATCATGTCTTTCGTTCCCTTTAGACACAAAACTATTTTTGGGGTGGGCACCAGCAAGAGTAGTAGTACATTAAGCTTTGTCTGCAAAAGGCCATGCTCTTGCCCTAGAATATTAGGGGCTTTGTTAGAGGAATTAGGAGCAGAGACAGCAGATGATGGAAAGTGGAAACAATATTTAATTGGTTTCGTTGCCGGGACTTGCACCCGGGTCTCTCGGGTGAGAGCCGAGTATCCTAACCAACTAGACTACAACGGATTCTTGACTTATGGACTTTCTAACGTAATAAAAAGAAACCATATGCAACTCAGATACTTCCACCTCATCATTGTTTCGCAGCTTCAAACACAATATTGCAACCTCCAATAAGCTCACATTTTTAATACGGTTGAGGAAATTGTCCACCAATTTTGCCTACAATAACAAATTCTGAGTCAATTTTTCTGTGTTTACACCTCAACAACAACATATTTTTTAGGTTGGTAGGCTTTACATTTTCAAGTTGTTTTACCAATGGGCCAAGATGCAATGAAATATGATGCTTCAACAATTACCTAAGGCTAAAACATTAACAAAGTGTATCTTTGGGTATGCGTATTCAAGGAGATCATCTTTGCTTATAAATTATCGATAGGTGTTTTATATTTTAATAATTTTGTTATTTTAGATTTGACGTGTTTGAGTGAAGTAGTCTACTCTTTTATAAGATATTTCGATAGAGGTTTTATTATTAATAAAATTAATTTTGTTTTACAAAAAAAATATCGGTATTTTATATAATTACTCGTTAACTCTACGTATTTATCTTCCACTATTTATATTTCTCCCGAAACTCTAAATTGAAGAATATCAATTGATCTAATAAATTATAGTAAATGATAAAAGAACAAAGGAACAAAAAATCAACTGCCAAACTGTTGCTTAGTGAAAGAAGCAGCTCTAGTGTGCTTATTGAATTGAGCAGCTTGAAAATAACTCGAGCTCGACTCGGTCAAAACTTGGTTAAGGCTCAACTTGAGTTGACTCGACTCGCAATCGAACTCGACTTGAGATATTAGGGAGTCAAGTCGAGCAAAGCCCAACTCGACTTGATAAGTTCGTGAGCAGCTCTTTATTTTTTTTATAAAGTCTTTTATGATTTTTTGGTGGCTACCTTAAAAAATTATGTTCCAGAAACTTTAAATTCTAGGTGAAAGCTCTAAAAAAGTTCAATGAATTGCTAAGTAATGAGTCTTTCATTTTTCTAATGAAAGTCTTTTTTTTTTCTTTTATTATTACTTTTTGTATAAAAGTAGAAAATGGGAAAGTCTTCAATTTTCACTTCTCATATAAAAAATACGATTGAAAATTAAAACTCTGATATTCCTAAGTTATTCTCTCATTTGTTGTTCATCGAAGATTGCTGAGAAAATAAAAAGAGTCTCACACTCGAATGTCGACTTCATCTCTAACTCGATCATAACATGTTCGCTTATTTATCTCTTCAGACCTCACATTTTTTTTTTCTGAATTTCTATGTTTATATTAAGCTCTAATATATCACTAGTTTTACCTATATTAAAAAAACAAAGTAAAAATTTTGGCGAGCTTAACGAGCAACAAGTTGAGTTGAGCAACGAGATTTTTTAACGAGCACGAGTCGAACACTACTTAACTCGCGATCGACTCACTCAATAAACACCCCTAAGCAGCTCCGTATAACAAAAACCTCGAAGAATATGGTATAAAATTTACATTTTTCTTGTTATGGTTTGTTTGGGATTGGCGGTGAACTTGGTTTGATTTCACTTGGAAGTTGAGATTTTTCACTCCAAAATTGCTCAAATTCAAAATGCATGAACCAACTTATAAACGATTCAGCAAAAAGACCCTTTTGTTTTTGGACTAACAAAAACCACATCCCTTTTCCATGTCAAAATTGCAACAACTCGATCAGATTAGGAAAGTTCAGTAAGAAGGGAAGAAGTACATAAAAATATAAAGGATAAAAAAATTGTTGCTGCCCAGGATAAAAAATGTAAGACTAACGTGATAACCACTACACCACAGCAGCAACTAGTACTTACGATGCACTTAAATTTATATTTCTTAAAGTAACAAAAACTTGACTATCGACTAAACAGGATATAAACCAAGAGATAGGTTGTGGATATGGACGTCGTCAGAAGTCGAATGAAAATTTACACAAACCCTGGAAATGGAACTGTGATATTATTCTATTATCGTGTCTCTCGTTCAGTCGTTCTCTTTAGACAAAACAATTTTTGGGATGGGCACCAGCAAGCAAGATAAGTAGTAGTTTAAGCTTTGTCTGCAAAAGTCTACGCTCCATTGTATTTGTTGCCCAAGAATATTAGGCTTTGTAACTTAGAAGATTAGGAGCAGAGACAGCAGATAATACCAACAAAAAACTTGTTTTCAGTTGGATTGTTCTGTTTTGGTATAGGTGTTGCGAGGATTGTTGTTGTTTTCTCCAATTTTTATTCTGGTAACTTGTTTTTTTATCAATAATTAAAAAAAAACTTTTACAGACCAAAAAAAAAGATGATGCCCAAGGAAATAGCTAATGCGTCAGCGGTAGTATTATTCATGAGAAAAAATAAAACTTCCGTGCCGGTACTTGAACCCAGGTCACTCGTTGAGAGCCGAATATCCTAACCAACTAGACTACAACAGATTCTCTACTTATGGACTTTCCAACATTATAAGTATGATAAGTGTTTATCTTGCATGTAACTAGGCCAAAGTTCTAATTTAAAACAAACTAAGGGTATGTTTTTGTTGAGTTTGGCTTTCCAAACTAAATTTTTCACCTAAAAAAATCTAAAAGCAATAAAAAACACACATTTTTTAAATGTCAAAATCTTAGTTTGCCCTCAAACTAGCTTTTCAAATTTTAATTTGTCAAAAGTTAATTTTTCTAGCTTTTGTAAAACTTTAATTTGCCCCAAACCAATATTTTCCCACCGCAACAAAAATAACAAAACGTAAACCACGCAACTCAGGTGGCTTTCAGGCTTCAGCTCATCATTGTTTCGCACCTTCAAACACGATATTCAACCTCCAATAAGCTCACCTTTTTATGGTTGAGGACTGTTCATCTCCATTCTCCAACAAGTTTGTCTCCGACAGGAAATTCTCAGTCTATTTTTTGTCTATTCTTTATGAAATTCTGTTTTCCACTAAACTCAATTACGTAGAAATTTACTGTTTTCTTGTTTTGGTTTTACCTTTTGTTTGTTTGAGATCGGTGGTGACCTTGGTTTGATTTCACTAGAAAGTTTAGATTTTTTACTCCAATTTGCTCGTATTCAAAATGCATGGCCCAGCGTCTATGAAGTACCGGTACGACAGTTTATGGTCGTCCCGCGTATTCAATTCGTTTTCAGAACAGGTACGATCATGGGTGGATACACCCTTGTGCAAATGACCTACCATTAAAAAATAAAATAAACTATATCGGTAATCTCTTTAATTTTTAGGGTGTATTTACTTTAGTTATTAAAATCAAAAAAAATTTATTACAGTCACTAAATTTTTAATTTACTTTTATCATGATCACTGTCGTTAATCCCGTTAAAAAATGCTAATGTGTTCCATGTTAAGGTTTTCTTCCAAAAAAGAACCATAATTTCTAAATTTACAATTATTGTCAATCTCAAAATTTCGATTAACGAAACGATCGCCAATCAATCCCAACGATGGGAAAAATTCGTTTTGCCAAAAGTTTAAAAAATTAACATAATTTAGTTTCAAGTTGATTTGACGATTAACATTGGTGAATCAGAACTAAAAATCTCAATTGAAGTTAAAATTAATATTTCGATCTTTCATTGTTAATCGTTAGATCAGCTTCAAATCAAATTATTTTAACCTTTCAGCCAAACGTATCCTTCCCACCGTTAGGACTTAGGATTGATCGGTGATGTCTACGTTCATCAAAATTTTCACCTTGATGACGGTTGTAAATTTGAAAAATTAGGTTTCTTTTGTGAAAAAAGACTTTAACGTGCCACGTCAGCATTTTCCAACAATAGTGGACGTAATGAAATCGAATTAAAAGCTTATTGACTGTAATGAAAGATTTTCAATTTCATTGACCAAAGTGAAAGCGTCCTAAAAGTTTAGTGACTGCCAGTATAGTTTACCTTAAAAATATTAAGTATTTTTTGTTTAAATGAAAAATCAACCCTTAAATTATTTTAATTTTTTCTTTGAGCTCATAAACTATTTTTTTGTCAAAACAAGCATCTAAACTATAACTATTTTAAATATATTTGTTAGTCCCCTAAAAAATTCTTGGATAAATACATTGACTTATGTCAAATAATTTAGCTAAAACTTTGATTTAAAATTTTTAAAATAATTACAATATGTTCATGACTATAAATCATGTTTGATTGCATTGCGGAAATTCAAATCGTTTAATGCATAACAATTATCCTTTGTCAATATATTATTACAATAATATAAATTAATTTTAAATTATTATATTGGTCATTAACTATCAATATTAAATTTTTAGATTCGATATGGGTACGACAAGGGGCTTGCTGGGGACATTCGTGCATAACGAGGTACGTCTAAAAATTAATCCGGTACATTGAAAGACCGGAAGAGATGTTTTGGAGACGCCATTTATATTATACGAGCGTATCCAAAGCGTTTGTATTACACCGTGGTTGTCATGACTTCGGGAGAAGTGACGAGGATGAAAATACAGGAAGGAAATATATATATATATATATATATATATATATATATATATATATATATATATAGTTGAAGAAATTAGAAAAGAAAAAGAAGAGACGGTCGAAGAAAGCTAAATGTTAATGGGGTTTTAAAAACGACACGTTTTAGATTTATTTTGAATGGTCCTATTTCCAACGTTAGCCAATAGCCAGCTGTGACCATGTTCGTTTTTACTTTAATAAAAGATCAACACTGTTTAAAAATAAAAAATATCTGTATGGTTCTCTTCTTTACGTTTAATTCAAAGGAAAAAAATTAGGAGTTTAGTCCTTGAACATTCTAGAGCTCATAAAAATGCCCCAAAACTTTTAAAATTTAGGAATTAACCTCAGAAATTTAAAGAAACACAAAATCATTATATTTTAGTCCAAGGAAACCACCTCAACTAATGAGAATATGGTCTTGGACTTCATTTTAATTCAAGTAAAATCATTAGATTTTCTAATTTACTATGGATTTTAATGCATTTTAAAGATTGTATATATGTGAGTGTTAGAATTTATTTTATATTTGTCGTACCACTATCATATTCGTACTCTGTAATTTTAAAAAATTGTCATTTTCCGTCCTCGTCCCAATGTCGGTATCAATGCAATATAGCCTAGCGTCACGTGAGTTCCGAAAATGCTTTAAAACTACCTTTGCCATGACGAACATTGCAGAAAACTGTCTTAATGTCTTTCAAAAGGTAACACACTACAACCAGATTCATATTTCAAATACAGAAGGGAACAAATTACAGATTTTTCACAAGGAAGGTCAGATTTTTCACTCCAATTTGTTGATATTCAGAATGCATGGCCCAACTGATAAATGATTCAGCAAATTGTCCCTTTTGTTTTTTGGATTAACAAAAAGCACATCCCAGTTCAGTAAGAAGGGAAGGGAAGGAGTACATAAAAAACATAGAAGATAAAAGAACTGTTGCTGCCCAGGATCGAAATGGGAACGCTCAGTGTGTAAAACTAACGTTATAACCACTACACCACAGCAACAACTAACAGTTATGATGCAGTTAAATTTATAATTCTTAAAGTAACAAAAAGTTGGCATTGACTAAACAGGATTGTGGATATGGACGTCGTCTGAATATACTATAAGGTAAGTTTACGTTCCACTGGATTTAGCGCTCAGCAGTGGAATGGTATTGAAACTGGAACTGTGATATTATGCTATTATCATGTCATTCGTTCTCTTTAGACAAAACTATTTTTGGGGTGGGCACCAGCAAGAGTAGTAGTACATTAAGCTTTGTCTGCAAAAGGCCATGCTCCATTGTATTTGTTGCCCAAGAATATTAAGGGCCTTGTTAGAGGAATTAGGAGCAGATGGTAGCAACAATATTTAATTGGTTTAATGGCTTAATGCCAAAGAAAAATGCCAATGCGTCAGTGGACAGTGGTAGTATTATCCATGAGTAAAATGATTTCCGTTGGGGACTTTAACCCGGGTCTCTTGGGTGAGAGCCGAGTATCCTAACTAAGTAGACTACAACGGATGCCTGTCGCGAATAATGCACATTTAACTAGGATGTAATTAGGCCAAAATTAGTGAGATTAAGACTATAACAAGCACATGACATATATAAAGCCCTTGGATTTATTTCAAGTAACCTCTTTTGAACACATTGGTGTTTTTCCTTTCATAGTTGAACCATTGTCATAACCTTGACCCCTAATATCATTGATATCTAAATCAAATGACTTGCATACACCTAATAATTCATTAAAAAGGCTCAATCCAGAAGTATCATTTACATCTAAGAACTCTAAAAAAAACTCATCTATTTTTATTTCATTACTTGACACATTAACACATCGTACTATTAAACTCATTTGTTCTTGATGGCTCACATCTGGGGTACAATCAAGGATAATAGAAAAATATTTTGCCTCTTTAATGATCTTTATTATGGAAGTTCTAACACCATGGGCCAAAAGAGAAATCAACTCATTTTGGTTGTAGGCCTAAGATAGTGATAGTGAATTTCTTGATTTTGAATACATCTAACATCATCTTGCATTATTAAATCAAATTCAGCTATAATTTCAATTAAACCTAAAAAATTACCATTACTATCCTCGTAAAGTTTTTCACTACATCCACGAAAAGTTAAATTATTTTTGGCAAGGCATTTTACAATTGATATAATTCCTATTAAAACTTGTCTCCAACTTCCTTTTCTTTTGAAATTCCTTCTTGTAAATCTTTATCAATGCCTTTATTCTTTTCTAATCTTATTCTTGTTTCATTCCAAGTATTCATATTAGTCATATGCTCAACACTATTTTCATGTTGTTTAAGCCTCTCACTCAAATGCTTCCTATCATCTATTCCATCATTTGCTAAAAGACTTTTGTTATTTTGAGAAGTGAACAATGTACAACAAAAACAATATATTTTATTCACATGTCTAGATTAAACTAACCATTTTCTATCAAAAGTTTCTCCATTGCTCAATTTTCTAGAATAATATGAGTACGAAAAATGTCTAGAAACTCTATCCTTAGGAAATGTGAGATTCAATTCTCTAATGGACCTTTTTTTCAATCAAAATGTCTCTAGTTTTAGTATCAAGAACACCCCAATTTCTAGGATCATAGATATCGAAAGGAGAAATTATATGTTCATCAACATCAACATTTGACTCATCAAGTACATTATTATGCTCATTATTCAAACTAGTAGCATCATTATTACTCAAATTAGCATCATCACCATTGAGGCAATTATCATCACTCAAATTTTCGTCATTCAAATTTTCATTAGAATTTTCAATATTATCTTCATTTATGCCCAACACATCACCGTCTAAAGGTTCTTCTAATCGTTTTGGAAAAAAATTATCTAAAGCTCTCTTTTGTGATTCTACTAATTCCTGTGTTTGTTTTTTTTTTTTTTTCCTTTTTTCACTACCGGAAGCATATTTTTGCGACAACATTATACTATAAAAACTATAAAGAAAAAGTATAGAATGATAGCACCTGAGTCTTTGTGGTTGAAGCTTTGCCTCAAACTTGGTTATAGCTTATCAACAGTAAATCTCATAAACCGTAATCTTCTTGAATAAATGAGCTCTTGCCTTCTTAGAGTATCGAATCAAAAATTATAAATAAAAAGTTCAAAATAAATTGTGAGAAAATAACGTAAGAAAGAGGAAAAGTGATGAGAAATTGAGATGTGAAGAACAAGAACAATATAAATATTATTTATAGGTGTATATGAAAATTTTATTCTCAATTTAAAATTGAAAAAATTAAAATATTATTATAATCTTAATTATGGCCCTATAATACACTAATACCTAGACTAATTAAATATCAACAACTTTATTCTTAACTATGATTGGTGGGTTGTTTAACGGTAAAAAAATATTATTATAATCTCAATTATGACCCTATAATCTTAATTATAGCCTTATAATACACTCTATTCACCGCTTATAATTTTAAGCTTTAACAATAAAAAATTAAATTTTGGTGGGCTATTTCTTTCCTAGTAGCCGGTGGGCCTTGCCGTCCTGGGCCGTCGCCCTTGTTTCCCAGCCCAGGGACGGCTCTGCCCCTCAACAAAATAAATAGTGGAACATCCACGTCTTTATGAAATTTTGTTTTCCACTAAACTCAATTACGTGTTTTTGGGTATTTTATGCTTCGGTTCTTCCAAGAAATTTACATTTCCTGTCATTTTTTAGAAATTGGGTTTTCTTGTTTTGGTTTTCCTTTTGTTTTTGTTTGTTTGAGATTGGTGGTGAACTTGGTTTGATTTCACTAGAAAGTTTATATTTTTTACTCCAATTTGATCATAATCAAAATGCATGGCCTAGCGTTGCGCTATGTTGCATGGATATGGATAAGGATACGAGTATGGTTACAGTTACGAAAACAATGATAGAAAACGGCACTTTTTAAAATTATAGAGTATAGGTACAATAAAAATAAAAAGTCATAAAAAAATCATATGAGCATGACATCATACGTGCTTATATATTTATAGTTGAATTATTTGAGCAAGAGAAAGCCAAAAATAATGGTGGGAGAATAGAAGAAGAAAAAATAGGGAGATGAAATACTTGCGGGGTACTCAACCCATATCTAATAAATCCCCAGTGCCCGTACGTATTGGGTACGTGGTGCGGCATTAGATTGAAATACTCGTGCTTCGCTTGGGTTGCGTGTGTTCGGATAATGTTTTAAAACTACCTTTGCCATGAAGAACATTGCACAAATTGTCTTAACATTGTCTTTCAAAAGGTAACACACTACAAGCAGATTCATATTTCAAATACAGAAGGAAAGGGAACAAATTACAGATTTTCTTACTTATTGAACAATGTCTTCATGTTTTCTAACAATAAAAAGTGCAGGCAGAGGATCATTCCTGAGTCTGAAATGGTTTATATGTCTTCAGGCTTTGAATCAGTCCTTGAATAGATCCGGCAGCAGCGATGAGGGAAACCACCAAACAAACCCAGCTAAGTATTTTTAACCATATCCACCTGAACGAGTACTTGGGAATTTTCGCTTGCGCGATGTGCATCTCTATCGGGAAGTAGACCGTTAACGGCCAGAACGAGCCAGCTCCGATGAGCCCCAAGAAATCGTTGAAGAAGGGAAATATCATTGCTATGACGGCCGTTACGATAACGTATGCTGTCCTCCATACTAATCTGAAGAAGTTGACGTAGTAGATTCCGCAGAACGGAATGTCGACAGCGTGTTCGCCTGTAATGAACTTGCTATCTGACCAGTTGCTGGAACACCAACCCTCGACGAACCCGAATAACGGTTGTGCAAAAACCTGATGATGCATGTAAATCATGGTTAGAGCTTGTTTCGAGCTATGTGTACGTATGTTGTGAGGACATGAGTAGGAATTCAAATAACAGTCAGCTACCTCTATATAACGGTAGCAACAATGATCTCACTAGTAGCATTAGTTATATTTACAACTGCGATAAAATATTATGATCGAAAACGCAACTGCAATTTAAATGGACATGAGATTTTACCTGGTATGCACCGATGAGATGGATGGCAATGCAGACGTTGGCAAAGTCAATCAACCAAAAGGGTTCATAAAAACCAAAGCCTGTAAGAAAATTCCCGGGCGCATCGTTGCCGAATGCTGCATATCCAAAAAGACCGCAAAGTACATAAAATAAAGTGGTTGTCCAAACACCAATGCTTGTCGCCCTTTTCATAGATTTGTTCTCCGGTGGGCTCGATTTGATCGTGTCCTGTAATCATAAAAATTCCATATTTCTCAGAGAGCAAAAAAAAACATGTTCACAGTGACGATTAGTATGTGTCAGTAATGAACTCCACTTTATTTTTATGTAACTTGTTCGGTTGTTCCTATCTATGGCGACGAATTATTCGCGAGGCTGCACTTTGAAAATGATTCTTTCTTTGTCGATATCCGACAAAAAACAATTGAAAAGTTGAAAGAAACACAAGTAGACTGGATGCCATAATCCGTTGGTAATAAATTCATGGGAATCGACAACTCATAAAAAAAGAAAAAGATGGTCGACAGAGTAGAAATTGAGCTTTCACTTCTTTCCTTTGCGGAAAAAAGGAGTGGCTCAAACTCTAGGGTATCGAGGTCCATTTGATTTTTGGTCCATAGGAATCTTGGCATAACCTATGCAAATATACTCAAAAAGAATAATTTAATTTATATATAGTATCTAAATCTCTTTATTTTTGGTCGATTAAACCATTCTTTAGATGATATTATTTTTATTGTTATATTTTGATACACGAGATACATAAAAAAATTTACATAATTGTTCTTTAAAATCTAAACTCTGAAATACGAAATTTAAAATTCTAAAACTTAAATTTTAAACCCTAAACTCTAACTCTAAATTCTACAGCATAATCCTCTAAACTCTAAACCTTAAATCTAACATGTGTTTCAAAGTTTTTTCTTCATTCTTATCGTATCATTAAAAATATGTGGGGTTCGAGTGTACTTGAAGCGCATTTATCTTTGATTTAAAAGTCGAAAAAATTATATCTAATTTATATATTATAACAACTCGTCGTGTATTAAAAAAGAGAGAATATCTCTATTTTCAAATAAAGACTTCTTTTTTTTCTTTCTAAAATAAACAAGCTGTTCTTCTTTGTCAAACTGCTTTGATTTTTTTGCCTTCTTTATAAAATTATTAAACATTATAAATAATTTCCCCAGCCCTCCATCTCTGAAAGATGAAGCCTTAAAATTCAACATGTTTTTTCCTAATACCTAATCCCGCTGACTCGTGTCTCAGAACCGTCGCCGAAAGCCGGTTTTCAAGTGTGTGTTTTTCAATTTTCTTTCGTAAGTCATTGCCGTTTCTTTTTTAAGATTCTTTACAAGTAAAGATGACACATTCTTTTATGGATTACGACCTAACAATCAATTATATTCAAAGGGTTTTTTTTTTCATTTCATATGTAAGAATTAATTAATCAGTACAATGAAACACAGCCCCCCAAATTATTTTCACCTACCATGCATGCATTCCTATGCTTAAAAAAACATCCCCATAATCCATATGCTATCTATTTACCAGCAACATATGTATGTATTAAAGTATACGTATTATATACGCATGTACGTATGTTATGGCGGAAGTATACTTGCCTGAATCTCGATGAGGACCGTGGAGTAAGCATAGGCAAAGGCAATGTCACCGATAGCTTGGAAGGTCCTCCAAACCTTTTCAGATCCCGACACGTCAATCCCTACTGTTACACCCGTTAAGGTTGTCCTCACATGTCCCCCACCTTGATGCCACAATTCATGGAAACGATTACATTAATTTTTAAATTATGTATTAATTTAAGCAGTTTAAAAAACGAGTGGCTCTAATAGAAAAAAAAAAGATTATGTTCATTTTAAGATATTCGGATTTGAACAGTTGTGTGTGCGTTATCAAAGGCTTGAGGGAAAGTATAAACAGATACTACCATATAATCACACCGGTATATTAAAAAATATTTTTTTTATTTTAATGAATTCATTTAGTTAATTCGTGTGGGATATTCATGATTTTTACCTGCAACTTTGGCAATGGAGAGGCCGAGGCCGATGGAAGAATAAGCGAACGACATGATGGCGGCGACGATGGAGAGCCAAGAAAGCTTGTCGAAGTTCGGGATTTGGCTGAGAATGAGTTGGATGCAAGCGAAGATGGCCATGAATCGGTAGTTCGATGTTTGGCACTTAACATTATGGCCATGCTTGTGGAAGCAATTTGACCTTTTCACAGCCCTGATGAAAAAAAGAAAAAAATTCAAACTTCAAAGTTACAAAATCCATTATTCTTTTTTATTATCTGTATACGTACACCATACTGATTGATGCTGTGATAGTGTATCCAATGGTTATTCCAACAAGATTAGCATACTGAGCCAATCCGCAGAGCTGAACTTTCCTTCCTCCTGGGAAAAGATACATAGGGAATAAGTACTTTCTATTTGGAAATACGTATTTTTTCTTGGAACTGTAAAATCCATCATTTAATATACCTAAGTAAGCTCTAACCACATCCATGTAGGTATAGTTTCTCTTTCCATGGACCGGGTCAGGAGCTCTATAGCAGTCAGCAAGAAGAGTGGAAGTGAAGTAGGTGATGAAGGAGAAAGCCATGAGAACCGCCGGTCCAGCCACCCATCCCAGTTGAGCAATAGCCCATGCAAGAGACAACACGCCGGAGCCAATCACGGCAGTGATAATATGAGCACTGGCAGTAAGCCAAGTCCCTTTCAAAACAACCCCAGAGCCACATCAAATCAAACGTTTCATACAATTGTATAATAGTAATAAGTAAACAGTCGGTAACTATTATTTTATTTACCGGTTCTTTTGGGTCGACCGTCGTCATCCAAGTTCTTCTGGACACCACCATTCTCATAATCTCCGGCACTTTGCTCGATGAACATGCTGGTCTTCTGCATCTCCAATGCCTCTCTTGAACTGTTTGGTTTTTAGTGGCTGGGATGGGTAGCGGCAGATTATGTCTAGGCGAAGACAAAAATGGAACAGGGGTTTGGCTTGAGGTTTCTGTAAGAAAAGGATGGAGAGTTTAGAGAGGAAGCAAAGCATATAAAGGGGCTGGTTGGGGCTTGAGGGGTGTGGAATTATTAACAGGGATTTGGGCACAATCGATGGTCGTCGTTTATGCTTATGGGTGGTCTTCTCATACGGGCGGTCCCCACATTTCTATGTATTGCATGGGAACCATCCATTGTGATATCTCTCAAAGTAGACATGATTGCAAGAATATTATATGGGCCTTCCGGGAGCAAATGATTATACTCGATGGATGTTACTTAGAATATTGAAATTTACTCTTTAATAAAATTCAAGACATTAACTCTTAAGAAATTTTTAACATAATGAATTTTTTAAGTGGTCCGATAGTAAAAGATGGTATTATTTTTCCTAAGTGATTCAGGTTCGAGTCACATAATTTTCACATAATTTATGTATTTTTAAAAGGCTAAAAACAAATAATAGCTGCGTACAACAAAAAAAAAAATCAACAACGCTTAAAGATTCAATCTTCTATTCAAAGGGGTGGAATCAAATTCACAAGTGACATTGAGTTGTATTCACGATTTCTTACGACTGTGGATTGATGGTCTATTTTTTTTAAACAAATCTTAATTCTAATCCTAATCCTACCTAGAGGGGAAAGGAATGGGAGTGCTCCTAGTGAGTTTAGAACCCATAACCTAAAAGAATAAGATGAAACAAATATGAAGAATTTGGCTAATCGACCAAATGTGTTTGTTCAGATTAATAGTCTATCTTAGTTGAAGTTGATCGTATAGTAAAATAGATTAACAAAGTACAAATTTTGTATGTGTCTAGACAACGTAATGATATGACAGAATGCCATGTTAAAGCCGGAATACAGAAAAATGAACTATTTAAGGTATGTTAGTAAGAATCCAATTATTTTGTGTTGTATCTTAAATGAAGAACTGAGATATGATACTATGAGTTCTGATTTGGTCGTGTACAAGGATCAAACTGCTATTTTAGTTTTCAAATTTTGGCGAGCTTACCTACTTTGTTATCGGGTACATTTATGTGACCTGTGGCACGGACAGAAATCCTTTGCTATTTTTATGTTTTTTTTGTGTCCCAATATTAAAAAATCAAAACTTAAACATTAATCTTAATTTTTAAATCCTAAACTTTAAACCTTATACCCTAAAAAATACACCTTACACTAAATAGTCTAAACTCCAACTCTAACCTCTAACCTTAAACTTTAATCTTAAACTTTAAATCTAAAATTTTAAAGATGTAGCATAAATAAGGGTATTGAAGAGGGGGAGACGATTTTTCTATTAAATGAAACTCATAGCTGAGAAGAAAAAAAAATTACTTGGACTTTGAAAACGAATACTTGCGATAAATGCAGTGGAATATTTTTTTTGAATATGCTGGTGTAATTATAATATAGTAACTGTTTAATTTTCTTAACCCTTTAATAACGCACACACACTGTTTACATATAGTGCTCAAACCCGAGTCACCTAAATAAAATACATTATCCGTTACTACTGGAACCACTCGACCGGTTCTGCAGTAGAATAATTCTTATTTGGTAATATGAGCGTAAATAGTATAGGTAATTAATTATATTATATGAGTAATAACAAAACGCAACAAACCTGGCTTTGACTAAGCCACTTTCTCCGTTAAGCCGGTTCCCTGATTTAGGCTCTCAAAACGCTGAGGAACACACGTAATTAATTAACAAAAAAAAAAGTCGATTGAGCCCTCCACATGCGATATTGGTGATGAGTATCAGATTCAGGCAATATTAAACATTCATTTCTTTTTTATTTATAGCCTTTAAGTGCTCAAAGTAATGGTGCCGGTGGATTCTTCGATGAGGTTTGTAGGTGAATCAAACCACACCCTTCACTTCCAAGTGATGTGGTAATGATAATTATAGTAAGCTTTTTGTTTTACATACAATTCCGTTTAGAACCGACTAGAATGTAATCACTCGTTGCGGTCGTAATTTAATTCTATCTATGAAGAGGCTTAATGGTCCACTTGTTAAGACCTAATTTAATTATACAAATTAACGAATTATAGTGGTTAAGCCGTAAGATTCACTTTACCTTTAAATTAATCACCAACAAATCCGATGCTTAATTCAATTGGTTCATAAAATTCTTGTCAAATTCCACGTGTTGTCTCCTACGACCCACAAAAAGAATCAAACAACAAGTGATTGTTAGTGGTGCATGATTAGTATTGTTGTTGTTGTAGAAGTGTCGGCCCCGATGTTGGAGGGCGTAAACGATGGGTGCCTTTTCATACTTATTGGATCCAATGTCTTTTCTTGCATTGTTTTATAATTCGACTCTCTTTTCCATAATATGCTAGGCTATAGGTGGCCATGCATTCCCCTCACAATGGCCATGGAATTTGGCAACCTTTTATCACAACCGCGAACCGTGCTTATAATGGGGACTCGACTCGACATATTATATTACATTATACTATGTTCCATTGCTTTGTTCTTTGATAATGGCCAGCTTTTATATTTCATAGGTGGCTTCACCATTAAAGATGGTGGCCTGGTTTTTGCAGCAGTGTGATATCCTGATTTTCTTATATGCAAACGACATGCTTACGTTATCATGGTCCCTTATATATTGACATGCTTGATCTTGCTTCTACTATAGGTAGAGATCGAAGGCAGTGGTGGTTCTAGACATGTGCAATAGCTGCAATTATACACAAGGACGAACGCATGATTTTATGTGAGAGAGTGCGAACTGTTAGAGAATTATATTAGAAATTCAGGGGTCGCAAAATTACAAAATTTTAGAGGGTGCGAATTTAGATTATCGATAGAAAATACAAAAAATAAAAAAATACATAAACTATATGGGAGTAAGAAATTTCCAAGGGGTTCAACTAACCCTCAAGCACCCCTTAGTTCATCCATGACCGCACAGAGCCCCTGGAAAATTAAGGCCAAAAATGAATTATGTTAAATGCTTATAACGAAAAAAAATATAAAAGATTGATTATGAACTACTAGTAAAATACATAAGAAAAACAAAATGAGAAATAAAATATACAAGCCTGTTTTAGTAAATTCTACAACGCTCTCTAAATCTTTGAACCCCTGACTAAAGTTGAAGTTAAGTATTTTCATGAGTTCTAAAGGTTCATATGGAGCTCGAATGTTGATTTATAATTGAATTTTATTGAATATAATTTTTGACCTTATTTGTAATTTAAACAACAAAACATTTCATTGAATAGTCATATATGTTTCAATCAGCATTTTTACTTGATAAATTATATATATTTAACGAATTTAAATATGCTATAGAATTTTGAAAAGGGTTGTTGGAAAGTAGAGGAGTGTGTCGTAGAAGAATAAGTTATGATGCCAGGATCCGTGGACTAAAACACTAACTGATTAAGAATAATCTTTTTGCTTAATCATTTATAAATCGTTCATTTGATTTTAAAAACAAAAACACACTTCGATTAATGTGGGAATAAGATTAAAAAAACAAATTATTTAGATGCTTTTTTGCTTTAATTTTCTTTATTTAAGCATCTTCAGCGGGAAAAATTATTAGATGGGTCTGGCTCACTACGTCATTCATGGTCCATCCAATAATAATTTTTCATCTCATTTTTTTCTAAGGTGAATCTTTGTCTTTTTCCTATATGTCATTAAATGAATGAATCTTATTAATAGGACCATGGATGACGTGGGTCAACAGCGTCTCTTTCAGTTCCTTATGGGGTTAACGAGACGTACTCTGCAATTGGGAGCTAGATTTTCATTCGACAACCACTTTAGACCGTTAATTAGGCTTACTCTATGGTCATTCAAGAAGAATCACAACAGAGTTTTTTGTCAAGTGTATCCCATGTTATAACCAAACCATATAATAGATATGCCCAGGATATATCGTGTCAAATCATCAAGAACAATAAACCGAAAGCAGAAGCGTACCTGAATTAATCGTTAGATGAAAACCTTGAATCCTTTTATGGAGATCGCCTAGAAGTTGGTTGTGATATTCCAAGAAGATAGGTTAGTCCTTGCCGTAAAAACTCTCTGACGGGGACAAGAGTAATACAAGTTAACCTATTTCTTGGGGACCACTACCTCTTTATATAGTTGATTATTAAATCAACTATTAAATATTTATAACTTTGTCCTTCATTGAATTATAAATATATCTTACGGTATCTACACTTTTATTTCCATGACACTTTAATACCTATGACACACCTACCATAATTGGTCACTTGATTTTGTGTCATACTTTATAATAGCATCATACATTTTACATATGTGCCCACAATTGCGGATTTTAATCCAACAATATCTCACTTGGGCAACATATGTTTCCTGATAAATGTTCAACCTTATGAGCTCAAAAATTTACTATTATATAATAGGTATTCTATAACAATCTCGTCCATCAACTATATCCATGTATTATCAAAGTAGCATTTGCCATATCAATCATGACTAGGCCCATCAATGGTCACGTATACAAATATAGTCAAGTGACATAGATCAATCATGGATGCGTAGCATGGAAAATTACATGAAATGTGAACCGAACATGTCTATTTCCAACTGGTCCTCCTAAACCTTAGTGAGATCAAACTTTACTGAATTCAGAGTGTGCATAAACCAAAAGAACTTTATTTCTACAAAAAACAATCTTAAAATAACTTTAAACTGAAGTAACCAAAATTGTGTCTAAACCAAATGAGTATTTTTTTAAATTACAAACTCCCACTAAAACCGAATATCCTTAAATAACATTACACCCACATGAGTAGTGTGCCCATGAAAGACCTAGGGTAATAATTTCTTAATAAGCACGCAAGTATGGAGTTTGTACCCGCATGCTCTATAGACACACAACCACTCTGAATTTTCTTTAACAACTAGGAACTTAATATTTATGTGCTTCAAATTTAAAGTGTTCCTATTGTTTATAGGATAAATGAATGCATATTTATTGTCACAAAATAACCGAAGTGGTCTTTCTATTCAATCTATAATTAGCAGCCCATGTGACAAAATTCTTTTGTATCAATATTCTAATAGAATCGAAGTCTGTAAACTTGATGATCTCTAACTTACCAAAACTCTGATATGTGAGCATATAATTTTTTGGTTCTCTAATCATATCTCATAACCCTATTGGCTGCTATCCAATAGTTCAAACTAGAATTGCTTAAATATCTGTCTAACATTCTAACAATGTACGCAATATCCGAACACATACATACTTGAGCATAAATTAAATTCTCAATAGATTATGCACATGGAATCTTTTGTATTTTTTAAATTTCAAGGTTACTTTTAGGGCATTGAGTAAGACAATATTTGTCTTCTTTAGCAATATGAGTATCACTTGATTTACTCATACTGAACTTATAGTACATACAATTGTCAAACAAATTTATCTCAAAACCAAATGAGATAATCAATACGAAATTTATAATTTTATTAATGAGAGTCCTACTTAAGCTCATAGATGGATTTCTTTAATTTACATGTCATTGATATTGTATCATAAGACACAGCTCTATGATTATAGTATATAAATAGTTTCTTCAATGTTGCCATTGGAAAAAAACAAGCTTAACATCAATCTAATGTAGCTTAAGACTAAAACGAGCAACAAGTGTAATAATTATCTTGAAAGAGTCTTTCGATGAAACTTGAGAAAAAGTCTTTACAAAATCAATATCTTCTTTTAGAGTATATCCTTTAGATGCATGACGTGCTTTATACTTATTCACATTACCATTTCCATCCCTATTGGTTTTAAATATCCATTTACAACCAATTGGTTTGCACCTTCAAGTAATGAGACAAGTTCCTAAACTTTATAGTCTTGCATAAAATTATACTCTTCTTGAATGACATCAATCCAATTTTGAGAGTTAGAACTTTTATGATCTGATAAAAAATGATTGAATCATTTTCTATCATTCCATTATTATCCTTATTTTCTTGATGAAATACAATATAATAATCTCGAATAGTATTTCTCATTCCTCTCGTGGACTTCTTTAATGACACTTGTTTTTTTGAGGTTGTTGAGTTTGTTCTTTTGAAACAATTATCTTATCTTGAATGAGAGTTGTTCAACATTGTTTTGCTAAGGTACTTGATTCACTTCTTGATAATGATAGGTGTGAAAATCTAAACATTATCAAAAATGATAGTAGGAATTAAATTATAATCCTATTCCTCACCAATAGCAATGCATCTAACCTTATTTCTCCCTCCAAACTCAACATCCTAAAAACTTATAAATCTCTCCTTAAAATAATCTTAATTGTGGGATCATAAAATTTACAGCCCATGGATCACTCAAAATAACCGAAGTAGTTGCTCACTTTTGAAGTTTAATTACTTCACATGTGTCTTAACTTGTTACAAAAGAAATCAACCATTTGTAACTTTTTGTAATGTCTTTTGAGTTAGACCTTAGCAACTTTATTCTAATATTTTTTTACTCTTATTCTTAAAGACACTAACTATATAAGCACTGATCAAATGATTATTTTACATTTATAATGCTTCAACCTTTCTTCCTTTTGAATACAATAAGAAATGAGCTCAAACAGAGTTTATTTCTCCCTTTGACAATTGTAACTTGAATTGGTTAAACTGTATAGGAAGTGGTGCCAAAACCATAAGAACAAACAGTTGTTAGAAAGTTCGATCTTATGTGCCTTAAATTCTGAAGCAATATTAAACATTTTCATAATGTCCTCTCTCACATTTCCTTGACCCTTATACTTCATAGACATCAAAGATGGCCTAAGTGATGTCATCTTAACCTTAATGTTTTGGGTAAAACATTTCTTAATTTCGTCAAGGAAACCCTTAATATGAGTAATCTCTTTAGATTTTTTTACTCCTAAAGACTTATAGAATGTTATTCATTATAATCATTAGACTCGTGCGATTTGAACAATCTCACCTCTCAAAATCCATTTTATGGGTGCTTACCGCAGTGAGAGGTGCAAGTTATTCTTCCCTTAGTGCAAAGTCTATGTTTAGACAACCAAATACTATATGTAAGTGTCTTTTCTATTCCTTGAAACTAGTTTCATTAAACATTAGTGTAAAATGTATTTAACAGATATTGTGACAGCAAAGATAAATTACCTAAATATAGAACAAAAATAAGTATATAAAATAAAAACAAGCTCACATGAATATTCATAAATAAACAAATAAATTCAAAATAATGGCTAGTTCCCCTCAAGATACCAAGCACAACATTAATATCAAGTCTTTGGACAATAATATTAACTGTAAGCGGTACTCTTGTTGTAGCAACCAAACATTGACAATAAACTATGTCAAACAATAGATTAATCTTTGGACTAACGCATTGCTTACATAAAATACCTTATAATTGCTACACATTTATTGCCACAGTTGTCGTTGTAATTTTGCCAAATATTAACTTTCCTTTGGGCCAATTAATAAACGCATGAATTACAAAAACCCATAATTATCTTAATATTTTAAATAAACTAATCTACACAAAAGCGGTCACTTTGGTGACATTATGTTTCAATTAATCCATTAAAATATTAGACATCCGAAACCAAAATATGAATTTAATTGTTTCAAAATATTTATCTTAATTTTATCTTTCAATCAAATTAAAAGATAACCAAAATAATAATAAATTTGAATAAAGATAAACCTCATATCAAGATATCGGACACTCCATTAATATTTCATCTTTAGACAAAACATTAACTTGCAAGTGATATCTTGGTACAGTAATCAAACATTGATAATAAGAACATGTCAAACAGAAATCTTCCTTTGGGCTGATTTATTGCTCGCATATAAAACTAAATAATTATCAGATGTTTATTACCACAGTTGCACATGTAATAATGTTAATTATTAACATTCATTTGGGCCGATTAATACTAACATAATCCGACTTGCATGCACAAAACCTTCTATATATTAAAATAAAATAATTTCTACAATAAAGGTCACTTTGGTGACTTAATGCTTCAATTGATTTATCTTAAAATATATAATATAAATATACCGATATTCAAATTTAAAATTTTGTAACAGTCAAAATAAAATTTCTAATAACACTTAAGTTTCTGAAATATCCGAAATAAGGTTGTCTATATGGGGCTATCAGAAATCGAAAAAACCGAAATCTTTGACTGATTCTCAAAAAATTCCTTAATCATGCATTTACCAAAATAAAACTTGAAATCAAACAACCAATAACTTAAATTTAAAATCAAAAGTATCTTATAAATGAATAATTCATATTATGGTCACATAAAACTTTAATATATCCATAATAACCTAACGACCAAAACTATAAATTTTAATTAAACTGAATCGAATATATTTCATAATTAAATATAAATACAAATACATATTCAATAGATAGCATTAGTTGCATATATTACAGTCCGAAACATTATTACTTAAGGTAAACTTGGGCACTTCCCTGTTTGTATACTCCTATAGACTGATCAAGTCTAGCAAACCAATAAATATAATCTTTAATCCAACCTTAGAAAGCACATTAATCAAACGCTAATCTTGAGTGTATCAGAGAATTATATTGACATGTTTGTGGAATACCCCACCGATCAGGGACGGAGTTATATGCGGTGGGGGCGGGTGATCTCCTATTTATTTTTTTTAAATTGCTTACTTATGAATTTGCCCCCTAATTTCAATCATTTATGTTTCCGTCCATGAATTAATCGATAAAAGAAAGGTTATTGCATTTTAACTATGTTAAATGCACGGAGATATGAAACACCAAAAATAAAATTGGCTTTTGAATGTGCAAAGAGACGAGCTTTTAAAAATGGTCTACACCACGGCATAATCCAAATGTACACTTATATAAATCGTAGTATAACTTTTGAACGTTCTTATACAAAACAGAGTCCAGATTAACAAGGGAATACAAATAAAGCAAAGTTTACCTAGACGTAAGCTTTAAACCAAGGAAAGAAAAAAAACACCTAGAATCATATTCGTAAAACCCTAGAAACTGAATTCATGTAATAAAACAAAACCTAAAAACTTCAATGTAAATCTTTAACCGAAATACCAAATTAAGATATCAAATCCATAAATTCATATGAACGAGTCAATCTTAAAAATAATAGAAAATTGATTGGTTCTCAATGATCCGACACATTAAGCACTGATGGCACTTGTTAGAACCAAACCATAATAGATATGAAATCTAAACCTAGGATATATCGTGTCAAATCATCAAGAACAATAAACCGAAAGCGGAAGCGTACCTGAATTAATCGATAGATGAAAACCTTGAATCCTTTGATGGAGATCGCCTAGAAGTTGGTTGTGATCTTACGGTATCTACACTTTTATTTCCATGACACTTTAATACCTATGACACGTCTAACATAATTGGCCACTTGATTTTGTGTCATACTTTATAATAGCATCATACATTTTACATATGTGCCCACAATTGTGGATTTTAATCCAACATCCTCAATCTCCGATTCGACTGCTATATTGTCTTCTTCATCTAATGTTCGACATGGTCGGTTTACTGGTACTTGTGAGCAATGTTATCGTCTGAATGGATTTCCGTCTGATTTTATGTTTACCAAGCGTAAACCTCCTTCAGCTGCGTTATAGGTCAACTCTGAGGTTCAAGCAAGTTTTCCTTCTGATTCAGGAGTTGTGTCTTCTCCTTCTTTTGCTCCAGTCTTCACTACAGAACAATATAATCATCTCTTCGGCCTTCTGAACAATGAAACTACCACTGAGCATATGGTTGCTAACTTTGCATGTATGGTGTCTAAATGTTTACCTGCTAGTAGTTCCCTTACCTAGATTTTAGACACTGGTGAAACATACCATAGTTATATACTTTTGAATGCTTGAGTGATTTTGTCTCTTGTACCTCTCGATTTGTTCATCTTCCTGATGATACCACTTTACCTATTACTCATACTGGAAACTTTATGTTTGATCATACCCATGTTCTGCACAATGTCCTTTATGTGCCTTAATTTATATACAACCTACTTTCAGTTTCAAGATAACCATAGTCTTACATTGTGCAGTTCAGTTTTATCTCGACTTTTGCTTCGTTCAGGATCTCTCCAATGGCATGATTCCGGGGATTAGTAGGAAACGATGAGATTAATACATTCTTGAGTCTGGTTTGAATTTTTCTTCTTGCAATTAAATTCACAAAAGCAATATGTTTCTTGCAATGTTTTGTCTCATTGTATGTCTTTTTCTACTGCAAATAATATTGCTATTTGGCATGCTCATTTAGGGCATGACTCTTCTTTGAAATTATATAAAATTCCATCTTTGGCTGCTGATAAATTTGATGTTGATATAATACATATTTGTCATGTTTGTCCTTTAGTTAAACAGACTAGATTGTCATTTCCTGAAGTCATTCTCAGTCTACTGTCCCATTTTCTTCGATTCACATAGATCTTTGGGGACCTTATAAGATTTTCACTCATAGTGGACATAAGTTTTTTCTGATCATTGTGGATGATTGTGCTAGAATATCTTGGGTGTATCTGTTGAAGCTCAAATCTGATGCCATTTTGTCTTTTAAACAGTTTTTTTTTTCTTATTTAAAATCAGTTCAATGCTTCTGTTAAAATTCTCAGAAGTGATAATGGTTCTGAGTTTTTTAACTCAGAATGTTCTTTCCATTTTTCTTCTTTGGGAATAGTTCACCAAAGTTTCTGTATGCATACCCTCAATAGAATGGGGTAGCTGAACGAAAACACAAACATCTCTTAGAAGTAGCTAGGGCTCTTCAGTTTCACTCTAAAGTCCCTCTAAAATTTTGGGGACATTGTGTTTTAACTGCATGTTATTTGTTAATAAATTGCCCTCTACTACATTGAATTGGCAGACTCCTTATGAGTTGTTGCATCCTCCTCCTCCTCCTTTCTCTCATTTGCGTGTCTTTGGATGTCTGGCATATGCTACCCAACCAAATTATAAAGATAAATTTTCAGCTAAGGCCATTCTTTCTGTGTTTATGAGGTATTCTGAAACTCAGAAAGGTATATCTTATTCAATCTTGACAGTAAAACATTCTTTGTTAATAGAGATGCTTGGTTTTATGAAAATATTTGTAACCCCTTAACTCAGTCTAGTCGAAACCGAGCTAAAAGGGCTACATTAGGTTTGCCGAAGCAAACCCGAACTAATAACCTAAACCGGGTCCATTTTTTTCTTTTATCTTATCTAAATGCGTTGATTTAGATCCTAGGGTGAACATGCAACAACGGATACAATTACAAGCGATTAGATTTCAAAACAGGGTTCAATTGCTCAAACATGCATTTCGGGACCAATTTCCACAAATTGTAAGGACTTAATTAAATTCCAAGTTACCAAAACTTCATTAATCAAGTTTCATGTAAATGTCAAATTTCAGCTTAAAACGATCATCCAAACACATCTAATTGCATACATATCAACTAGGGACAAAAATGGGAGAATTTAAAGCTCGGAACAATCATATAACTGAATTAACAGCCTTCGGTGTCGGTACTCGTGTGCTCGTATCGATATGGGGTCAAAATATGCAAGAGGTTTCGAAACCACCCCTCTTGGTATCGAAACCAGGCTGAAAACACCAATTCTAATAGCCTAAGCCCGTACCGGTACGACTCCCCGAGTACCAAAACCCCTAGTTAAAATTGCCCTTCTGGTTTCGAAACCAGGGGCCTAGTATCGAAACCTCTAGTAAAAAATGCCTTGCTGGTTTCGAAACTAAGTGCCTGGTATCGAAATCCCTGGGTCTGGAATGATAATTTGACTGGTTTTTCAACTCTTAAAGCTATCCTAGCATGCTTCAAACTTAAGGCAAACAACATATAACATCAAGAGCATACTTTCCACAATCATTCAAGCATGTAAGGACACTCAACATGCAAAACTTGAATCACCAAAATGTCTATAGGAATGCTTCCTACTCAAACATGCAAAACATGGCTTTAAGCCATTCACAAGCATATAAATCCTCATACAAGTCCAAAACAACATTTAACACTTGCACAAATAGGGAGTTTAGCAAACAATCCTTCCAAACAACAATTGATCACATTGCCTTTATTACTACAAGTATATTGTAAAACCATACTTGAAAATGAGTAAGTCCTTGGAATCCCCCTTTGCTTGCTCGCTGTCTTCAACGCTTAATTCTCTGCATTGATGGAAAAAGAGAGCGTAAGCACTTTAAAACCGGTTATCCAAACCATTTTGAAAACCTCATTTAAAACATCTTTCAAAACATCATGCCTTACAAAACTATATACTTAACATTCCTAAAAGATGCATATTAAATCATATGCAACATGTATCATGGATTAACAACAAAATCTCATTTGCTACACTCAATTTAAGCTTTCCCACGCATAACAACCCATATGCAAGGCTTAAAGAGTAAAACATGTAAGAAGGGTCACGAAGAATTTGAAAATTTTACAATAAGTTTTTTTTTTGAAAAAATTAATTTAATCCCTTAAATTTAATTCATATTAAACATTTAAGCCTTGTTTGGTAAATAGCTTTTTGAGTCAAAATTAGAGGTTTGACCAATCAAATCTGCTAATTTCAATGTTTGGTAAATAGATTATTGTAATAGCGGATTATGGTGGAACCTCTAATTTTAAAAAAGCTTACTTTAGGAGCTTTTTGAGTTAGAGGTTTGGATAAAAGACTTGTAAAGACTCTTTTATCCTTGATAATTATAATTTTTTAAATAACATAAAAATGAATAACTAATAAAATTAAAAAATAACTTCATAAATAATAAATTAATATATGCATATAAATTTAATAATTAATAAAATTATTTTCGAAATATAATTTTATAAATAAAAAATTAATATATACATCTAAATTTAATGATTGTTAAAATTATATTAAAAAGATAATTTCACAAATAAAAAATAATATATACATCCTTTATATATGTTTAGTAATGATATTAAAAAAATAAATTTTATAATATAATTAATATTAATTGATACAATATAACAATAACTAATAAATTATTCAAACAAGTATTAATATAATCGTGTCTCTAGATGTCATTTTGCTTGTTTAAATAATCAAACAGCTATAAGCTATCATTTAATTTTACCAAATACTTTTATACAATCAGCTAATATAATCCGCTAGTCAAATCAACTAATGCTATCAGCTAATTGTCAAACAGAGCCTTAAAATTTTAAATATCATTAACTAAATCCTCTAAAAAATTTTGAAAATTTTCATTAGGCCTTCTAAAATTTTAATCAACCCCTCATTTTTTTAAAAAAAATTCTCACTAAAACCTTTAAGTTTTTGAAAATTTTAATTTGACCCTTATAAACAAGGACATAATTGTGTACAAGGGAGGGGGCAACAAAATTTTAATATTAAAAATATATAGAAAGTTTATTAATATTTATTGGGTTATATACCTATTTGGACCCCTAACTTTAATTCGTTTGAACTTTGTCTCCTATATTTTTATAATTAAATATACTTTGTCCTTTGGGTTTGATTTCTGGCTATATCACTGCTTTCAAACTATTTGATTAAGATCTTCCACTGCAAAAATGAGAAGAATAAGGTTGCATTGCACGTCTTTAGCACTCCACCAGTGGAGGCGATGGGGCTACTGCAAAAGGAGGCGACGATTGCCTCTGTCATTAGTTCGTACTTCGTAGCCAGCTAGCTTCTTTATTCCTTTTTACTAAAAAAAATTTAAATGCATTTTCTTTTATTAAATAGGAGGAGATTATATTTTGCGTAAATGTCAAAACTTGAACTCATAAAAAATGGAGCACTATAAATATTCTTGACCACTCGGCCAAATAATAATAACTTAAAATATACATGTCTAAATGTATTAGGCATATTGTCACGCTTGAGAAAAGGCGTAGACATTAATCCCGCATCGACAAGGAAAAAAGAGGTTAGTTATGCCCCATCTGCCAACTCCATCACTTGTTCAAAGCATTTCATTCCCTCTTTTCTTTCAGTAGCAGATCTAGACTTCGTAACAAGTGGTTCAAGAAAGTTAAAGTTAAAATTAAACGAATCAAAAAATTAATTGTGGATCAAGTGAATAGAAATTCTCTACCCTTTTTGGTGTCCCTATTTATGTCCATACTAAAAGATTAGGTTTAGGGTTTAGGATTAATGTTTAAGGTTTAGGGTTAAGGTTTAGGATTATGGTTTAGGAAATTTGGGACATGGTTTTTTTAGGGTTTAGGATTTATAATTTAGAGTCAGGGCTTATAACTTAATTTTTAAGTGTTGAGGCATAGAAAGAGATATCGAAAAAGGATAGAGAAATTTTGTTCGGATCAAGTGGGTTCAGAACATTTGATTTTTTTTCTCTCCCAAACTTATTTGCTTTTTACAAAGATTTCTAGAACCCAAGTGCAGTCAATTGAAGATCAAATTGATAAAATGTATAAATAATAATAATAGATAAAATGTATAAATGGAAGAAAACATTTATTTTCAAAAATTATTAAATTATTTCTAATAAAATATAAGATCAAATTGATAAAATGTATGAATAATAAGGACTAAATTTATTAAATTTTTCGATTTAAGATTAAACTGATAAAATTTGTAAAAATAATAGACTATATGGATTATTATACAATTTTTTTAACTACTACCCCTTAATGGTAAATTGTATATTTTATAAAAAATTAAAATTTAATAATTGTTTTATAACATTTAAAAATTAAATGATTAAAACAAACAATTTATTATAATTAGTAATTATTTATGGACTTGTTTTAAATGTATTGTCACACTATTATCTCTGCATAATGTAAAATAAATAAATAAATAAATTAAGGATTATATTTTAATAGACAAGCTGTATAAAAAATTTACACAACCCTTCATATTTAAGCCATAAAATCGAAAACTTTAATTCCTTGTTCTAACACCCTAAAATTTAAACCTTAAACCCTGAAATCTAAATTTTAACAATAAACCTTAAATTCTAGCCCTACAATCTAAACCTATAAACCCTAAACCACAACCTAAATGCATAAACCCTAAAATTGAAAGATTTATGTGAACTAAAGTTTACACAAGCTTATTTATCAAATTATTTTCTATAAATCAAATGTCAAGTGTGTGAGAAATTATTAGATGGACCTTATTCACCACGTCATCTGTGGTCCCAGCTAATAAAGCTCATCTATGTCATTTTAACTTCCAAATAACCACCTATTTTTTATTGATATGTAGGAAATAAGTGAATATTCACCTTAAAAAATAACATAAATAGACTTTATTGGTTGGGACTACGGATAATGTAGTGAGCCGAGTCCATCTAATAACTTTTCCTAATGCTGACAGAAAATAAAATAGAAAGAATTAAATTAAAATTGTAGGTCAGTAACTTCTTTATTTTATTGTTTATTAAAATTTCGCTAAAATGAGGCGGTAAGTTTAGGGATCGGTTCTACAGGTAGCAGGTTTGTACATAAATTCTTACGCGACGGTTACATAAATATTTACCGTAACTGTAAAAAAACGGCATATACACAAAGTCTTACGACGTACGAAAATGGTATATACATAAATGCTAACCCCGATAACATCAACACTTATAAAACTCATAAGCATCAGCGTAGCTACATAAATTATTACAAAAAACACATAATTTGTTACAAACAATGTAAGGAAAAGTGCAAGTACACAAATTCTTACTCGAGATCACCCAATCCAAATTGAGCTCACCTTATGGTAAGCATTTGTGTAGCCACACAAAGGCTACAAGATTACCTTTTTTTTCTTAAAAAAATAGAATTTGAGGAGGTATGTAAATTATTACAGAATATACATAATTTGTTACAAGAAATGTAAGGAAAAGTGTAACTACACAAATTCTTACCCGATATCACTCAATCCAAAACGAGCTGAACTTGTGGTAAGCATTTGTGTAGCCACACAAAGGGCTACAAGATAACCTTTTTCTTACAAAAATTATGAGAATTTGAGTAGCTACATAAAATATTAAAGGATATACATATTTGGTTATAGAAAACGTAAGGAAAGGTGTAAGTACACAAATTCTTACTCGAGATCACCCAATCCAAAACGAGCTCAACTTATGATAAGCATTTGTGTAGCCACACAAAGGGCTACAAGATTACCTTTTTTCTTACAAAAATAATAAGAATTTGATGAGCTATATAAATTATTACGGAATATACATAATTTGTTATAAAAAAATATAAGGAAAGGTGTAACTACATAAATTCTTACTCGAGATCACCCAATCCAAAACAAGCTCAACTTATGGTAAGCATTTGTGTAGCCACACAAAGGGCTACAAGATAACATTTTTTCTTACAAAAATTATGAGAATTTGAGTAGCTACATAAAATATTAAAGGATATACATAATTGGTTACAGAAAACGTAAGGAAAAGTGTAAGTACACAAATTCTTACTCATTTTATAAATTTAAACCACAAATTTATACATAAATTTTTACGCGGCGGTTACATAAATATTTACCGTAAATGTAAAGAAAACGGTATATACACAAAGTCTTACGACGTAAGAAAATGGTATATATATAAATGCTAACCCAATAACATTAACACTTACAAAACACATAAGCATCAGCGTAGCTATATAAATTATTACAGAAAATACATAAATTGTTACTGACAATGTAAGGAAAAATGTAAGTACACAAATTCTTACCCAAGATCACCCAATCCAAAACGAGCTCAACTTATGGTAAGCATTTGTGTAGTCACACAAAGGGCTACAAGATAACCTTTTTCTTACAAAAATAATGAGAATTTGAGTAGCTAGGTTAACCGATTTTACGCTTTTTTTATTTCGGTTTATACACAAATTCTTACCGATTTTTATAAAAATTTATTTACCTACACAAATTCTTACCAATCGTTACATAAATTCTTATCATTTTTATAAGGCTTAAACCAAAAAGAAGCCCTCAAACTATGCCATTTTTTGCTTTTGACCCTTAAACTATGATTTGGGCAAAATAAGCCCTTAAACTATCATTTTTTGCCACTTTAAGCCCCTAAACTATGATTTGGGCAAAATAAACCCTTAAACTATCATTTTTTGTCACTTTAAGTCCATGGTTACAAAAATATCATTTTATAGGTTTTTCTAACATATATAAATATTTATGTTCTTTTTAAATTTTAAAATATCATATATCAAAATAAGCCCCTAAACTATCATTTCTGGTCATTTTAAGTCTGATAGTTATTTAAGTCAAAAGAAAATTATTTCGACTAATAAGATGTCGACACATCACAAAGATTTTTTGACCAATTAATAGTTTTGGGTAGGGGTGTTCAAAAAAAATACCCAACTCGGTTACCCAAACATAAATAAACGGGTATTTACCCGAATTTTTTTTTACCCGGGTCGGGTACCAGGCCCGTCACTTCTCGGGTCGGGCCCGGGTCACAAAATTAAGAATTTTCAGGTACCCGATTGTATATTTAAAATTAATATTTTTTATATTCAATATACATATTTTTATATTAAACTAATAAAAAATCTAATTTTTTTATATTTTTATATTTAATAAATACATATTTTTATATTAAGCTAATAAATATATATTTTTATATTAAACTAATAAAATATTTTATATTTAAAAAATATATATTTTTATATCCGGGTACCCAAATACCCAAATTTTCAGGTACGCACAAAAATCGGGTCGGGACATGAGCCACATTTTCTACTACCCGAAGATCTGGGTACCCGGTACTTTAGGTACTCGAATACCTAGGTACCTGGATTTGAACACCCCTAGTTTTGGGGACTAAAAGAAGAAAAATAATATAGTTTAGGTACTTATTTTGACCAAAAAATAGTTTAGGGACTTAAAGTGACAAAAAATGATAGTTTAAGGGCTTATTTTACGCAAATCATAGTTTAAGGGCCAAAAGCAGAAAAAAAACATAGTTTGAGGATTGTTTTTTGGTTTAAGCCTTTTTATAAGTATTTGTGTATCACCTACGTTAGAATTGCACGCGAAAACAAATAAAGATCATCGTATTCCAGGAGAAAACGAGGTCTCTATATCTCATTTCCTTATTTTTTTAATACATCCTTCTCGTTGTTCATCTGTAGCTATAACACCAACAAGAACTGCAAACCCTAGTCCTGATACTTTGTCTCCCAAAAACAGTTGCAGATCTGAGCCTAGGTTTGTTGATTCTTTTTTCCCTCATCATTATTATTCGGATTTATTTTATATTATTTTAAAAGTTGTTAATTAACTTCATGATTTTTATTCTGAACAAAGTTAGTTCGATTTTGTCATTAATCTCAAAATGCTCTAATTTGAGGGGTTTTTTTTTTAAATTTTTTTTACCTAGGTTTTAAATAGCAATGTTGTCGTGAAATAGCAGCCTTCAATGAAATTCGTTGCAAATCTATGCTGTTACTGATTTATGGGATGATGATTACTTTTTTTCAAGATTTTGATCTTTCTATTCGTCTTTCTTGCAGCTATTTAGCATTTTTTTTTGTACGAGGACAAATAAATACAGTGGATCGTGTAGAGAGTTATTAGTGTCTTGTTTTTCTTATGTGAGGTTGCTTTGTTCTTTGATGATTGTATGAGAGTCAAAAAGAAAGGAATGTGGTTTTGAGGAGGATCGTGGATTTTGTTACCCCAGTGTCAACAAGAAAGAGGGATGCAAGATTTGTGGATACTTGATTTTGATTACATATGTTACGACGTATTGGGTGGTTAATTGGTTGGACTAATAGAGTTGAACAAGCGAGGAAGTTACCCGATGCAAAACCGCAACCGGCTAAACTACAGCCGGCTGTCATGTTGGATACTGTCCAAGAGATTGCAATTTACATCCATAGGTTTCATAACCTTGATCTTTTCCAGCAAGGGTACAAAGTATTTTTTTTTGTAATTTCAGTTTAGTTTGAATTGTGTATATCATCCTTCTAATGTTTTGTGTTTGTTTAGATGGTATCGACTTAAAATTACTATGAGATGGGAAAATGATCAGTATACTTCTATAGGAGCACCTTCAAGAGTCATGCAATATGAAGGTAATTAGTATAAATTTTAGTGCCTTTTTTCTTTCTTTCTGATGCTCGCTATCCATTTGCCTCCACTCCTTTATAGAAAAATATATTTTTTATGCTGTCGAAGCAAATACATTTGATATCTGTTATAGGCTTAATTAAAACTCAACCATTGGTCTTTGTCTTCCTGTAGCTCCAAATGTTGGTTCTGATGATGTATATGGAGTGTGGAGGATCGATGATACCGACAACAGTTTTGCAACAAGGCCTTTTCGAATAAAATATGCGAAGCAGGATGTTCTTCTATCCATATTGGTTGCATTTAATCTACCCCTTACTGACAATGAGGTAGACAATCTCTCTTTTTTGCAGTGGAGAGAACAACATGCATTGCCAGAACTTACACAGATCTAATCTGCCTGTACCGCTGATTCACATATTTTCATTACTAAATATATGACTTAATGTTAGTCTATTAGAGGTTTGATGCTTTGGTCTTTTGATGTTATGAAAAGTGACATTGGATTTTCCTGAAAGTTATGAGTTTCACCAGTGTTCTCTTCATTTGGTTTTTGTATTCATGGAGGAAATCAGGAAATGAATGGATTCTTTCCTACCTTGATTTGTTTGGCTATAGCTGAGCCACTAAAGGTCAATATATATCATTTTATATCCTATTATGATGCTCATGTAGTAATATCTAACAGGGTCCTTTCTCATCAGCTGTCATTTTGAAGTTTGAGCTTCTCTATTCTCCTGTAATGGAGAAAGGGTAAGTTACTAAGTCCTATTTCCATACGACTTCCTGATTTAAATTTAAAGTTTCACTCGTATCATTTGTGTATATATATTTGCATTCATGTTTCATTTCTTACTTCCTTTCTATTCTTTTTTCAAGTTAAAAGTGCTCATAAATGACTGAAAAGCACTGCATTCAGTTCTGAGTTTCAGGCTTCTTCGGATGGTAACCCTGCTGCTGTCCATGAATTTCGGATCCCTCCTAAAGCTCTTTTAGGACTGCATTCCTATTGCCCTGTATATTTTGATTCATTTCATGCTGTTCTTGTGGATGTAAGTGTTCACGTCTGTCTTCTAAAAGCTGGTTCTCGCAAGGGCGCAAAGAAAGTACCCAGGTTTGTCATGGATTCTAGAAACAGCGATGCTAATATCACACAAGACATACTCCTTTAATCGCCCATTTTGAACCTTCTTTTGGGGCGGGGGTGATTCTTGGTTGAAATGAAAAGGGTTGTTTTGTTTCTAAAGTAAATTATGTTATGTAGATATGTTGTAGTAACTTGAACTGTTGAATTATTCCAGGGTTTCTTACAGTGCCCCTGGTGCCATTGCTGGTGGAACTATCCACGGATCTAGTCAGGTTTGTTCTAAACATTGGATATTAATTAACAGTAACATATCTATAATGGGTTAGTCTATTCATTTATGTGGTGGAAATTGTGGGTGTAATACAGTGAGTGGAATTTATTAAAATTATGAGACTTTATTATCTATGATAAGAAAGTTTGATATAGTCGGTTTTAATTTAAGTTTAAATGTTTAATAAAGGTGTTATATTTTTTGAGGGAGAGATATAATCATTAGAATTTCTTGAGGATTTACTTGAGCAATAGTGCAAGCGCATCTTACATTTTTATTATAGCTTCTGATTATCCTTGATAGTCAATATTTTATGCACTGACAGTTCAATTACATGATTCCCCAGGCACTAGATGGAGTGGCATCTATTGACTTCAAACGTCACATGCTTGTTAAAGCCTTATTAGATGCTCGTGACACACTGCTTGCAGAGCTGCAAAGAATTGCTAATGGTACTAACAAAGGGATTGATTTGACTGAATTTACATCCACAATGGATGAAACAGAGCTATCTGGTTCTATTCTGCAAGCAAATCCGGTTACTGCTCATGCCGAAGTTTCCGGACAAGGCAAGCCACAAAATGGTCTTGAGGTCCTTTCTTTATTTTATTCAGCAGCATACACTTTCCTTTTTATTAGTCCTTTTTTTGTTGTTTTATAGATTTTATTATTGATAGAAATTATAATACCTTCCTCTCTCTAACAGGGAGTCATTAGGAGCAGATTAGATGTTCAATTGCTCCAGAACTTATCCAAGGATGATATAGTTAAATTGTTTAATCTGTGGGGTGAACAAGTCTCGTATTTGTGGAACATGTTTCTGAATTTCCACAGGTTAGGTTATACATTTTCCCTTGCAGTTCTTGCAAGAATACGAAGTGTATTGAGGCATGTTTAAATTCAAAAAGTATTTTCTTGCAGATAATCTACTAGAACAATGTCATTCACTTTATTTTTCTTCAAATATTTACTTGGACCTCATATTATTAATCATTTCATCCCTAACAACTAATCAACAGAAAAGATGAGTTGAGCCCCTCAATGTAGCATTCATCATATCTGTTGTTATTTTAGGGGTTAAATTTGCATTTTATTCCAGGGATAATAAAACAAAGATATTGCAATTCCTTCGTGATGCATGGGCTAAGGATAGAAGAACTGAATGGTCAATATGGATGGTTTACACTAAGGTTGAAATGCCTCATCATTATATAAATGGCGGTTTTGATGAGCCTTCCCATCGTCTTGTGCAGAAGAGAGGTCCAAGTTTGTTGAAATTAACCGATGATGTAAATACTTGTTTTAGGTTAAGCGATGATGTAAATATTGCTCTTGGCTTAAGTATTCGGTTATAAGAGACAACAGTTCTTCCACTTAGTTTCTAATTTGGAAAATTGATCTTGTGCAATGCAACCTGCGGAGACAGCAACTATGCGGGCTGAGCTTCATCGGCGCAGTATTGGACAAATGAGGGTATTCTTGTGGTTATGCTTCTAATTGCCCTTATTGCCGCTTACCTTAGTTTACCGGAACAATTGTTTGCACACAGATTAACAATCAATCGATCCAAGATATGCAAATATTTGGAGATCCTTCAGGAGTTCCTATTGTAATTATGGAACATGTAATAAATGCCCCTCGTCGTACTATTAGTGATAACTCATACTTGAGGAATTTTGACATAATGAATTTAGCTACCACAAGCACTTCTTCTGAAGCTGGTAAGGACCAATCAAGTACAAGTGCTGCAGAAAATGGGAAAGACCTGAAGATTGTTGTCTTTGTGCATGGTTTTCAGGCACGTTTTGGTTTCCCGCACTTGTTTCTTTGGTTGTAGTTTTGTTTCCTTAATTTGACTATATCTATTCAAATGAATTATTTGATTTGGAGTATGTTTTAGTAAGCACCTGAAGTAATTTTTATGCACCTTGAAAGGCACATACAGTATCTTACGTCTAACCCGACCTGAATATATAGGGTCATCATCTGGATTTGCGACTTGTTAGGAACCAATGGCTTTTGATAGATTCCAAGATACATTTTCTTATGTCAGAGGCAAATGAAGAGAAAACATCAGGAGACTTCAGAGATATGGGACTAAGGCTGGCGCATGAAGTGATTGCTTATGTTAAAAAGAAAATGGATAAAGCTTCAAGAACCGGACACTTACGAGATATCAAACTTAGTTTTGTCGGGCACTCTATTGGAAACATTATAATAAGAACAGCATTAGCAGGTAGCTATTTTTATCAAAAACTTCATTTCACAGTTCTATTGATTTTGAAATGTCAGCTTGATATGTGCTTCTGCATGCACAGATAGTATTATTGAACCCTACCTGAGTTTCCTCCATACATATGTATCTGTGTCCGGGCCACACTTGGGATATCTATACAGTTCAAATTCTTTATTCAATTCCGGGCTGTGGCTTTTGAAGAAGCTCAAGGGGACGCAGTGCATTCATCAGCTAACTTTCACAGATGACCCAGATGTCCGTAACACTTTCTTCTACAAACTTTGTAAGGTATTGTGAACAAAGTTGCATTATGGTTTGCATTTTGCCACCGTTCTTCCTTTTATTACTCACTATTGTTTTGATTGAATTTGAGCATTTAAGCTGAAGACATGTCAGAAATATGAAATTGTTTTTATATTCTGAATTTCTGAAATAGTCTGTTTTCTTCTTTCAGCAAAAAACTCTGGATAATTTCAAGAATATATTCCTCCTTTCGTCACCCCAGGTATTCTGTACCTCTCTGAACTTGTTACCATCATGAGCAGTTTTACCTTATAGTTTTGAGTGTGAGTAAAATAACTGTATAATTTAATTGTTTTCCCTTCTACTCATAAGGTCATTAACAGATGACTTGCCTCACAGGATGGTTATGTCCCGTATCATTCTGCCAGAATTGAGTCATGCCGGGCAGCATCATCAGACTACTCCAGAAAGGGAAAAGCATTTCTGGAGATGTTGAACGACTGCGTAGACCAGATACGGGCACCAACCTCTGAGAACCGGGTGTTTATCCGTTGTGATGTCAACTTTGACACGACCGCGTATGGAAAAAACTTAAATACTTTCATTGGACGAGCTGCTCATATAGAGTTTTTGGAGTCAGACATATTTGCTCGCTTCATGATGTGGTCATTTCCAGAACTATTTCAATGAATATATTACAGGAGTCCGGCTTTTATTGATCCTCCTTCTCAAGCCTGGTATCCAGATTGATAGCTAATTGCAGAGCATACGATCAATGTTTCAAATTTTCGAGCAAAACAAATGAGCAAGACTTGCGCAACAGACAGATGGGTAGATGCATCGGGAGATGGCAGCCGCTGTATATTAGTATTATGTTGAAGATGCTTCTGTCGAAAGGTTGTAGTATGTATCTTTGATCTAGCTCAGTCTTTCTTTTCTCCATGACCACAGAGTTTTGTTGGCTCGGCATATTTGACATTAAAAATGCCGAGTTAGAATGTCCAAGCTTTTTACGGTAGATAATTGTTTAGAAAAACTAGCAATGTAAAAAAAAAAAAAAATCAAATAGGTTAGTTTGTTATCGTATTTTAGTGAATGACTCGGTTCTTTCCTGTAATCACTTATTTTTATCTGGTCTGTAAATACATATTAGTATAATTATTAGTATATTAGTGTTGCATGTATACGTTGTATTATATTATATTATATGTTTATTACGTGCATGAGTGTTACTAATATATATAAAATGTGTGGTATGTGCATGTATATTATAAACTATGTATGTATACGTATTAACGGTATGTGTGTCACGCATGTATCTATAGTTAGTACGAGCGTATTTGTTTTTACGGATAATGTGTGTAGATATTATGTTAATTATGTGTATGATTATATATGTATGTATGCTGGTATGTTATATTAATTAATGTTTGCATAGGTATATGTATTGTTGTATGTGTATTGCTGTTATAATTATAACTAATGTTAATATTATTGGGCTAAGAAAAAATGAAATCCAAAAAAAATGTTAAACCCAAATGAATGAATTGATAGTCCAAGTCCATTACAAATTTGAAATCTAATATTATTACAAGGCCCGGTTGGCCCAAACCCAAACCCTATTTAATATAATTATTTTGTGTGCAGATAACTATGGGCCGTTGGATCAAGATCTGATTCAACGGCCACGATCAAGCCAAGATAAAATATCTGCCAGTCGCGTGCACTACACGTCTGGACGCTTCGAGTGCCACGCGCGCATGTGGTCCACGCGCGGACTCTTTGATATCCCACGCGTGCGTGAGCCCCACGCGCTCTGACCCCTCGACTGCTGAGCCACACGTGTCACGATCTGGAGCCGTTTCACCAATCGAGGCTTCATCTGGGCCGTTCATCCTTCAAGCCAGCCCGACCGTTAGATCAGATCTGATCTAACGGCCGAGAACGCCTCTGGCCGAAGACAGAGCCCCCACACCGCCACCATGCTTCACCATGCCGATCTTCAACCACCGCGCTCAGACATGTCAAAAAAGCAAGAAAAGAAATGTTATGTCAGTTAGCAGTCCAGATCTGAAAGAAAATAATATATTACTTGTACCAAACCAAAAGACAGGCATATATGTATGAAAAATCATTTTGTAAAAACAACGAGTTGTAATCGAAAGAGCCAAGTTGTAATCGAAAGAAAAAATACAAAAGTCTTCAGTGGTAAATACTATTCTTTTTCTTACTTTGTTGCATGCATACACAAAAAGATACATAGTAAAATAAAAAAGAGGGTTAGAAGTCGTACCATCGTCGTCGGTGGATCTCCCCTCACCAGTGATAAGCCTTTTCGGCTTTCCCAAGCCGGACGTGGTGAACTGAAAGGAGTGGGAGACCCCTTTTGGTTTCGTTTTGGGTTGAAATAAAAAAGAGGGGGTTTTTTTGTTTCGTATTTCTTAGATCTAGGACGGATGAAAGCTTTTTCTCCGAATCCAAGTTCGGATTCGTGTCAAGGGTGAAGAAGGGTTCATTTTGGTGTGTTTTTTTTGGGCTCGCCGGCGCCGGTTAGCGGCGACCGGCGGCGAAGAATACGATGGCCGGCCGCCGAATTCTGGGTTCATCGGGAAGGTTGAGAGAAAATGAAGAAGGAAGCTTTGTTATAAAACTAAAAAATGAAACGAAATGAGGGAAATTTGAGCCGAGCCAAAAAAAATGCGTTTTATAGGTGTTATTATTTCGTGAAATGGGGAAATTACGTAATAAATCCCCCCGCGTTTTTGATATTTTCACTTCTGTCTCGCCGCATGGTATATTTACAACTCTGGTCCCCCTTGTATTTCAAAATCTTGCAATCCAGTCCCTAAATTACACCGAATCAGTTTTTAAATGGTAAAATTACCCCTTTAACCATCCCGCATTTTTGAATTTTTCATTTCGGGTCTGCCCATTGGTCCAATTACAGTTTTGATCCTTTTAGGTTCTGTCTATTTTGCATTTTCGTCCTTAAATTGCATATTATTATCCTTTAATTTCTGCCACTGATGTTTATTTCTTTTCATTTCAGTCATGTTTCCATGTAAATATTCATGTTCGTATTATAATCGTATATGTTGATGTAGTCTTTTGCCTTATTATATATCCCTCGTATATGCCTTGTATTTTTATGTTGACATGTATATGTGTGTTAAGTTTATGATGATTATGTATCTTCATGTATTTGTTTGGTTATTCGTATTACGCATATTATATTCCAGTCGGCTTGTACACAACATGTTTTGTATTTTTGTACGTATTGTATGTTTTCTTGGCTTTTAGGTTACATGCTAGTATATTTTCTTTTTATGTATAATATATTGCTTTATATGTGTTGAAATGTGTTTTATTTCTAATATGCATGTCTTCTTGAAATATATGTTTTTGTCTATACATGTATTTATTCCTGCCTTGTTATTGTGACATGTTAAATTTGCTTTTATCTACTATTAAGCTTGATGCACATGTATGTTTTAATTACGTATTTTATTTATGTTAGATTAGTATTCTGTTATGTGAATATTTACTGTCTTTAAATTATCTGCCATGTTTTATATTTTTGCCACTAAGATTGCATATGATATATAAATTGTTAATCGGTGCCCTTTTTATCCGAGCGTAAACGGGGTCAGTATCAGGCGTAGTGATAGTGGTTGGGCGTTTACTCTCGGATAACGGGGCCCTTAAAATTTATTCGCAATTATAATCGAATTTTAAACTAATCGTCACTTTAACCCGGAAAATCCAATTTTAATAAAGCGGTAATTATTAAAGTACCAATTTTGGGAGGTGTGGGGTGCTAATCCTTCCCCATCCGTAACCGACTCCCGGACCCAACAGTTTTTAAATATCTGGTTTTATGGTCTTCGGCCTACCTAAGTGGCCGGTGGCGACTCCAATTTCTAATATAGCGCGTTTTTTAAAACCCCACGGAATAAACATTTTATATCCGAAAAAATCACAAACAATCGAAAACTCGTTTTTTAGCGAAAAAAGGACATCGCTACAGATGGCGACTCCGCTGGGGAAAATTTTTTGTTTTTCAAAAACAAGAAAAGAGTCAAGCTTTTTAAATAATTACCTCTTTATTAATATTAGAAATTCTGGGTTAAAGTGACTATTAAATTAACATTTAGTTATAATTGCGCGCTTATTTTAACGCATTTAAAATTTGGCATATAAACCCGTTTTTTAAGTGGGGGGAAAACGCTAATGCTTTCGTGGAGATATCGTTCTCCCGTGTAGGCCTAGCAAGTACCTTCGGGGCTCGAGTACCTTATGCTTTCGTAAGGATATCGTTCCTTCGTGCAGGCATAAGCGAATGGGTCCCCTTGAATTGAACCCGGTTGAAAGGAGCCTATAATGGGTGATGATCGGGGGCCTTGCTACTCTTAATAGAGGACAGCAAGGACAATTCGGGTACCTCTTAGCACCAACACTGCATGTAGAGAACATAGAGAAACCCACCCCTTTAGAGCCATACGGATAACCTTAGGTGTTTTAGACGGGATAAATAGGTTTCTTTGTTTTTGTTTGTTTACCTTATTTAATTTGTCCTTTTATTTGTGTATTTATTAATTCTATCCAGTACTGACTTGTTTCCTTTTTTTTGGCTATTTTTTTCATGCATTATTACATTCGCATTACATAAAGGTACTGGATCAAGTGGTTTACCCGATCAGAAAGTCTTTCACCATGGAAAAAAAGGTGTCTTAGAAAAGAGGAACTCAACTTGTCTGTTAGACATTGGTCAAGTCAGCCCGAAGGCCCAAGGGGACAGTTTACCAAGTGAACGCGTGATAGCGGGTACACCTATGTGAGTCTTCAACAGAACAACTTAGGGGATCTTCAAAGTATCCGGGAAGAATGGGACCGAGATTACAAGATAGATTCCGTGATAGTTATGGTGACATTGCACGATTGATGTACATCCGGTCAACCAGCCCCTACTCCGAGCCATTTTTCGCCGGAATCCCGCTTTTCTGCTTCACCTTCAATGGACAGGACATGATGCCCCTGAAGAGAAGAATACACCGCTCTTCTTAATCATAAAAATGTTCAGAAGATTGATTTACGCAAAACCTCCGAGGAATCGTAATTACACTTCCAAGCTCAAAACCTTTACGGAATGAACGACGATTGGGTCAATGGCTTGATCCGACTTCGAGGAGATAGTACATTATTTGCATGGGAAAACATTCGAGACATCCTACCTGCACATCCGGATGAGGAGAAAAAGTTAGACATGCTTGCCTTGGGAATATATGGATTGGTGATCTTCCCAAGAATTCTGGGAAACATTGATATGGCCATTCTAGATTTGTTTGAGAGGATAAAACGGCGAGAAAACCCAGTACCAGTTATTTTGGCCGAGACCTTTATTTCTCTAAATGCCAGTCGAAAGCACGAAGAAGGCGTTTTTTGAGGATGCGCACAATCATATATGTGTATGGATTTGAGCCACATGTGGAAGACACCGACGAGGGTTCTGCCGAGAATATCCTTCTGAGATTTTTCGCCTTTACAGGAATACTTAACAAAAGAGTGGTGAGAGGACTTGAAAACAAGAAAATGGGTCGGTTTCTTCAAGAATATCCAAGGCGAGGACATAGTATGGAGGGTCCCGTGGCTCGGTAGAGTTAATTACTTTTTATATAGTTGTGGTGATTTCAATTGGCTGATGATGTTAGGACTACATGGAGGAATTGCTTGTGCCCCACTTCTGGTGTCCCGATAATTCGGATCGCGACAGTTCATTCCCAACACCGCCGGGTTAAGCCGAACTGAATTTCTTTTTAAAGGGGAGTTCAAAGAGAAAGTTCAAACTATCATGAGGGCTTGGGATCATTGTTACCGGATTAGGGTGGAAGGAGACACCGAGTACATGACCACCCCAGACTACGATCTTTGGAGACGTTTGAGGGTAAATGATATGATTCCCGAATCTGATCAAGGACCAGCAGTATCACTCGAAGAGCTTACAAGGGTGGTACCATCTGAAGCTGATATCTTACGGAATGAACTTGAAGAAATTAAAAAGAAAATGGACATCCAACAGACTCAACATGCGAGCGAGCTCTATAAGGCAAGCTTAGAGGTTGACGAGCGGGACGAGATCATTAGGCAGTTGAAGAAATTAAATGCAGATTTGAGCGACAAGAACACTCTTTATAAAAAAGATGCCCTTCTATTACAAGCAAAAATACAGAAGGCCGGCCGGAGTCAATTCATAGCTGTGGAAAGAGAAAGAATGAATGGCATCCGTTTGGTGGAAGAAGAACGAGAAATTAACAAGAGAGCGATCGAGAAAGAGATAGAAAGCTGTCGTTCGGCTATGGAGGAAGAAAAACGGTCCGCCAAGAAGGCCATTGATCAAGAAAAAGAAAGGTTCAGGCAAGAAATCAGCAAGGGAAAACAAGCTGTCCATCATGAGAGAGAAAGCGTCGCCGTATGGAAAAGAAAGTCCATGAGTAGCCGAAATAGACTGTTAGAGATGCAAAAACTGTACGATGAAACTATTCAAAGTCTGAAGCAAAGACAAAGTCAGAATGGCGAATTAAAAGGAAAGGTGGCGGAAGTTGAACACCCCCTTCGAATGTACTGCCAGAGAAATAGCTTCGCTGAGCTGCAAGAAAGAGAGCGCGAAGTGGGCGTGTTACGAGCATGAATTAAGTCCCTCGAAGCAACTGTTGAGGATTACAAGGAAATAATTAGTGTGTTCGAGGAGGCTGCAGTCGGAGGGGACACCTATTGGCAAAAGAGATTGCGTGATGCTGCCCGGATGGTACAGGATAGGGACCAATATTACGCAAACCTAATGGTGGAAATACAGCAAGTCGCCAGGCATGTGAATGATTTGGCTGTCGAGGCTGAAACACTCTGACCTTTCATAGTCCCAGAAATTGAAGAAGCTCCCAGGTTCCTCAAGCTGCTCAGGGCATTTGGAAAATTAGGAGATAGAGCTAGGGCTTATCTATAAGGCTTTGTGTTGTATTTAGCTCTTTTATTAGGAATCTTCATTTTGTAATATGAACTCTTTTGTAATTTAGCCCCTTTAATTCCCGTGGAAGTAGTTCAAAAGGGTGATTACCAGCGAAATCAGTACCTTATCTGCATACATTCTTGCATTGTATCATGACATTCGCATCATTATACATGCATCTATTTTCTTGCAACCATATTAACATTATGACTATTGTGGCATTGTGTGTAGTTAACCCGCAATCATTCATCATCCATACCTTACCCGGTTACAAAGCAAGCTAATGGAAGACATGATAATCAGTCTAGAAAATGGGCAAAAAGAGCTCGAGACAAGACTTGAAGAGACTCAAAGAAGCCTCAGTGATCAGATTGCGCAGTCGCAAACATCTATAGTGTCCGACATAACCACATTGTTGGCTAAGAGTCTTGGAAAAAGAGTGGAAGGAGAAACCGTTCAAGAACCAGGGAGTACCCCAGTTCACTACAAGGTTCAACCAACTGCACCAAACCCGGCTAGAAAGGTGTATATCGACCCTGCAGGAATGTCATCTAGTTTTCAAATAGGGGTACCTGAAACTCAACCCCTAGACGCTGAAGCACTCTATGAAGAAGAGGTGCCAGACCTGAACATGGTTGAAAGGATCAGGACCGAGGTAGAGAAAGTGTGGGAGGAAAGGTTTCGCCTCATGGAGGAAAAATTTAAAACGTTACAATCTAATGAAGAATCAGGAAATGACGCTAGCGACTTAAGTCTGGTGTCCGGTCTTGTCCTACCGCCAAAATTTAAAACGCCAGAGTTCGACAAATACGATGGAACCACATGTTCTTCCACACACATAACAATGTACTACCGAAAGATGGCGGCCTACCTTAAGGACGAAAAGCTACTGATCCATTGTTTCCAGGACAGCCTAACTGGAGCGGCGATACGGTGGTACACTCAGTTGAGCAAGGCGAATGTTAAGACATGGAAAGATCTGTCAAGAGCATTTACTGAGCAATATAAGTATGTAACAGACATGACCCCCAGTAGAATTATGTTGGAAAATATGGGGCAGAAGTCCAACGAAAGCCTGCGGCAATACGCCCAAAGGTGGCGGGAAGTGGCCGCCCAAATTCAGCCACTCATCCCGGAACATGAAATTATGCCGTTATTTGTTAATACTCTGAAGGGGCACTCTTTGATCGCCTCATTAATAACACAACGCAGTGCTTTGCTAACTTAATCAGGACTAGAGAGTCCCTTGAATTGGCAATTAAGAGTGGTAGGATTGATGGCGGGGAAGGGTCTCGGAAGTATAGCAAGAAAAATGAAGTAAACGCCACCAGCACTTATACTACCCCGAAGAACTTCACAGTCTCACAGCCACAAGCACCTGTGGGAAAAACGCATCACTCAAATCAAAGAGAAGAGAGAATTGCCAGAAAAGAGAAAAAGAGAAGAACTTTCACTCCCCTACCTGTTTCATACTCAGAACTTTATTCCCAGTTGTATGAAGCAGACCTGGTCCGTCCATACATCGTTACTCCTGTCAATCCGCCGTTCCCTTCTTGGTATAATCTGAACGCACATTGCGACTATCACGGCGGTACCCCTGGACATCCTACTGAGAACTGCCTTGCTTTCAAAAAACTTGTGCAGAATTTAATCGATTCCGGGATATTGAAGTTTGAAGAACCAAGTGTAGCCAATAACCCGCTGCCTAATCATGGGAACAGAGGAGTAAATGTTATTGAAGAATACTTTACCAGGAGGATTAAGGATGAAGTGTCAGAAATCAAATCTCCTTTACGGTGGGTATTTCAACAGTTATGCATGGCCCGTGTGATCGACAAAGGCATGATAACAAGGCAGAAGGGATGTGGAGAGTATTGCGAATTCAACCAGAATAAAGGATATGACATCCAAGAATGCGATGAGTTCAAGAGATTGGTGCAGCAATTAATGAATGAAAAACAAATAGAATTCTTCGAGGAGCCCATGGGGAAGAAGGGTTCGGACGTACACATGACGGACAGCCCCAAATCTAAATACGGGAAGAATAGACCTTTTATCATCTCTCCCAGACAGGGGAATGCAGGTGCCTCCCAGGGAGAAATCAGCAAGATAAGTCCCAGGATCATCATTTCAGCACCATCCCCATTCCCATTCAAAGATATGCGGCAAACCCCCTGGAATTATGCTGTAAATGTGACCACGCCAGAAAAACTAGAACATGGTCAGGTAAAAGAGCCTACGCTGAAAGACCAACAAAGCCAGAGCGATGTAAACGTTGGTGAAGCCGGCCATTTCACAAGGAGCGGCAGATGTTATTCCTCTGAGGCTTTGAAAACAACTGAAAGAGATAAAGGGAAGAATACAACAGTTAGCCCCACACAGATATTTGGAGAAGAACCTCCCTCAAAGATGAATGAGCCGGTAACTAAGGCCTAGGCCAAAGAATTTTTGAAGTTCTTAAGACATAGCGAGTACAACGTAGTGGAACAACTACGAAAGCAACCGGCCAGGATCACCGTACTGGAATTACTCTTGAGTTCAGAAAAACACCGGGAGACGCTATTAAAAGTGTTAAATCAAACTTTTGTGCCCCATGACATTTTTGTGATAAATCTGGACATGATAGTGGGGCATATCACTGCCTATAATCATATAACGTTCAGTGACGATGAGATCCCTGATGGAGGAATGGGGTCCACCAAAGCCCTTAACATCACTACCCACTGCAAAGGGTATGTAGTACTGGGCGTACTGGTCCACAACGGGTCAGCATTGAACGTCTTGCCTATGGTGACCCTGCAAAAACTGCCAATAGATGGTTCTCACCTAAAGCCTTGCCACAATTCGGTAAGAGCCTTCGATGGTACGCAAAGAGGAACAATGGGGAAAATTGAGGTGCCCCTATTGATCGAACCAACTGAATATGTGATCGATTTTGTGGTGATGGACATAAAACCATATTACAGCTGCCTATTGGGAAGACCATGGATCCACTCCGCAGGAGTTGTCCCCTCATCGTTGCATCATAAATTAAAATTTGTAGTCGAGGGTAAATTGGTCACAGTAGAGGCTGAGCAGGAGATTGTTGCCTCCGTGACATCAGACGCTCCCTATATTCAAAATGATGAAGATGCTGCAGAATGCTCGTTCCGAGCATTGGAATTAGTAAATGCCACGTTTGTTTCGGAAGGAAGTCGGATCCCCTACCCCATGTTATCTAATTGTACCAAGATGACCGTCGCAGAAACTTTGGGCCGAGAAGCCAAAGTAGGAAAGGGGCTGGGGAAGAAATTATAAGGAAACCTAAGAGCCAAGAATATGATAACCAAGAAGGATCGTTTTGGGCTGGGTTACCAACCAAGTGGCCAACAGAGAAAAGAGGAATACAAGAGAAATGAAGAGCAAAGAAAAGCCAGATTTAAAGGAGAAGACATTCCGTGGAGACCAATGTCTTTTCATAGTTTAAAAACCACTTTTGTCTCCGAAGGATTCTACCAGCCAGGTCAAGAGGTTGAAGAAGTAATGAAGGAAAATGACGTACTTAACCAGGAGGAGATACTCAATGAATCATTTGAAGGGATGTACATCAACATGATAGTTGGAAAAGACCAAGGCAGCAAAATGTTGACCAACATCCGCCCTTGCCGTCCCGGGGAAACACTCGATAACTGGAGCTGCATTGATCTACCTGTAGTTTTTAGGAATAGATCAGAGTAATGCTCCGAATCAAACTTTTGTTTTTGCCCGTAAACAATGGGGATCTCTTGTATGGGGCACATATGTTAACTTTTTGATTGAAATGAAAATATCCCCACTTTCTTAAAATGACCAAAGTTTCATTTATTTCATTCATGCATTATTCATGTTCATTCCCTTCATATAAAGCCGTCTCCTTCCCAATACAATTCATTCTCATTTAATGCAGGTCGCTCATGATTGACGATATGAATGATACCGGATCCAATCCTGGAGTGAATTTTGAATGCCCTGAGGTCTCAGAGGGAATTGAGGAAAGATATGATGAGATAGAAAGTGAGGTCCCGGAAGAGTTGAAGAGAATGGTGGCCAACAAAGAAAGGCAGATCATGCCTCACCAAGAAGAAACAGAAGTTGTAAACTTGGGGACTGAAGAAGAGAGAAAAGAAATAAAAGTAGGAACGACGATTTCCTCAAAAACCAAGCACGAACTGATAACCCTACTTCAGGAATTCAAGGATGTCTTCGCCTGGACTTATCAAGATATGCCCGGGTTGAATACCGACATAGTGGTGCACAAATTACCAACAAAATCAGAGTGCAAACCAATACAACAAAAACTTCAGAGAATGAGACCAGATATGTTGTTAAAAATTCGAGAGGAAGTGAAAAACAGTTTGATGCTGGATTCTTGGAGGTAGCCAAATACCCTGAATGGGTTGCAAACATTGTACCAGTACCAAAGAAGGATGGGAAAGTTCGTATGTATGTAGAGTATAGGGATCTGAACCGAGCCAGCCCTAAAGACAACTTCCCCTTACCACATATTGACACGCTAGTTGACAACACTGCAGGACACTCATGGTTTTCATTCATGGACGGCTTCTCAGGGTACAACCAGATAAAGATGGACCCTAACGACATGGAGAAAACTACGTTCATAACCATGTGGGGCACCTTTTGTTATCAGGTGATGCCATTTGGGCTAAAGAACGCAGGGGCAACATACCAAAGAGCAATGGTGACTTTTTTCCATGACATGATGCACAAAAAAATAGAAGTATATGTGGACGACATGATTGCCAAATCCCGAACAGAGGAAGAGCACCTACAGAACTTGAGAAAACTATTCCAAAGACTACGGAAGTACCAACTGAGGCTCAATCCTGCCAAGTGTACCTTCGCCATTATTTCTGGAAAACTCCTAGGGTTCGTGGTAAGCCAAAGAGGGATTGAGATCGATCCAGATAAAGTGAAAGCCATCCAAGATCTCTCACCACCCCGCACTCAGAAGGAAGTTCACGGTTTCCTGGGGAGGCTGAATTATATCTCTCGTTTTATTTCCCAATTAATCGACCGATGTGACTCGGTCTTCAGACTTCTTAGAAAGAATAATCCTGGTGTGTAGGACGAGGAATGTCAAAGAGCCCTAGAAAAGATCAAAAAGTACCTGACAAATGCTCCAATTTTAGTTGCACTAGTACCAGATCGACCATTAATTCTCTACCTGACAGTTTTTGAAAATTCAATGGGATGCGTATTGGGGCAACACGATGAGTCAAGAAAAAGGGAGCAAGCCATCTATTACCTAAGTAGGAAATTCAATGATTGTGAAACGCGGTACCCGCCAGTGCAGAAGCTGTGTTGTGCTCTAGTTTGGCCTACCAAACGGCTTAGACAGTATATGTTGTACCATACTACTTGGTTGATATCCAAGCTAGACCCATTGAAGTTCTTAATGGAAGCGCCAGCACTAACAGGAAGGATGGCCCGATGGCAGATGCTCTTATCCGAATTCGATATTGTATACGTTAACCAGAAAGCCGTAAAAGGGAGTGCCGTAGCAGATTTCCTAGCTAGTCGTACTTCGGATGACTATGAGGCATTGAACTTTAATTTCCCAGACGAAGACTTGATGTGCATCACAACCGAGGAAGAGGTTTCAGGTGATAAATCATGGAAACTTTACTTCAATGGAGCCTCTAACGCCCTCGGACATGGGATAGGAGCAGTGCTAATTTCTCTTGAGGACGTCTATTATCCTTTCACCAGTAGATTGGAATTCTTCTGCACTAACAATATAGCTGAATACGAAGCTTGCGTTATGGGACTAAACTCAGCTATTGAGAGAAAGGTTAAGGAACTTCGAGTATTCGGAGATTCATCCTTAGTAATTTACCAATTGCGCGGGGAATGGGAAACCAGGGACACGAAGTTGGTCAAATATTACGAATTGATCCAAGAGCTCACCAAAGAGATCGAAAAGGTCAGCTTCAATTACCTGCCCCGAGAAGAAAATCAGATGGCAGACGCCTTGGCAACCTTGGCATCCATGTTTAAAACAAACACCGGGACAGAAATGAAGCCCATTGAGATGCAGACGTTTGAAAGGCCTACTCATTGTTGTAATGTACAGGAAGAGATCGATGGAAACCCATGGTACTATGACATCTTGCAATATGTCAAACTTCGAAAATATCCAGAAGGGGCAAACGACAATGACAGAAAGACACTCAGAAAAATGGCAACAAGATATGTCCTAGATGGGGAGATCCTATATAGGAGAAGTCATGATCAGACATTGCTGAGATATGTGGATACCCAGGAGGCGAAGGAGATTTTAGCCAAAGTACATGACGGGCTCTGTGGAATGCATGCCAACGGGCTGTCTATAGCCCGGAAAATTATGAGATATGGTTATTTCTGGTTGACCATGGAGGGAGATTGCATCGATTACACCAGAAAATGCCACAAATGCCAAATCTACGCTGACAAAATTCACGCACCACCATCGCCTTTACACACCATGAATTCTCCCTGGCCTTTCGCGGCGTGAGGCATAGACGTCATCGGGTAGATTCATCCGAAAACTTCCAATAGACATTGTTTTATTTTGGTCGCCATAGACTATTTCACTAAATGGGTAGAGGTTGCGTCTTACGCCAACATCACAAGGACTACAGTATGTAAGTTCTTAAAGAAGGAGATTATTTGTCGATATGGATTGCCAGAAAGGGTCATCACCGACAACGCTTCCAATCTGAATAACAAAATGATGACGGACGTGTGCACTCAATTCAAGATAACACACCATAATTCCACAGTCTATCTCCCTAAAATGAATGGGGCAGTGGAAGCAGCAAACAATAACATAAAGAAGATCATAGCAAAGACGATGGATACCTACAGGGATTGGCATGAGAAGTTACCATTCGCCCTTTTTGCCTATAGGACATCCATTCGCACATCAACGGGGGTAACACCCTACTCATTGGTGTATGGTACAGAAGCAGTACTTCTCATCGAGGTAGAGATCCCGTCTCTCTGGGTCTTAAATGAAGTAAAATTGGAAGAAGCCGAATGGGTGCAGGCTAGACTTGACCAGCTAAATCTCATTGATAAAAAGATACTAAAGGCCATTTTTCATGGCCAGATGTACCAAAAGCGGATGATGCAGGCATACAACAAAAAGGTGCGCCTGAGAGAATTCAAAGAAGGGGATCTGGTGCTCAAGAAAATCCTCCCGATCCAGAAAGATTCTCGAGGAAAATGGATGCCCAACTGGGAAGGGCCGTACGTGGTAAAAAAGGCCTTCTCAGGAAGAGCCCTAATCCTAATAGAAATGGATGGAGACGAGCTAAAAACCCTGTAAATTCTGATGCCGTTAAGAAATACTATCTTTGAAAAAAAAGAACAAAAATGGAGAGCTTATGGCAAAAACCTGAAACCGGGCGTCTTGAAGCAAAGTGAAAACCTGAGTTGAAAACCCGTAAAGAGCGGCTCGGGCAAATTGAAAGTTGAATATCCGAAGAGAAGGGTATCCCCATGAACATCATGAAAAGGAGGCTTCAGGCAAAAAAAAAATTCTACACCGGTTGACAGGATCATGTATCATTCATATCGAAGATAATGAGGGATCTTGTATTTCATACTTAACTTTTCTTCTTTCTCATGTGTGTCATACCTTTTTTAAGAGATCCCAAGCCCTTAATCGTAATAAAACCGTGTTTTTGAGCATCCATTCCTTGCCTTCTTGATTTCAGTCAAATAAGCTAACATAGGCTTATAGTAAAACAAGAGATTTCGGAGCATTACTGTGATCTAACCTTAAAAACGTAGGTGATTAAAGAAAATGATGTTAACTCCGCCCTCTAGCTCCCTACATAATGGCTATCGATAGGGAAGGCGAAAAGCTGCAAACAGCCGGATCGGATGACCAATGGCGTATGTCCTGTCAATTCAAGGAAAGCATGCGAGATAAACAGAGAGATCTATTGGGTGAAAACCCAGAAGGGCACCCCTAAAAAAACTCTCTAAAAGTGAAAACCCGAAATGGCACTTTAGAATTCCAAGTCGTAAATGAAGAAAAAGAAAGGATGGAATGGTTGAACCTGACAGTGAAGGGGGTATCGACGTCCGTGAGAAAGGAGAAAGTAAACAACGAGGTTGAATAAGGACCAAAACAAGCCCACCAAGATATTGACACTCATGCATCATAAATAGTCAGACATCACTAGGATTAGGAGCATGTCATTTCATCTGTCATAGCATTTTGTCTTATCTTAGACAGGTATCTGTAGATTCAAAGAGACATCGATGGCCATCGTGGTGTGAATCCCAAATGTGAAGACAATGGTTCTACATACAAAAAGCCTATGTTTCCCAGCGCCTGCAGAGAGAGGTTCTATATAGGAAGAATCCTCCGCTCCGAGGCTTCAGAAGCTGAAAGTTCTATATAGGAAGGACTGACGGCTCCATGGTGAAGACTAGCAGTTCTATATAGGAAGAACTCCCAGTCGAAGGAATTCACCCACGACACACAAGGTTATATAGGAAATCTTGTTGTGTTTGAAGGCGAAGAGTCTTATATAGGAAAGGCTCCGAGCTTCACTGTCTTAGAGTGAAATGTTCTATATAGGAAGAACCCGTAGCTCCAAGATTTCAGACGCCAAAAGTTCTATATAGGAAGGACCGACGGCTCTAGGGTGAAGACTACCAGTTCTATATAGGAAGAACTCCCAGTCAAAGGAATTCACCCACGACACACAAGGTTATATAGGAAATCTTGATGTGTTTGAAGGCGAAGAGTCTTATATAGGAAAGGCTCCGAGCTTCACTGTCTTAGAGTGAAAGGTTCTATATAGGAAGAACCTGTAGCTCTGAGATTTCAGACGCTGAAAGTTCTATATAGGAAGGACTGACGGCTCCAGGGTTTGAAGACTAACAGTTCTATATAGGAGGAACTCCCAGTCAGAAGAATCCATCAGCGGCGCAAAAGGTTTTATATAGGAGAAACCAGCGTTGAAGGCGAAGAGTTCTATATAGGAAGGACTCCAAGCTTTACTGTCTCGAAGTGAAAAGTTCTATATAGGAGGAACTCATAACTCGAGGCTTCAGAGCGAAGGGTTCTATATAGGAAGAGCATGTAGCTCCAAAGATCGGAAGGTGACGAAGCTCTATATAGGAAGAACTTACGAGCCTGAAAATTCAGCTAAGGAAGAGCGGAGAGTTCCAAAAGAACACGTGTTTCCAAGGCTACAAACAGGAAAGTCTGATAAAAATGAGTGCTTATAAATCTTTGCTTTGTTTCCCATTCCATGAGAACAAGCAAAGAGGGGCAACTGTAATCACTCATTTTTATCTGGTCTGTAAATACATATTAGTATAATTATTAGTATATTAGTGTTGCATGTATACGTTGTATTATATTATATGTTTATTACGTGCATGAGTGTTACTAATATATATAAAATGTATGGTGTGTGCATGTATATTATAAACTATGTATGTATACGTATTAACGGTATGTGTGTCACGCGTGTATCTATAGTTAGTACGAGCGTATTTGTTTTTACGGATAATGTGTGTAGATATTATGTTAATTATGTGTATGATTATATATGTATGTATGCTGGTATGTTATATTAATTAATGTTTGCATAGGTATATACGTATGTATTGGTGTATGTGTATTGCTGTTATAATTATAACTAATGTTAATATTATTGGGCTAAGAAAAAATGAAATCCAAAAAAAATGTTAAACCCAAATAAATGAATTAATAGTCCAAGTCCATTACAAATTTGAAATCTAATATTATTACAAGGCCCGGTTGGCCTAAACCCAAACCCTATTTAATATAATTATTTTGTGTGCAGATAACTATGGGCCGTTGGATCAAGATCTGATCCAACGGCCACGATCAAGCCAAGATAAAATATCTGCCAGCCGCGTGCCAAACGTGCCAAGCGCTTCGAGTGCCAAGCGCGCGTGCCAAGATAACTATGGGCCGTTGGATCAAGATCTGGACACTTCGAGTGCGAGTCCCAAGCCGAACATGGTGAACTGAAAGGAGTGAGAGACCCCTTTTGGTTTCGTTTTGGGTTGAAATAAAAAAGAAGGGGATTTTTTGTTTCGTATTTCTTAGATCTAGGACGGATGAAAGCTTTTTCTCCGAATCCAAGTTCGGATTCGTTTCAAGGGTGAAGAAAGGTTCATTTTGGTGTGTTTTTTTGGGGCTCGCCAGCGCCGGTTAGCGGCGGCCGGCGGCGGAGAATACGGCGGTCGGCCACCGGATTCTGGGTTCATCAGGAAGGTTGAGAGAAAATGAAGAAGGAAGCTTTGTTATAAAACTAAAAAATAAAACGAAATGAGGGAAATTTGAGCCGGGCCAAAAAAATGCGTTTTATAGGTGTTATTATTTCGTGAAATGGGGAAATTACGTAATAAATCCCCCCGCGTTTTTGATATTTTCACTTCTGTCTCACCGCATGGTATATTTACAACTCTGGTCCCCCTTGTATTTCAAAATCTTGCAATCCAGTCCCTAAATTACACCGAATCATTTTTTAAATGGTAAAATTACCCCTTTAACCATCCCGCGTTTTTGAATTTTTCATTTCGGGTCTGCCCCTTGGTCCAATTACAGTTTTGATCCTTTTAGGTTCTGACTATTTTGCATTTTCGTCCTTAAATTGCATATTATTATCCTTTAATTTCTGCCACTGATGTTTATTTCTTTTCATTTCAGTCCTGTTTCCATGTAAATATTCATGTTCGTATTATAATCGTATATGTTGATGTAGTCTTTTGCCTTATTATATATCCCTTGTATATGCCTTGTATTTTTATGTTGACATGCATATGTGTGTTAAGTTTATGATGATTATGTATCTTCATGTATTTGTTTGGTTATTCGTATTACGCATATTATGTTCCAGTCGGCTCGTACACAACATGTTTTGTATTTTTGTACGTATTGTATGTTTTCTTGGCTTTTAGGTTACACGCTAGTATATTTTCTTTTTATGTATAATATATTGCTTTATATGTGTTGAAATGTGTTTTATTTCTAATATGTATGTCTTCTTGAAATATATGTTTTTGTCTATACATGTATTTATTCCTGCCTTGTTATTATGACATGTTAAATTTGCTTTTATCTACTATTAAGCTTGATGTACATGTGTGTTTTAATTACGTATTTTATTTATGTTAGATTAGTATTCTGTTATGTGAATATTTATTGTCTTTAAATTATCTGCCATGTTTTATATTTTTGCCACTAAGATTGCATATGATATATAAATTGTTAATGCGGTGCCCTTTTATCCGAGCGTAAACGGGGCCAGTATTAGGCGTAGTGATAGTGGTTGGGCGTTTACTCTCGGATAACGGGGCCCTTAAAATTTATTCGCAATTATAATCGAATTTTAAACTAATCGTCACTTTAACCCGGAAAATCCAATATTAATAAAGCGGTAATTATTAAAGTACCAATTTTGGGCGGTGTGGGGTGCTAATCCTTCCCCATCCGTAACCGACTCCCGGACCCAACAGTTTTTAAATCTCTGGTTTTATGGTGTCCGGCCTACCTAAGTGGCCGGTGGCGACTCCAATTTTAAATTAAATGCGGGTTTTCTAAAACTCCACGCGGAAGAAAAATATTTTCCAAACAAAAAAATAAAAAACACCTTCTTTTTTAGCGAGAAAAAGACATCGCTACATTTCCAATGATAAGAGAATGAGCAAGTTTGTGCATGTGAACATGCTGAAGAAGCATTGGAATGAATTCAGCTTCAATTAGTTTAGAGCTATAACTTTAGGTTCACAATATATTATCTTTCATGATTTTTGCTCTTTCAAAAGATTATACGGTTGATTTGTTCGGATTTGAACAACGATGCCTGCGGATGAGATGAATATGAGTAACATTGTATAGTATGCGAAATGTTGATCTTATATTTGTGGAATGCAACATGAAATACAATATGGCAATTGAATGGAGGTTTCCAGCCTGGACTCTGGGTTGGTAGGTTTACTCATACAATAGGGTAACTTCTTCCCCATGATTGTCTCAAATTGAGAAATTGAAGTCGCCTCTTTCTTGGGAGAAGCAGTTTCAGAGAAATGAAAGAGATTAATGCTTGTATACAACTTTTTTGCTCCAACTTGTATAGTAGTATATTTTATTGGTGCTTTTTCTGGGAAAATTCCGATTTGTCTATGCTAATCACAGATTAAGTTGCAGTCAGGATTGCTGAACACTTAGCTGGCACTGAGCTTTAGCTTTGCATCTTCTTACTTTAACCCTTGGTAAACGTATGAAAAAAATAACTTCGGTGGTGGCGGAGACTCCACGGCTTTTGCCGTCAGGTGTTGCAGCCCTAATCAGTGGACTGATGGCAATTTTGGGCGTCCCTCGACGTAGTTCATGGATAAAGAAGGCCTTCCCATGAGGTATTTTGATGTATATCTAATATTACATGTCTATTTTTTTTGAATATTCAGATGTGATTACATGATATTATCTATCATTTATTTTTAGCCGCATACACACTTGTATAGACAAGCTGTTCAAACCCAAGTTTTTTTAGAGAAAATAACACTTCATTTTCTATCAAGACCACTCAATGGGTTCTAGGAATGTGTCGATCAATAAAATCATTAATTTAACTACACTTTGTGTCCATGGATGCCTACTATTTTTTTTCTTTTTTAGATAAATGATTATTTTTATTAATCCAAGTAAGCAGAGTCTGCTACAAAAAATGTAAGCAATCAAAAGATATCGGGGTTCAATACTACTGAATCTCCCAAATAGTACACAAATGACTAGTAAATTTATTAAACCTATCTATACAAAATCTATATAGTTTAATGCTAATTGTGTCATATATGTAATCAAAAATATCATCGCTCGAATGAGTGATACTCCGGTATAATCTGTGATTTCATTCTTGTCATGCCTACTATTTTTGCTTTCAATACTCCATGATACCATATAATTGTCCCTTGGTATTTAGAACACGAAATGGATACATATAATTCCAACTATTATTAAACGAATTATAAAGATGGGTAAAGTACACAAATGATCACTAAACTATCCTGAAAAATACAAAATGGTAACTAAATTTTTAAAAGTTATATAATAAGCATTAAACTTTAGTTTTTGTTACAAAATGGTCACTGAGCTGTTAATTGTTGTTAATTGGGTGACATTGTTGTTACGAAAATTTGTATAACAACACATTTAATCTTCAATATTTACACATTCAATCAATTTAGACATCAATAATGGGGTTAAATAAGACTAAATTGATTGAATGTGTAAATATATAGGATTAAATGTGTTATTATTTAAATTTTTATAACTGTCACGTCATTCAATTAACGACAGTTAACAACTCAACGACCATTTTGTAACAAAAACTAAAATTAAATGCCCTTTGGTGACCATTTTGTATTTTTTGGGATAGTTTAATGACCATTTGTGTACTTTATCCTATAAAGATTCTATCTCTATAACTCACCAAAATAAAAATCGATTCTCTTTGACTTTTTATAACCAAAGATTACCCAAAATCTGTTGACAATTAGTTAAAATCAGAGATTTAAATAACATTCTGGCCATTATCATATATTTCGGCTGTTGTAATGTAATCGTCATGAACTAATTTGAATAGTTGTTTTTAAACCAATGAATTTTTGGTAATTAACAAATTGATTTCTTTTTGCATGCTTTCACCAACCCAACAATCCTAATATCAAAACTAAGGAAAAGAACACCCTAACTTCAGATTTTTCACATGTATGTGTTTTTCCACCTTTTGGGCAATCCTAATATTATATAAAAAATTTAATTTTTTTTAAAAAATTACCCAATCATAGTTGGATACATACCAAAGGAAACAATTAACATCATACTGAGTCATCCTTGTTTGTTCACTTTCAAAATATATGGACAAAATAATTCTTTTTATTGGATGATCAATTGGCTTATTTTATAAATTAATAGGACTCAGAGATAGTTAAACCCAATATTTTGGTTGTTAACATTTTAGACTCAAATATTCGGGGACTAAAATGTTCCTTTTAATAGTAAGTGAATTAAATTGGACTTTTTTAATACAGTAAAAAGACTGTTGAGTTGATCAATCAATAAGAATGGCCAAGAGGGGTTGAATTGGCAATTAAAATTTTGGTGGGAGCAAAGTGCAAAAAGAAAAAAAATTGCAAGACGATTTCTAGTTGTCCAACCTTCTAAACAAGATCTACATCTACTACCTTAGCTTCTACGCTAAGAATTTCAAAAATTTACTAATTTGTCTTTCCTGTTAGACTAAAGGAGATAACCTCACAAATCAACTAGACTTATACCCCAAAGTCTAGTTACCCCTTTCCTAAAAATGAATACAAAGAAGCAAAATTTGAGAATCCTCCAAAGGAGATTGTTTGCATAATTTTCAGCTCACTAAAACCCCAACACTTGATGAAAAGTAAAATTACAAAAAGGTCACTCAAGTGTGTACAAGATATTACAATAAAAAGCTCTCAAAAACTTTAGATTTTTGCTTAAATGCTTTAGAATAGTTGTCTTCTTGTTGAATAAGCTTTGGAGACTTGTTTTTATACCCCTCATTGATTTCTGACCTTTTGGATTATTGGAGAATTGAACGTAGCCGTTGAGCTGTATTTTTCCCGCAACAAATGATGTTTGGCAACTGTGGGTATCGGTACACGAGAGCCCGTATCAATACATGCTTAAAGAAGAAATAACCATTACAAAGACAAGGTGTACCGGTACGCGAGTTTACGTAACGGTACAGAATAAGGGGTACCGGCACGCTAAGGGTCGTACCGGTACTAAAATTACTCTCTGAAAAACCTGGTGGAGTTTGGGTATCGGTACGCTCGTGGTTGTACTGGTACTCAATGTATTCAAAATAAATTTTCACTCAAATGCTTAAAAAGTATTTTCCTTTCAAAAGATTAACTTTTTTAAAACAATTTCTACCTAGGGGAAGGGGAATTTAACTTATACAAAATATTTTCTTCAAAAATAAGTTAAGTTTGTTCGAATGCTTGTCCATTGTGAATAATATCAACTACCTTAAAAATTTATTTATTTGCATAATAGTCCTTGTTTTATCAAAATAAAAAACATGCATTTAACCCTTTAACAATACACACACCTTGCAAACAAAGTGTTTAAACACAGATCTTCTTTGATGAACATCATTCGCTTTTCCGGTTGGACTATTTGTTTGGTTTAATAAATTTTAAATGTTATCAAATTTATTTTTAAACATGGAAAATAAATTAGCACTGTAATTGTGAGGTTTTAGAAGAAGAAAAAACCAAGTTAGGTCACAATAATGATGATATATTTTTTTTTATATGACTAGAATTTGCATGTCAATATTTCTATAGTATCTTAATAGAAATATATAATTTTTAAAAAAATTCCTTTTGTGTCCTAGAGATTTTTTTCTTTTATATTCCTTGGACAATATATCTATTTTTTTAAATGGAGAATTTATTTTACAAATATAAAAGATTATTGATAATCTCTTACCGTTATAATCATTGTAATTCAAAATAAAATAATACTTATTAAAAAAGAACTTGAGGGGTCGGTTTAATGAAATTTTTAATATGAATATGATTTTGTCACAATTATATGGATCAACGAAAATAAAATGTAAATTGTTTGAGTTGGGTCTGGATTAGGCAGAGCAAAATTCTGGAGAATCGGGAGGGGTGTTTCATTTTGGTTTTGAATGTTTTTTTTTTTGGGTATTCTTTTCCCTTGCTTGTTGTCTCGATTATTTTCTCAAATGGTTCGAGACTCGATAGAGATTGATAACGAGGCTCTATCTTTTTCTTAAAAAAATAAAATCATACTTATAATAACATTAATAATATTTAAAAAGAATATTTTAATATTTTTAATTGAATTGATTCCTAATTAACTATGACATCAACCGAATTAAGGCCTTTATGATAATAGATATATAAATAAATATTTTCCACTTTAGAAAATCTAAAGTAGCTGGTAATTGGTGTAAATGTTAGAGAAATTGAAGTAAATAATAGGCTAAACTATAAAATAAGTGTCCAAATTATGTCTCTTTTTGTAATAGGTGTTTAAAAGATTTTTTTTTGTTGAAATAAGAGCTTAAAGTTTCATTTTTGGCAGAAATAGGTGTCTAACGTATTTTTGACTGAAATAGGTGCCTAAAATTTTATTTTTGGCTTGTTATAAAGTCAATTAAGGCACCTAGTTAGGCACCTATTTCAGCCAAAAAATACTTTAAGCACCTATTGCAAAAAAAAAAAACATAATTATGGCACTCATTTTATAATTAAGCCTAAATAATATGGATAATTATACTTGGTCATGAGAGTGACCAGTTTTTGGTCTAACCCCAATATTTATTCAACTTTCACTTATCGATCATTGTGGCCCACCGTCCAACTTAAATTCCAACTAATTTTAAGTTGTTTTTTTTTTTAAAACACAACCCAATCAAACATTTTAGGAAATAAACCGGTAAATTATTTCCTTTCAAATTTAATAAAAGGGAAAAGTACACAAATGGTCACAAAACTATCTATAAAAATACAAAACGGTCATTAAACTTTCAAAAGTTACATAATGGGCGTTAAACGTTAGCTTTTGGTACAAAATGGTCACTGAGTTGTTAACTGTCGTTAATTAGTTGATGTGACAGTTATAAAAAATTGAATAATAGAACATTTAATCCTACATATTGACACATTCAATCAATTTATTCCTATTTTAACCCTTATTGATGTCTAAATTGATTGAATGTGTAAATATTGAGGATTAAATATGTTATTATACAAATTTTTATAACTGTCATGTCTCCCCAGTTAACGACAGTTAACGGCTCAGTGACCATTTTGTAATAAAAACTTCATTTTCTTTTTCATTTGTTTTTTGGCCGTTGGTTGGCAATCAGTCTTAATATCGGTTGTCGACCACCAGAGTTCATTATTTTTTTCATATTTTTAATAAGAATCTCTGTCTTTGTGGCACACCTTTTCTCTGCCTTTATGACACGTTTTTTCTTTGTTTTTTGTGGTTCGTTTCATCTGTCGTTTTGGCATAATTTCAGCATACCTTAGAGGTCGTTTGGTGCTCGTACAGAGATTTCACGATGCTAGTTTCTAATTTTGATTCTGTCAGTGGTCATAGAAAGATTGTTCCCCACTTGGTTGATAGTTGTTTGCCGATGTAATCAGGCCTGGGTAGCGGAGCAATCTACCTGATAGTTTGATTCATTCACCACTTTTTTTCACCTCGTAAAACGTCTCGTTTGGATGGAGACAAGGAGATTCAAGAAGGCTTTTGGATTTTGACGATATGCTAATCTCTATGGAAGTATTTACTTTTTTTTTTTGCACCTTTGGGTTGTATGGGATTTTGATGGACTAGTCCACATTATTCTCCCTTCTAGATGCATTATATTTGTAATATCTTCTATAATTTTTTATATAATTTTTTAATAACATTCCGTTGTCATTGTAAAAAATATAGGGTAATATGAGATGTATATTGAGTTTAATTTGATGGATTTATATACTATATATAGGCGGTGAAAACAAAAAGTTTCTACAAATGCTTTGGTAAGGTTGATTTTAGGGTTAGATGTTAGGGGTTAAGTTTAGGTGTTTAGAATTTGTGTAATGTTTAGAGTTTAGGGTTTAGAGTTATAATTTAGGGTTTAGAAGTTAGAGTTTAGGGTTTTGGTTAATATGATTAGAGATTTAAGTTTTAACCTATAAACCATAAAGTATAATCTCAATCCCTAAATTATAACTATAACCCATCAATTATACATCATTAAACCTAAACCCATAACCTTTAAACCCTAAAATTAAGGCACTTGTGAAAACTTTTTATTTGATTGGTATATTGTTGGTATAATGAATAAGAAATTATGAGATTGATCATGTTTAAGCGTTTAATATTTTTTTATTTATTGATGGAAGAAGTACGAGTGATATAACTATTGAATTAAATTGTATGTTAAAAAGAGAATGATATGAACTAAGATGTTCTAGCGGGATGAGATGTTAGGTCAATTACGCAATGTCACAGATTCGAGTCATGACGTTGTGAATGAAAAAAATAAAATAAAAGGGTCGCTCCTATACTAGACCTCTATAAAACTCGATCTAAATTAATTTATCATTGAATCAATCAAATACCGCTTATTAAATCAATGAGTCACATAGTTTAAAAAATGATACGAAATAAATGGCTTAATTATGTGATTTGGTGTCATTATACAATAATTTCATCATTTTAATTTGTAGTTATGCCGCAATAGGCGAGACTTTTGTTTTTGTTTTTGTTTTTTTTGTCAACTAATCGGATGGCTTCGATCCGTCGAACTCTGTCGCCGGCATTCCACAGCCGTTCATACCAGAACGGCGCCGGCGGATTCTCCTCTTCCCCGTCTAACAAGCTTTTTCATAGCAGAAACACTACACATCCACCCTCTTCCACTCCCTCAAAGCTTTTGTTCAGCGCCGTCAATTTATTCTACCGCCGAGGATGGCGGCGGTCTTTTTGCCGCTGTCTCTTCTTCTTTCTAATAGGGTTGCTTCTCGGTATTGCTCCGTTTGGACAAATGGATACCGATATAAGAGCCGAGGATTTAGCTCCTCCCGACCTCAGACCGCCGCATGTGGATCTCCAATTGGAGGATCCGATTGTTTCTTATGTTGCATTGGCCGTGAACACGCGGTTGGAAGAACAAAAGGATGTTGCCGTTTCAATAGAGCCGTTAAAGCAGTTAATCATCGTTACGCCGACTTATAATCGGGGATTCCAAGCTTATTTCTTGAACAGGTTGGGCCAAGTTTTGAGCCTAGTGAAGCCGCCTTTGGTTTGGATAGTGGTGGAGGAGAAAACGGTGTCGTTGGAGACGGCCGAGATTCTGCGGAAAACCGGGGTTATGTATCGGCACGTCGTTTCCACGCGCAATTCTACTAACGTGAAGGACCGAGGGGTGCATCAAAGGAACGCCGCTTTGGAACACATCGAACGGCACAAGCTTGACGGGATCGTGTTTTTCGCCGACGACGACAATGTTTACACACTGGAGTTGTTTGAAAGCTTGAGAACTATTAGGTAAAAAAAGTTAATTGAGGGAATCTTGCTTTTGAATATAGTTAATGAGGATTACAAATTTTGGTCAAAGTGGTCCTAATATATGTTGGGAAGTTCATGGTTTTTGAATAACATCACGTTTTGATAGAGATTTTGGTCCAAATAATTACACTTTTTGTTTGCGGATTAAAACTGGCTGTTTAGCTTTCTATTATTTAACTTTCATTTTAATATGACATTCAGCCTGTGTGTTTCAAGCTTTTCCTTGATTGTTTGTTTTGTTATAATCTTGATCTATGTTGCCCGAACTCTTTATTTTTCTCGAATTACTCGTAACTCATGTTTGGACGTAAACAATTCAAAAGGAAATTAGTATGCCCATGTCAAACTTCAAAGTTCAAACTTTTAGCTTCTATTTAGAAGTTTTCCTTTTCAAAAGAGTAATGAGGATCTCAATAACTATTTTGCTAATTCTTAGCTCGGATTGATATGGCTTGTCAATTGTTGATTGCACTAGATTGAATTCCGAGTTTGTCATGTTCATCTGCATGCTATATCTTTTCCGAATTATAGCTTGCAGAGTGCACTCCAATAATTGTAAAGTGACTACCATGAAATGCTTCATCTTTTCCGAATTATGACATTATACACAAATTCATAATATGTATCTTCTTGTGTTGTAGCCGTTTTGGAACTTGGCCAGTTGCCATGCTTGAACGAAGCAAAAACAAGGCTATTCTGGAAGGTCCGGTATGCAATGCAAGTCGAGTAATTGGATGGCACACAAATGAGAAAAGCAAAAGACTCCGTAGGTTTCATGTTGATATGTCGGGATTTGCATTCAACAGCACCATCTTGTGGGAACCAAAACGATGGGCACGTCCCTTATCAAACCCAATTCGACAATTGGACACAGTGAAGGAGGGTTTCCAAGTATGAACCATGTTGCGCGTAATAAGTGCTACGCAAATGTGCAAGTATACACGTCGGAAGTTATAGTATAAAAGATATCGTCTCCACAGGGATTGGTGCCACTTCAAGGATCTAGTCTCTTGCACTGTAAAAAGTAAAAACACAAGTAAAGGATTATAAGAGTTTAACTAATGACTAATCTAGAAAGCAATAAGGTAAAAGAAAAGATGAATTCAAATGAGAGAGAGATAGGCCAGGTTATCATGAGTTGAGGTGTGATAGCCGATTGGATCGTTTTGGTAAAAGAGTGCACGGGCAACTCAGTTGCCGTGGCAACTTGCACAACGAGGTTGCCTTGGCAACTAATAGATGGTTGCCTGGGCAACTAGTTGGGCAACTACTTGGGCGTCTGGGCAGCAACCTTCAAGGTTCGGCAGAGCGTTCTTCAATGGTTTCTTCTTATCCCTAAGTCGAAACTCTAGCTACTTGTGCATGCCTTGATAATACATCCCTGCGTGAATCAAGGGTGAACAACAACCAATCTTGCGCTCCTCTTAGCCGTTGAAATCCTTAACTTATTCCTAAGCCGGATTAATCTTCACCATCAATAGATTGAATAAAGATCATATTCATTCGTTTCTTGAATCTAACTCTCCCGATATTAGATAAATAGATAAAATCACGAGATCCTCTCCCAATTCACTCGCAAACAAGAATAAGAACCAAGAATGAATAAACCTTGAAATAGAAAGGTGCAAACTCTTATTACCTAAACAAAAACCAATAGTTTCTCACAACCACAAAACACAATAACCATAGCCAAGTAGATTTAGTTCATGGCTAGGTTCCAAAGAAACACAAGATAAATAATCCCTAGCATGAACCCAATCAAACAAGAAAGAAAAGGATGAAGAAGGAGGCTTGTCGAAATCCTCCTTGCCCTTGATGCTTGTCGAAAATTCTCTCCTCTTGCCCTTCTTGGACTTGTCGAAATTTCCCTATTGCTCTCCCTCTGGATTGTCGAAATCTCCTTGATATTTATAGGGCTAGGCCAAAGTCCTTCTTTGAGGAGGAGTTTAAGTTGGAATTAAATTATCTTTAAAGAATATAATTCTTTATTATAATTGTATTCCTACTAGAACTTCTCCTATCTTCTTGGAATTTAATTCTTCTTTAATCTCTGCATGGAAATCAAATTCCTTTGGGTTTGGGCTTTGCTCCACGTCATATTGGGCTTGTTTAGTCATCAATTTCGACTACTATATCACCTTTGCTCTTGTCGACAATTGCCATGGCAACTGGCTCGGCGTCTCCTTCATGCATTGCCCTGGCAACTAGCTCGGCATCTCCTTTATGCATTGCCCTGGCAACTAGCTCGGCATTGCTTTGGCAAGTGATCCTGCACATACACACACAAAGCACACCAAAGCAGCATCTTTTCCACAAAAACTACCAAGTTATGTAATCAAGCTCAACGATGGAAGGAAACATGGATTAATGCATGAATGGCTAACTATGCAACTAATATGAGCCTAAGTCTAACAATAATATGAGTAAAAAAGGGTAAGAAAAATAATACTTTTGAACACTTATCACACCCCCAAACTCGAACTATTGCTTGTCCTCAAGCAATGCAAACTCATAATTACCTGCCAAGACTTCAACTTTCACAAACTTAGCTTTGAACTGGATTTCAATTCTCTGAACCGGGGCACAAAGTATGATTGGCTTTTTATTTTTCGGAAAACTAAGGAGTTACTCGGAATCAAACTATAATGCTTGTGAGTGTGTGCGGAGTTGTGTGCAAGTTGATTTTTCGGATTCTATGCAAACAATAGGTTTTCAAATTACTTCATTGGGTTCTTTTTAACATGTTTTAACTAGAGCCAGTTTTGGGCACCTCTAGTGTTTTGTTTTTAGTTTTCTTAAGTTAATTTAATCGACTAGAGCCGGTTTCGGGTACCTCTAGTTAAATTTTTTTTAACACATCCTAGAGCTAGTTTCGGGCACCTCTAGTGATCAATTTTTTTAGCACATGCTAGAGCCAATTTCGGGCACCTCTAGCATTCATCCAATTCTTATTCTAATCCCCCAATTTGTTAATTATCAACCTAAGTTCACTAGAATTCCTTAAATCAATCAAACCACAACAGTGTTTCATCAAATTTAGCATCATAGTAAAATTCTAAGTTTTTCCATGGTTATCCTAGAATAAAAATTCTATCAATTAAGTGCATTGGCAAAGTCATCATCGAATATTCATCAAATCTAAGCAATTCTTGTTCCAATTAAAGGCATGGCAAGCAATTTATGTATCCTTAAGATGAATATAACTAAACATGGTAACTACTAATAATAATCCCCCCCAAACTCGAGTGAGGCATTGTCCTCAATGCATGCATAAAAATAACGAAATAAAAATAAAAATGCATACGAGGACTTACTCCGAGAGTTCATCATCGTAGATGATTAGTTTCCTTCTAGTCGGTGTCTTGATTCTCTTGCTTGAACGCGATGGTTGTTTTCTTGTTGCCGGTGGTGGAATCGATCCTCGTACGGGGTTGTCCTCATCGTCCTCTTCATCAATGTCAATGGCTTTTCGCTTGGAGGATTCAATTGGTGCTGTCTTTGTTGGTTCAATGGAGGACTCGTCCGAATCTGAAAAATCAAAAACTGATTCCGTAGGAGTTGATTCGGGCATAGGTGCTTTACCTTTAGCTTTAGCAGTGGTTGCTGGAATGTCTTTAGCTTTGGTTGCCGTGAAATCTTCAGGGTTGATTGTCGTGGCGTCAGCTTGTGCATGCACGAAGTAGGTTGCTGTGGTATCATCTGTTGAGGTTGCCGTGGCGTCTGCTTCATTGGTTGCCGGGGCAAGGATCTCGGCGGGGAAGATTGGGAATGACACGTGATTGTCCGGGTACTTCTCTAGGATGACTTGGGTGATGGCATTGTTGTGCTCCTTCATGTACCGCATGAACATTACTTGCCGGTCTTTAATTTGCCTTAGGTGGCTTGCCAATGGGTGCAAAAGTGCTTCAAAGTGTCCCGGGGTTGGTGGCCGAGTTGCCCTGGCGTTAAGTTCTTGGGCATTAGGGATTGCCGCAGCGGCAGGAGTTGCCGTGGCAATTAGAGGCCTTGAAGAATCTCCTGGTACCTCTCCCATTAGCTTTCGGATTAGTGCTTGATTCCAACCAGACTTGGGTAGGGCATTTTCATCGGTGGACTCACTCGGGACATGCATCTCCTTGCAAAGATTAGAAATTAAGCAAGGGAAGAAAAGAGAACCCTTATCTTTTGAACTGCATACAAAAATCTCATCACAAATAATTTTTCCAATGTTAATGATGCGATTATGCAAAATAGAATGTATGAGCAAAAGACGTGGTATATCAACGGTAGTATTGTGTGTGGTGGGCATTAAAGAAGTTTTAACAAACTTATTCCATAGTTTTGCCTCGGGTTTAAGCCGAAGGCGATTTACCGTGCCCTTGTATTTACCGTCGTTCCAATGAGTTCCCGGTTGAGTGAGTTCTTGAAGCACCTTGTCGAGTTGCTTGGGATTGATTTGGTCAACGAAGGCTTGATGCTCGTCCTTCTCAATGTAAAGTCCGTAAAAGGTGTTGATGCTTTCGGGACTTATAAGTATGGCCTTGTCACGAACAAAAACATAAGGATTATCTGGGTTAGGTGAGTGAGCATAGAATTCTCTTACCCATGAGATGTTACCCGGTTCCAGTTGATGGCAAAAGATTTGCCACTTTTGATGTGCAATCCTCTTGGAGATGAATGGTTCAAGGCCGAAATCTTGATGAGAGTTGGAGTATTCAAAGCCTTGTTCTTCATGAATTTTCCGGCTTTCAAACTTGGATTGAAATTTTTCTTGAACCACCGGTGTAGCAAACTTCTTGTATCTTAGTTCTTTGGAGGAACTTGGATGAACTAAAAGTTTAATCTTGGATGCCATGGATGATCTTGGTTGTGAGTAAAAACAAAGAAAAGAAAAGAAAAGAAACTAAAAAGTTGCAAGATAGAAAGTAGGAATAGGTTAAGGGTGATGGGTTTTATAGAAAAGATAGGTGGGTGGGATTTGGGGAAAATGAAAAAGGGTTTAGGGTTTGGTAGAAGTTTTCGACAAGGGGTTTTGGTTAGGATGAATTGGAGGCTTTATATAAGCCTTAGATTCAGCCCATTAGTTTCCTTGTTGGAGATGTTTTCCTACTTGGTTTAGAATTCCTTCTTTATCTTGAACTTCTTTTCCTACAATTCAAAGGCAAATCAAATAAGGATTAAAATTAAATATAAACTAATAGAGAAAATAAATAAAGATGTGTAATAGGATTCTTAAACTTAAATAAAAGAAATCTATCCTAAAAACTACTAATAATCGAAAAAAAAATAAAAAAGCGACAAAAATATAAAAATAACTAATTAATCGAAAAAAATAAAAATAAAAAAATAAAAATAAAAATATCAAAAGGGAGAGCATGCTCATGCATCTCCTAAGTTGACCACTTCCTTGTTACGTTCCACATGGGCACCATTGTAGTGCTTCAATCTTTGTCCATTAACTTTGAATTCATGGCTGTCAGAGATGGACTTGATTATCACGGCACCATGGGAGAATGGTTTGATGACTTCGAATGGTCCCGACCATCTTGATTTCAACTTTCCCGGTAAAAGTTTTAGCCGAGAATTGAATAGGAGAACTAGTTGCCCTAGCGTGAATTGCCGTGGCAATAGTTTCTTGTCATGCCATCACTTTGTTTTCTCCTTGTAGATTCGTTCATTGTTATAGGCGAGTGCACGGAATTCTTCTATCTCATTGAGATCCATCAAACGCTTTTGTCTGGCACTTTCCCAATCCATATTCACAGTCTTGATTGCCCAGTACGCCTTGTGCTCGATTTCCACCGGTAGATGACATGTTTTACCATAGACAAGTCGGAAGGGGGACATACCTAAGGGTGTTTTGAATGCAGTGCGATATGCCCAAAGTGCGTCATCTAGTCTTGATGACCAATCCTTCCTAGAGGGATTTACAACTTTCTCGAGTATTCCCTTCAACTCCTGGTTGGAAATTTCTGCTTGCCCGTTGGTTTGTGGGTGATATGCCGTGACGATCTTGTGTGATATGCCGAAGCGTTGCAACATCTTGGCAATTAGTCTGTTGTCAAAATGCTTGCCTTCGTCACTGATAATTGCTCTCGGCATCCCAAACCGTGTAAATATATTTTTCTACAGGAATTGTTGCACAGTCTTGGAATCGTTGTTGGGGACTGCAGCTGCCTCAACCCATTTAGACACGTAGTCGACGGCAAGTAAGATGTAGAGGTTGCCGAATGAAGATGGGAAAGGTCCTATAAAATCGATCCCCCCCACATCGAACAGTTCCACCTCGATGATGTTCTGGAGCGGCATCTCATGTCGTCTAGAGATATTATCCGTCCTCTGGCAACGATCACATTGCTTGTAAAAGTCTTGGGCATCTTTGTACAATGTTGGCCAATACAAACCCGTTTGCAAAACTTTGGCCGCGGTACGAGTTCCTCCAAAATGTCCTCCATAGGGTGAAGAATGGCATTGTCAGAGTACATTCTGTTGCTCTTCTTCAGGGACACATCGGCGTATAACCTGATCTGCACATTGTTTAAACAAAAGAGGCTCGTACCAAAAGTAATGCTTAGCATCATGGCGGAACCGCTTCTTCCCTTGGTGAGTAATGCCATAAGGAAAAATACCACAAACAAGGAAGTTAACTAAATCCGCGTACCAGGGTATTGCCAAGGCATGTGCTGTCGTGGCGACTGCTCCCAAAATTGCCGAGGCGTGCGCGTCAAAGGCTGCTGCGGCATCGAGAGTTGCCGAGGCGTCTAGGGTTGCCGAGGCGTCTAGGGTTGCCGAGGCGTCGAGGGTTGCCGAGGCAACTAAAATTTGTTCATCTGGGAATGCAACGCATATCTCTAGATCCGCGTCCTCCTCCATATTGCGTTCCAAACGTGATAAGTGATCGGCCACTTGATTTTCTGTTCATTTCCTGTCCTTAATTTCAATATCAAATTCTTGTAAAAGTAATATCCAACGAATCAAATGAGGTTTAGCATCCTTTTTAGCAAATAAGTATTTGACTGTCGAATGGTCCGTATGAACAATTACCTTTGTACCAATTAAATAGGATCGGAACTTGTCAAATGTGAAAACTACAGCTAGTAACTCTTTCTCTGTTGTTGTGTAATTCACTTGAGCACCATTAAGAGTTTTACTAGCGTAGTATATCACATGGAAGGTCTTACCTGTGCGTTGGCCTAGGACTGCTCTTACCGCGAAATCACTTGCATCACACATGAGCTCAAAAGGTAGCGTCCAATCTGGTGGAACGACAATAGGTGCCGAGGCAAGCTTTTTCTTTAGGGTTTCAAATGCTTGGGTGCAAGAATCATCAAAATTGAAGACTTTATCCTGTTCAAGCAGATTACACAAGGGTTTAGTGATTTTAGAAAAATTATGAATGAACCTCCTTTAAAAACCTGCATGTCCGAGAAAACTTCAAATTCCTTTAACCGAACTTGGTGGGGGTAATCTCTCGATCACGTCCACCTTGGCTTTGTCTACTTCAATTCCCTTGGATGAAATCTTGTGGCCGAGCACTATTCCTTCATCTGCCATAAAATGGCATTTCTCCCAATTGAGGACTAAATTTGTTTCTTCACATCTTGCCAACACCCTCTCTAAATTGCCGAGACAGCTGTCGAAGTCATTACCAAAAACAGAAAAATCATCCATGAAGATCTCAAGGAAGTCTTCGACCATGTCTGAAAAGAGCGCCATCATGCATCTTTGGAAGGTTGCCGGGGCGTTACACAATCCGAACGGCATCCTTCGGAAGGCATAAGTACCATATGGGCATGTGAAGGTTGTCTTTTCTTGATCTTATGGTGCTATGGCAATTTGATTGTAACCTGAATAACCATCAAGAAAACAATAAAAGGGTTTACCTGCAAGACGGTCAAGCATTTGATCAATAAAGGGTAATGGGAAGTGATCTTTCCTAGTGGCTTTGTTTAGCTTTCGATAATCCATACAAACCCTCCAACCGGTCGCAGTCCTGGTTGGAATAAGTTCATTATTTTCATTGCTTACCACTGTTATACCTCCATTTTTCGGTACACATTGTACCTGACTTACCCACGTACTATCGGAGATAGGGTATATAATGCCGGCGTCAAGCCACTTGATGATTTCTTTCATTACAACCCCTTTCATGGCATGATTCAGTCTCATCTGGGCCTCAATTGAAGGTTTGTGATCATCTTCCAACAAGATCTTGTGCATGCACACCGTCGGGCTAATTCCCTTCAAGTCGGCAATTGTCCACCCTATTGTCTTTTTGTGTAGCTTCAACATCTTGATCAGCTTCTTTTCCTGCTCAGGCTGTAACTTAAAAGAAATAATTACCGGCAATGTATTATCGGTCCCTAAGTATACATATTTTAGTTGCTCTGGCAATTGTTTCAACTCAAGAATTGGTGGATGTTCAATAGAGGGTTTTTCGAGCTTACCTTCCTTGCCTGAGTAGTCCAGTGGTTCAAAGTATGTACCTGGTCGATTGACTAGCAAATTTGCCTCTTCTGGTTGTTCCTCATCGACCGGTTCTTCATACTCCTCAGGTTCCTCTTGATCGGCAATGTAGTTGCCGAGGCAACTAAATTCCTCATCGAAGTTAAACTCTGTCGTGGCATGAAGAAGTTGGCATTCTTCTGGATCATCGGCATGCCTTAGTGTTTGGAACACATTTAGTTTAACTTGCTGGTCATTCACCCTCATTGTGAGTTCTCCCTTTTCAACATCAATCAAGGTTCTCCTTGTTGCTTGGAATGGTCTCCCGAGAATGATGGGTGCATGTTCATCTGCTTCACAATCCAAAACAATAAAGTCAGCGGGAAAATAAATTTATCAACTTTTACCAGTATGTCCTCGATTTTTCCCTCTGGATGCACATAGGATCTGTCGGCTAGCTGCAACATGACTGTTGTAGGTCTTGCCTTCCCGATTCCTAGTTTCTGGAAAACCGATTTATGCATCAAGTTTATGCTAGCCCCAAGGTCGCATAATGCTTTCCCGACATAGTGATTTCCAATGGAACAGGGTATTGTGAAACTTCCGGGATCCTTCAACTTGGGTGGCATACGATTGTGCAACATTGTCATGCATCCCTCTGTTGCGGCAACTGTTTCAAATTCTCCTAGCCTTGTTCTTTTGGACACAATGTCTTTAAGAAACTTGGCATAGTTTGGCATTTGTTCAATTGCTTCCACCAATGGCAAGTTGATGTGGACTTGCTTTAGGATATCAAGAAACTTCTTGAATTGGTATTCTTGCTTTTGTCGCTTCAACCTTTGTGGGAATGGTGGTGGAAGTCGGATATCTTCGATCCTTTCATTGGTTTGAAACCTGATTGATGGCATTGCCGGGACATCTGGAGTTGCCGAGGCGTTATCAACTAGGGTTGCCGAGGCATGCTTATCGCAAGTTGCCGAGGCGTCTTTATCATCGGTTGCCGAGGTATGCTTATTGCCGGTTGCCACGGCAATTCCTGGTTCAGCATCTGAGGCTTTGCCCCTAGGTTCGACCTGATCTTTTTGTGGAGTTTTGTTTGATTAGCGGGTTTGAGCCTCTCTAAGTTGTTGGCCACTTCTGGTGGTGATTACCTTACATTGCTCATGGCCAGTTCCTCTTGCGACTTCAGTATCGCTAGGTAAACCTCCTTGTGGTCTAGTATTCAGATTTTGAGCAAACTGTCTGGACTTGATTTTCCAATGATTTGATTGCCGCCTCTTGGTTTTGCATCTCATCTCGGTCCTGTTAATAAAAGCATCAATTCTTTTTATGAAATTACTATTCTCAGCCATATAAGATTCAGTTTTCATCATAAAAGCATTTAGAGAATTTTCCAAAGAACTAGATGTTGTCGGTTGTTGTTGCTGCGGCATCCATTTGTCGTGGCATATTCTGCTGGAATCCGATGCTTGTGCATTCTGATTGTTTACGGTTTAGAGCATTGTTGGGATTACTCCATGAAAAATTCGGTGCTTCTTCCAAGCTGGATTGTATGTATTGGACATCATGTTGTTGTCTCGATTGTAATTCCCCACATAGAAGCTGGATTTCGGATTCTCGCATACATTCGGAAGAATTATGGTTATCACCACATAACTCACAAAAAGAATCCATTACCTTGACTTCATGTGTGTTGTTTGGTTTTTGCATGTTCGGACTATCTTGGTCAAAGTGGCCAATTGTGCGAAATTGAATCTGATGATCCTAGTTCATGTATTGTGGCTTGGCGTCTAACTCCTCCTCTTCTAGTAGATGGGAATTGATAATCATTCTTGGCCAGCCTGTTTAAAATTCGCATCGCTTCCTCCGGCGACTTATCTAAGAGTATGCCGTTTGCCGAGGCATCTAGCATCATCCTTGTTGGTGTATTCACGGCATTGTAAAACATTGTTACTTGAGTCCACACCGGGAATCCGTGTAGGGGGCATTTGTGTAGAAGTTCTCTATATCGCTCCCAAGCCTCATACATGGATTCATCATCTGCATGCCGAAAAGAAGTAATGTCGTTACGAAGCTTATCAGTCAAATTTGTAGGATTGAATCTAGCAAGGAAATCACGACAAAGATCAGTCCAAGATGCTATGGATCCGGCAGGAATGCTATTCAACCATGCTTTCGCCCTATCCCTCAGTGAATAGGGGAATAATCTTAATCGTAAGACATCGGGGGTGACTCCGTGTATTTTGAATAAGTTGCATATCTCGAGGAAAGATTTCAGATGTTGCCGTGCATCTTCAGTTGCTAAGCCACCAAATTAACCTATTGTGTTGATCATATTAAACATTACCGGTTTCAACTCAAAGTGGTCGACTTCAATTTCAGGTGCGACAACTCCTGTGTTAAGTCCATCAAGATCTTCTTCAAGATAGTCTCGAATAGTTCTGTTTCGTGCAAGAATCACTCATCCTCCTGCTCGAACATCTTGATTCATATTGCCGTCTTGATTTGCCATTGCTTCTCTTATCCTTCATCTAAGTCTTTGTAAGGTTCGTTCGATTTCTGGATCAAAGGGATATTCTGGTGAAGTCGGTCTCGCCCTGGTCATATACCAATGCAAAACCAAAGTTTGTTAGCCCTTTGAATTTTAAACACGAAAAGTAAAAAGAAAGTGCAAGAAAGTAAAAACAAAGTCGTTATTGCCAATCCCCGGCAACGGCGCCAAAAACTTGTTGCGCGTAATAAGTGCTACGTAAATGTGCAAGTATACACGTCGCAAGTTATAGTATAAAAGATATCGTCTCCACAGGGATTGGTGCCACTTCAAGGATCTAGTATCTTGCACTGTAAAAAGTAAAAACACAAGTAAAGGATTATAGGAGTTTAACTAATGACTAATCTAGAAAGCAATAAAGTAAAAGAAAAGATGAATTCAAATGAAAGAGAGATAGGCCAGGTTATCGTGAGTTGAGGTGTGATAGCCGATTGGATCGTTTTGGTAAAAGAGTGCACGGGCAACTCAGTTGCCGTGGCAACTTGCACAACGAGGTTGCCTTGGCAACTAATCGATGGTTGCCTGGGCAACTACTTGGGCGTCTGGGCAGCAACCTTCAAGGTTCGGCAGAGCGTTTTTCAATGGTTTCTTCTTATCCCTAAGTCGAAACTCTAGCTACTTGTGCATGCCTTGATAATACATCCCTGCGTGAATCAAGGGTGAACAACAACCAATCTTGCACTCCTCTTAGCCGTTGAAATCCTTAACTTATTCCTAAGCCGGATTAATCTTCACCATCAATAGATTGAATAAAGATCATATTCATTCGTTTCTTGAATCTAACTCTCCCGATATTAGATAAATAGATAAAATCACGAGATCCTCTCCCAATTCACTCGCAAACAAGAATAAGAACCAAGAATGAATAAACCTTGAAATAGAAAGGTGCAAACTCTTATTACCTAAACAAAAACCAATAGTTTCTCACAACCACAAAACACAATAACCATAGCCAAGTAGATTTAGTTCATGGCTAGGTTCCAAAGAAACACAAGATAAATAATCCCTAGCATGAACCCAATCGAACAAGAAAGAAAAGGATGAAGAATGAGGCTTGTCGAAATCCTCCTTGCCCTTGATGCTTGTCGAAAATTCTCTCCTCTTGCCCTTCTTGGACTTGTCGAAATTTCCCTATTGCTCTCCCTCTGGATTGTCGAAATCTCCTTGCTATTTATAGGGCTAGGCCAAAGTCCTTCTTTGAGGAGGAGTTTAAGTTGGAATTAAATTATCTTTAAAGAATATAATTCTTTATTATAATTGTATTCCTACTAGAACTTCTCCTATCTTCTTGGAATTTATTTCTTCTTTAATCTCTGCATGGAAATCAAATTCCTTTGGGTTTGGGCTTTGCTCCACGTCATCTTGGGCTTGTTTAGTCATCAATTTCGACTACCATATCACCTTTGCTCTTGTCGACAATTGCCATGGCAACTGGCTCGGCGTCTCCTTCATGCATTGCCCTGGCAACTAGCTCGGCATCTCCTTTATGCATTGCCCTGGCAACTAGCTCGGCATTGCTTTGGCAAGTGATCCTGCACATACACACACAAAGCACACCAAAGCAGCATCTTTTCCACAAAAACTACCAAGTTATGTAATCAAGCTCAACGATGGAAGGAAACATGGATTAATGCATGAATGGCTAACTATGCAACTAATATGAGCCTAAGTTTAACAATAATATGAGTAAAAAGGGTAAGAAAAATAGTACTTTTGAACACTTATCAAACCACAGTGTTGCATTTTGTAGTATTCCATTGATGTCAACGTGTATTTTCTCTACAGATGTCAACCTCACAGATTGATTCTTGTCTTTGCTCACCGTATCTTCTATGCAGGAAACGACATTTATCGAGCAAGTAGTGGAAGATGAAAGCCAAATGGAAGGCATACCACCTGGTTGTTCGAGGATTTTGAATTGGCATCTCCATTTAGATACCAAAAATCTTGTTTATCCCAAAGGCTGGCTACTTCAGAAGAATCTAGAGGTTACCTTGCCTATTAAGTGATGAAAGCTCAGCTCCGCATCCTTTTAATGCTGAGGACGGGATAAACGGGTAAGATATTAAATTCGGAATTTCCCTTGTAGTAAGTTTGACTTTTGTTATCGGAAATATTGGCCTGTCCGAGAGCTAAGGAAAACAAAACACACATGATACATGAAAGATGGCAAAGAGAGAACTAATGACAACAAAACAGCTTGAGACAATCATGTATAATTCGATTTTGATTTTACTACAGATATCTAAATAATCTCTTATGCCGAATAGTTTCTGATTAGAGCTATTTTCCCGTGACAGTTGTGCCCGTGTTCTGCCTGGTGATGCGTAAGTTCAACTTATTCCTAGCCGATTTGATGCAATCATCACCATACAGTAGAGCCTAGTGCCTGCACACTTATTCATCTGGCAATGACAAAGAAACAAAAGATTTGTGATTTCTTGATCATATAATTTTGTAACATGAATTATTCTTACAGAACAAGTTCCTATTGAGTTCCGGTATTCTGTGGTATTTTTTCGGGGGGATTTCACTTGTTAAAAACATCCCCTCACTGCACAAAATGGGCAGTGGATTTGTTTGTGGATCCATAGTCTTTACAGTTTACACCCTGTATGTAACCGTTTATCGAAATCAATTGTGATTTGTTACTGATCCCAGCATTTCCCTTTTCTCTCTGCAAGTGAAATGTTATTTCATTGTTTTAGCCCACCCTCTAGAATTGGGATAGTTGAAGACTACCAAGTTTAACAGGTTTTAAAAGTTGACATTTATTAGATCAGATCATATGACTTCTCTTTTTTTACAAGTGAAGTTTTATTAAAAGTGGTAAATTTAGTACCAACGGGGTTGGTCTAGGGATGCTTATTGAGTTGAGCAGCTCGCAAACAGTTCAAGATCGACTCGGTCAAAACTCAATTAAAGCTTGACTCGAGGTCTTAACGAGTTGAGTTGAGCAAGACCCAAGTCGATTCGATAAATTTGCAAGCAGCTTATTATTTTTTTTATATAAATTTTTAATGACTTTTGTTGGCTACCTTAAAAAATTATGTACCAAGAAGTTTTTTTTATACACAAAAAGTTCAGCGACTTGCTAAGTAATTTACCAATAAATATTTGGTTTTAAATTTTCAAAAAGTAATTTACCAATAAATATTTGGTTTTAAATTTTCAAAACGTTTTGTATTTCACGAGAATTTTAAAAGTTAATTTTTATTAATAAGAAATTAAATTATAATAATTAGTTTTTTCCTTTTTTTATTAAAGCGTTTCCTTTGATTGAAAGTCAAAACATCGAAATCCGTAAGATTTTTCTCTTTTATTATTCATCGAAGATTGTTGAAAAACTAAAAAGAGTCGACTATTGATTTCATCTCTAACTTTAGTCATGACAGATTCTTTTATTTATATCCTCAGTCCTCACTTTTTTTTCCTGAATTTGTATGTTTATATTAATCTCTAATAGTATCACTAGATTTTACCTATATTTTAAAAATAAGGTAAAAAATTTGGTGAGCTTAACGAGCAATGAGTCGAGTAACGAGATATTTTAACGAGCACAGGTTGAGCAAAATTTTATCAACCATAACGAGTAACGAGATATTTTAACGAGCACGGGTCGAGCAAAATTTTATCGACCTTAACGAGCAACGAGTCTAGTCCAGCAACAAAATTTTTTAACGAGCATGAGTCGAGTACCACTCAACTCTCGATCGACTCGCTCGATAAGCACCCATAGGTTGGTCAAAGTGATAAGCATATCATTTAAGCAGGTCTCGACTCTTGAGTTCAAGGCCTTTGTATGCAAAAATAAATTCACTGTTAGACTCATTCATTAAAGTCAGGTGTGCGACACGGGTTGATGCGGATTAATCATAATGTCTCTGTACCGTCTTGATCTTGATAAATATTTTAAATTTTGAAAAGTACAAAAATTAAAATGTAGGAAGTAAATTCGTAACATATGCTTCCTCACATGTGACATCTATATACTCTTCCCAGCGTATAAATCAATAATTAGTATTTAAATTATGGCTTAAATAAACAATCAACCCTTAAATTATATTTTATGTTTGTTTTTAGCCCTTAAACTATTTTTTTTTGTAAAAATAAGTCCCTAAACTATCATTTGTGGTCACTTTAAGTATGATAGTTGTTTAAGTAAAAAAAAATTATTTCAACCAATAAGATATTGACACATCACAAAGATTTTTTGACCAATAGATAGTTTAGGGAGTAAAAGGGGAAAATGACATAGTTTAAGTATGTATTTTAACCAAAAAAATAGTTTAGGGATTGAAAGTGATCAGAAATGAAAATTTAGGAACTTATTTTGACCAAAAAATAGTTCAAGGGCTATAAACAAATGTAAGACATACTTTAAGGGCTGAATTTTCATTTAAACCTTAATTGTTTTTTTGGTTGCCCTCCGGTTTCCAAGGCTTCGCCCTGACTAATCCAGACCGACCCGGGTCGCACACCTGGCTTTGGTGGGTGAGTCTCCCAATGGGGTCGGTCGCACACCTGGCTTTGGTGGGTGAGTCTCCCAATGGGGATTTTTTGCATACACAACGCCTTGAACCCAAGACCTTACTTATGCGATACCAAGCTGCTTACCACTTGGACCGACCCATTGGTATTTAAACCTTAAATTATTGATTTCTTATTAATGAAAATATTGTATGGACACACACTCAGCTAATACAATACAAATTTAAAGACTTAAAAAGTCCATCTATCAAGCATAGAGAATTTAGGCCATATATCATGTGAATTTGATCCAAATTTATTTGAGTTGGTTCATATGTATTAAAATAATGATTGATTTTATCATAATTGTAATATCTTAAGGAAAAAACATTTCATTCATGAAACATGGTTGGACAAATTTCAGGTGGTAGAATTGAATGCAGCTCATTCTCATTCTCATTCATATACCGCAAGAGAAAGAAATGAAAAAAAATATATATTCTCTATACTATCAAGGATAAATTTAACAAACGAATGTTATCAGGGACAACACACCCGTGCATGCTTGCTTGAGCCAAAACAAGGGAACCCTTGTGCGGTTTATACAGATACACATTAAATTTACATATGCCAAAAACCTGCACGTCTGCTCAAGAAAGTAAAAATGGTGAGGGGACTATGGTTATGGTACAATCTTCCAAGCAAGCTGGACGTAACGGGCTGATCACTCTAGAACTGGATCAAACAATGCACATATGTGAGGCTCATTCTTATTATCCTCCCAAAATCACTTGCATCGGGAACAGATTGGTGTTCAGCCGGCCAGAATTAGAACGGATCAACTTCGAAATATTAAGTCGGAGTTGCTCCCTGAACAGAAGTGAGGAATGCAAGTTTGACATATGTGGTTGCTGTTGCGGCTGCATATGCGACTCTTTTGCAAGACCGAGAATCGCAAGTGTTGATCTACCAAAATGTATTATGCAAATTATAAATCACTACAGTAAGCCAGCATAAGAAAGCATATGAACTCATATTATGTATATTAAAAACACTTTAATAAAAGCTTCAACTATATGCAAATTTGTTGAGTAAATATATTTTGTTCCTTAATTTTTGACCCAAGCATTCGTTCACAATGCCTTGTTAACAGTAATTGAAATAGAGGTCGGTTTTCTGAAATACTAGTTGAATCAAAAAGAAGAATAGAAGCCAGTATTTTCTTTGTTCTTTTTCCAGTTTTCGGCACAGGGAAGGTTCTCGATTAGAATCCAAAGAACTATACCTAGGCAGTGAATCTTTTATATTTGGTTGGCTTGCATAAGAAGCTAGGGAACTCTTGAGACTACCATATTTGTTCAGTGTGCTCTAAAGTTGTGGCGGCGGCAACTGCAATAACCAAAACACGAAAAGAAAGGTGTAAGCCTAAACATTATGACCAAAGAGCCCAAGGTTCTTTCATATGCACCTGGGAAAAGGGGGAGTTCATACGTAGTAGATCCTATTTTACCTGTAATAATACAGGAAACGAATGCGGTTGTGTCTGAACCACACACTTCAAGAACCCAACACACAACTTCGGCATTCTCCAGATCTACATTCAACAAACAGACAATGATTTCATTTGTTTTGCCTCGCATGCCAATCACCAGCATGGTTGTGCAGTTCTTGCCCGGGCACATAGACAAGTTCTTAATTAGATAGGTTGAGTTACTAACCTGTTTACTCACAAGTTTGGATAGGATTTCCATGGCAAAATCGACCTATACAACAGAGCATAAGTTTAGAAAATATGGATTCCAATCTAGTCAATAAGGTGAAAGTTGAACAAACATCCAAAAACAAATTGAAATTACCAGCCAAGTTTTGTAGCAAAATGTGAATGAACCAAAAACATGGTTACTTACCAGGGTTGGAAAAGCATCAATTGCCTGAATTACAGTTCTCATGAAAAGTAAAGGAAGACGAACCTGAATTGAAAAGGAAAGGAAAGCATTACAACAGATATAAAAGAATGGTGTTAACCCCAGATAAATAGTGCATAACATACCAAGTGATTCAAGGCCTTTGCCGTGACCTGCTGTGTAAAAACCGTGCGCTGCTCAAAACAAGCCGAGCAAGCATCTGTTATCTGGAAAATTTTTAAAAAGAACCGCAGAAATATCAGCTAGAGGGACGGTGTAGAAGAAAATACAACCATCTATTAACCTCTCAAAATGAACATGCTTTGCAGAATGTAGCGGTCCAAAGTTTGCTTAGCAGAATAATGAAAACAAATTGTGGTTCGAAGTTTGCCTATATCCTATTTGGTTAAGTACCAAATTAATCTGTTTTGTGGAAAGATGGAGTGCAATAACAATATAGCTTGCCCACCGCGGGGGGATTACTTTGGTGGTCGAATGTGACACCTTGAATTTATCGGTTGAATTAGATCGAGTCTGGAGTGTTACATAAACTTTGAGGGAAAAGACAACTTTACCATGGCTGGTGCTTACAATCTAACTAATGGTAGAGTGGCTAAAGGTCAAGCATATGACAACACATATCCCCCTACCGGAAAAACATGTGGAGAATTCGAATCCCTCCGAAAATCAATTTATTTATCTGAGAATTTTATCACGAAACAGTCTCTACAAGAAGTTCCCTCGATTGTCCTTTGGATCAAAAATTTAATATTCACATTAATGTTATTAGGAATTATTTTTATTCACAAGTTTAATTATTTTAAAGTTTAGGGTAGTGACAGAATTCTGCATTATTTACTAAGGGTTCTTTTATTTTTTATTTTTAAATTTAAGAGGTTAACGATGAATAATATATATATTTTGGCATAAAGTAAAAAATATTTTTAATGTTTGGTTGAATAGTCACTTTGGATCGTATTATTTTTTGAAGAAATTTAACACTCAACGTTTTATTTTGAGTCAAAATGACCTCTATGCGAATGAAAATTATTAGTTAACTAACAATAAATTATTTGAAATAATGTGACAAATCTACATGACAATGCACACTGATATCACAGTGTCATATAGACATGTATTAATTTGAAAGAATGTCATATCGGTTAAAAATAATTTTATAAAATTATATAAAATATAAAATTATTTTCTCTGCTGACGCGTCATTCTATCAAGTTATTTCAGTGCCATTAGTTGACTAACAATTTGCATCCGTAGATGAGCCATTTAGACTAAAATTGAAACGTTGAGTGTTAAATTACTTCCCAAAAAAAGAATGTGGACTAAAATAACTATTTAGTCAAATATTAGGGGCACTTTATGGCACTATGCCTATATTTCTTGGGTCAAAGAATAGTTTTATAGTATTTTTTATTATTTTATTTTTTAAATAGTATAAAAGTGATTAAAAGTTAATATTTGTTCATACATATTTTAAACTTTTTGACAACGCACATATCTTGCAAACAAAACGATTTGAACTCGGATCTCCCAAGATGAAGATCATCCTCTTTTCTACGAGAACCACTTATTGGGTTCATTTTTTTATTTGATTCCGATTTTGGTCAAATTTTTAAAATAATATTCGAGCATGTTCGTCATTGTTTGATTTTGGCTTGGGTCAATTTTTTGGGTAGGTCAGCAGTGCAGCACCAACCGAAAATGTTACACGACACCGAACTTAATATCGAAAATATTACTTTTTGATAACATTTTAGGTTGGTGTCTCATGACAATATGATAATTATAGATAAGTTTCGATATTTATAAAAACTTAAAATGTTATCAGAAGTGATAAGTATCGATACTCGAAGCTAAATTTTTATATTTAACTACCAACCTAAAATATTATAAAAAATATAATGTTTTCACTTTTAAGTTTCATATTTTATGACCGTGCCCCAATTTTTTCATACCAACTAAACTAAGCTACCCCGGTATTTTATTCAACCAGACAAATACCTAATCAAACCACACGCCTTTTTATGTGGAAACTTCAAGGCAGTAGTTGTTTAGTTAAGGACAATTTGGTTTGCAGACTAGTGGCATCCCAGTTTCAGAGATTTGCGAGCACCAGTTTTTGTTGTACAACAAGGATGCTACCCAGCACCTCTTTGAAGCATCGGCTGGTCTCGACTCTCTTGTTCTTGGAGAAGGTCAAATTCTTGCACAAGTCAAATTCGGGACAGAGTTCAAATTCTAGCGTCCAGCTTTATGAGTCATCGTCATCTGGCATCCAGAAGCCAAGAACCAATGGTCCCTTCGACCCTATACCCATCTCGTATGGAGAGCTATATCTGCAATTATTGGAGGCGCGGTTGGTGGTCCCATGTCACCTCGCACCTATAAAACCTCCGTACCCTAAATGGTATAACTCCGAAGCTCGTTGTGAGTACCATGTTGGAATTAGGGGGCATTTAATTAAAAACTGTACCGCCTTTAAACGTCGAGTTCAGAACCTCCTAGAGTGTAATATGTGGAAGTTCGAGAAATAAAATCAACACGGTTCAACCATCATTCACCCGTCAGTTATGGAGCCAAAGGAGTCCAAAACTAAAGAAGATGAACAGGGTCATTCGAGGCATGACGCTCAAACTAGTAGATCGAAGAAAGAAGTGAATTGTCTAAAAAATAAACTGAAGAACTTGCAAGACAACTATGAGGAGCTTCGTTTGACTTTTAAAAATATTGGTTTGGGTGACACTCCCGATCAATGGAAAGAAGGAATTGTAAACCTAAAAGGAGATGTCGACTTTTGGAAAAAGAGTTCCAAGGCCAGCGAGGAACTAGCTAGTACCTTGTCTAGTAATCTGCAAGCAATGAACAATCAATTCCTTGCCCTCAAGAAAGATATAAGGAGCATTCAAGCCAAGATTGAGACTCTGAACATGTGTATATGTTTGCGCGGAGACATCGCTGCTGAATTAAATGATAGTCAAGCGGAAATTCAAAGGCTAAAGAAGCAAGTGGATGAGCAAAACGACATTCTAGTGATGTACAAAGATCTTGTAGAGGGTCTCAAGAAAGCCTTGAAAGAAAATAGTGAAAAATAGAATCTTCAGCTTCATGAGTCTTCAGAGAAGATAAAGGGAAAAGACAACTATTACGAAAAATATTATTGCTGAAGCACGAAGAGTTGCCTGACAGGTGACAGACTTGGCTGATGCGGCGACCGAATTGAGTCAAAATGATGAGCTCCCAAAATGAAGTGAGAAGTTGGCTAGGCTCCTAGAGAAGTTATAGGATCTAGGCGCTAGGACCCGACATTATCTGTATCTCTAATGTCTGATGTAACATGACCTTTATGAAAGTTGTTATAAGACGTTCACTCTAGAATCAACATTTTTTCTACATTCAAAATTGCATATTTATTGCATTTTGTATTTTCAGTAACATAACATATTCATTACATATATTGCATTTATAGACCGATTTTAGTAATTTACCCTAGGGCATCCGACTTAGGTCCAATTAAACCTATCATTTTAAGATTAGATGACTAAATCCTTCTAAGTAGATAGTAAAAGAAAAGGTCCACACTGAAAAGAAGTTGGAAGAAAAATGGGGCATGCTTTTTGGACTGGTTGTAACTTTAGAATGAGAGAAGTCTATCTATTCCATGCCCTGTGTGAGTTTAGTTTCTTTCTAAAATTTGAAAAAAGAAAGAAGAGAAAAACAAAATGGGGAGCTTTTGTCAAAACTATTGTTTACATGTTTTAATAAAATAAACTTTATTTTACATCTCATTTGATAAATAATTCATATTCTTTGATTCTTGAAACATTTCATTCATTGCTATGAGTTTGGTTTTTGTTTTCCCAAACATATGTACATATCATTTTTATTAGGTCCTTGAATTTCAATCGCAAGAGTACCTTTTTATTCAAATCCAATGATCAAATTCGAGCAGCTTATGTATAAAAGAAAACAAATATTGCAGGGATACTACAATTGTGAAGATTTTCTATTCTACTTAGGCAAACAGAATGAGCAAAACGAGTGTTCACGAAATGGGCAGATCTCATCGAGTGAATTCCCCTCTCAGCATTTGTTGTTTAAGGTCCTTGAATCGAGTGTTGACCCTAAACTTCTACCCCTGAAGACTACTTAGATGTTCGTATGTGAGAAGATGAATGGAATTCCTTCAATTCTTTTCACAAATAAGAAAATATCATTTAATTTCCCCCTTTGAGCCTGATCGTTTCTTTTCAATAAAACCCAAACCAATGATCACCCATACCCTAGGGGAAAAAAAGGTAAAATTTTGTTTGCAAATAAAAGTCGCTCGATCTTGATCATGCTACACAGATAGCGCTCCAATTAGGGTAAGAAGTGAGATCAGATACATTCAATGCAAAGGTCCAAGAAACATTAGAAGATGCCAATGAAAGAAAAGCTTGTGCTCAAAGAAGCTGACCAAATCTAGTTGAAAATTGCCAAAAAGAAGGTTGAAACAATCAAGGGAGAAAATGCTAAGTCAAAAGTACAATAAAGGAAAAGTAAAAGCCTTGGAGGATTGGTTACTCTCAAGCATAGGCAATAATCGATGTCTGGTCAGGATTACAGAATAGTCCATAGCTACATTTTCCTAAGCATGAAAGGAAATAAACTCTATGATGAAAACCCAAAAATGGGCAATCTAGAGCGATCCAAGGAATGAAAGAAAAAGGTTACTCCATGTGAAAATACCCAAAATACAAGAATAAGATTTTAATTGGAAGCTTATACCAACTTTGGCATATTGATGTCGAGCCAAGACGTAAATCGGTTAAAGGCTGCGTATCCTAGAGCTACGAAAGGAGGAGATGAACTCTAGGGTGAAAACCCAAAAAATGGACAGTCTAAAGAGATCCAAACAATGAAAGTAAAAATAGCATTTCATCAAAGTACATCCAAGCTACAAGTGTAGAAGTGAGAGTTCGCCAAGAAGAAATGATCCTTGGTTTCGTTACCCTTAAATGCTTATTTGGGCATGTATATATCTTCTTCATACCCATGAGCCATAGCCTACATTACAAGCCTATAAAGACCATTCTGATCATACATAGACATCTGAGTTTCGTCTTCAGGCTATATTCTGCCTAAAAGGGTTAACCTTTCTTCAAGGAACGTCAAACTTCAAGTGCATGATCGACACCAAATGAGGGAAGGATGGGGCATGATGAGTTAGCGAGATTTAGAGAGCCACTTAAATAGGGTAGAAATTAGGTATGGGAAATGTTCATCTCAGAAGCCTAATAGCACAAGAAAGACTTCACATGTGCTTGTGTCGCTGCAACCCTTCCTATCCTTTAAGCATAGGCTTCATTCGGGTTGCTCATTGACAATTTGAACAAAAATACTTTTTGCACTTGATATTTTAGTGCTTAATTTTGATTTTTATTTAATTTCACATTTCTGAAAGGTTTGATTATTTCTTCTAAATTCTGCACAAGATTTTTGCATAAATGAATATTCACAAGTTTTTACATTTAAAACCTTCTTACCCTAAATGTCCAAAATAAGGCAAACTTGACATATTGGGTAAAAGAACGGGAACATTAGTGGGGCATTGTTGTCCAAAAACGTAGAAGAGTGAGCTTAATAGAACTCATAATTCAGTAAGAGAAAGCATCAAAAGTTTATACTCACCCGAGGAGGTGATGTCCAAAAGAAACAATCAAACCTGAGAGAGGTTGGGGCATCATTCGACAAGATTGACCTTATCAGTCAACTAGACATAACTCGGGGCATAAAGAGAATAGTGCTAAGAGGCCTGATATGACCAGCTAGAGTCACGAGCATTCCTCTTAAAGTCAAGCTATGGTCAACTGCATTGCATGTCATTCATCTCTGCGCATTTAGGTTAAATTGCATACATACACCATGAAAATAAGGTGCATTCATCAACAAGTGCATATATTTTGCCATGTATAAAAACAGGAATGAATCAATTATGGTGAATCCTCAATCAAGAAAGGAAGTCAAACCACAAGGAAATTGATACCTCAATGTGAAATTAAAGAAAATCAAGGCAGAGACCTGAAAGGGCTCCTTAAAAAAGATCTTTTTGGAAATATCTAGAGCAAGAACCCAAAAGGGACGCCTTTGGTATTCAAAACGAAGTTCCAATAAGTTTCAGCATCATTGACAGAAAAAGAATGGGGCAAAAGTGGTATGGCATCCTTGACAGGAAGGAGTAGATCCTTGGCACGAAAGGAAAAAAATCAAAAAAAAGAAAAAAGAAGAAAGAAAAATTCAAAAACAATGTGAAAACCTGAAAGGGCACATTGAAAAGAACCTTTTTGAAAATATTTGAGGCACGAATCCAAACTGAGGCCTTGGAATCAAAGAAAATGAAAAAGATCACTTCCATCAAGTTTCGAAGTCCTTGACATAAATGAGTGGAACCCAAGAGAAAGAAGAAGATCGTTTGGTATCCTCAAAAAGAAGAAACAGATAATCTTTGACAGAGTTCAGCCTCCTTGACACGAATGAGTAATCAAATCAAATCAAAACTAGAAACTTCAGACCTTGTCTCCTCGGCGATATGGTAGCCTGGTCAAATTTAACTTCAGATCTTGCCTCCTCATTGGTGTTGTAGCTGGATCAACTTTATGAACTTCAGACCTTATCTCATTGACGGTATGTTAGCCTGGTCAAATTCAACTTCAAATCCTACCTCCTCGACGATGTTGTAGCCGGATCAACTTTATGAACTTCAGACCTCGTCGCCTCGGCGGTATGGTAGCCTGGTCAAATAGAACATTCAGATCATGCCTCCTCGTTGGTGTTGTAGCTGGATCAACTTTATAAACTTCAGACCTTGTCTCCTCGGTGATACGGCAGCTTGGTCAAAAATTACTGACTGTTAAGTTTACCTTTTTATTAGTTTGTAGTTATAAAAAAATGAAAGAAAAAAGAAAAAAAATTAAAAAAATCAAAAGGAAAAAGAAAAAGGGAAAATCAAAAAAGGAAAAAATCAATCAAAAAAGAAAATTTTTTAAAAAAAAGAAAAAAAATAGAGAAAATGAAAATCAAGGTGAAAACCCAAATGGGCTTGAAATGATTTTTTTTCAAACATCTCTAAGGCACGAACCCATAAGGAGGCCTTAGACATTCAAAATGAAGATACGTTAGTCTCATCTCCCTGGAGTGGCAGCGGAATAAATACCAACACAAGTCTGTGGAACAGATGAACTACAACATTTGAACCTTTCTCCTTGAACTTCCAATGGAGCAGATGAACTACAACATCTGAACCTTTCTCCTTGAACTTCCAATGGAGCAGATGAACTACAACATCTGAACCTTTCTCCTAGAGTAGATGAACTACAACATCTGAATATTTCTCCTTAAACTTCCAATGGAGCAGATGGACTACAACATCTGACCCTATCTCCTTGAACTTCCAATAGAGTAGGACACCCAATAGAAGATGAACTACAACATCTGACCATATATCCTTGAACTTCCAATAGAGCATGACACCCAATAGAAGATGAACTAAAACATCTGACCCTATCTCCTTAAACTTCCAATGGAGCAGGGAACCCAATAGAAGATGAACTACAACATCTGACCCTATCTCCTTGAACTTTCAATGGAGTATGACACGCAATGGAGCAGATGAACTACAACATCTGATCCTTTCTTCTTGAACTTTCAATGAAGAAGATAAACTACAACATCTGACCCTATCTCCTTGAACTTCCATCGGAGCGGGTCACCCATTCAACAGAAGATGAAGCTATACAAAAAAGAGAAAAGAACAAAAACAAAACAAAAACAAAACAAAAAAAACAAAGAAAAAAGAAAAGAAGAGAGACAAGAAAATGACGAGCGAGAAGGCATTTGTTTTCGACCGAGTATCATTGTACTTTGGTAAGTCTCAACCTAAGAAATAGAGGAGCGGATTGATTGAAGAACTCAACATCATCGAAGAGCGAAGATCGAAGACCTACCGAAGATAGAAGACCGGCACCGAAGAAGAGAAGCAGCAAGCCGAACTTATTTTGTTTCCTCAACCCCTATTTTCAAGATTTTACTTCCCCGAGAGTGACAAAATAGATCAATAAAGTCAAGAAAAAAGACATGCATCAAAGAGAAAGAAGATCTACCAAAGAATAAAGACATGTAGCAAATGGAAAAGCTCAATCAAACCGGATAAAATTGGTTCTCATTCAATCTTTACCCTATTGTCGTTGCACAACAATGAGTAAAGAGGGTAGTTGTAAGAACCTAATTTCATTTGGGCCCCCAAAACCCATCACCTAAAACCAGGTTACCCATTATCCAAAACCAAACCCATAATTGTTAAGATATTTGTTTTGATATAATAATTGAAAATTATTTTTGGACTAAATTGAAAGTATTGCAAAATTGATTTTAAGTCCAAAAACTTGAAAATAAGTTTGAAAAGTTTTTGCGAGGTTTTGGAAATGTTTTAAAGTAGCTAAACTAACGTTTTCAACTTAGGCGTACCGATACAGTATGCCCTGTATCGATACGGTCCAAAGGTTTCAGCTACAGTATTTTTCCAGTAACCAAAAATCGTACCGATTCGCCCCTAGGTGTACCGATACGGGTAGGTTCGTACCGATACACAAGTATGCGTACCGATCCCATTTTCAACCTCCCAACAGCTATTTCCCAACGATTTTTTGAATTGCAGGGCGTACCGAAACGGACCAATGCGTACTGATACAGTTTGCCAAACAGAACAAGGCGTATTGACATGGCGTACCGATACGCCTCAAGGTGTTTCGATGGTTAGCAATTCTGAGCGTAACGGCTAGTAGCTATACCGATACGAGTACATGCGTACCGATACGAGCAGCACTAGAACTACATTTATTGCGGGAAATAAAGCCTCCAACGAATCCAATTCAATCCCAACGGTCTCCAACGGCTAAAAACTCAATTGGGAGTATTTAAGGACCCTTCAAGCTTCAGCAACAACTAATACTTCAATTGTCAACAACATTATGATGCCAAAATTGTCTTAGGGCTTTTAATTCATATTCTTTGTATAGACAACACTTGTGAGCTTTAATTGTTATATTTGTTTAAGTATTTAGGTTTGGGTGAGTGAGCTCAATTGTGAAAACATCTACCTTGTGAGGGATTTCTTGTTTGCATTGTTTTTTTTCTCTTATAAAGAGGGTTTACTCAAGCTTTGGGGTAGAAGCTTTGAGTGTGTAAAGGGTTGCCTCCTAAGCCTAAAAAGGGGAAGAAATTCCAGAGTGAATTTGGAAATCCTTAGTGGGGAAGCTAAGGTAGTGGATGTAGGCTTTGGTTAGAAAGTTGAAGCACTCTAAATCATTGTGCATATTTTCTCATCTTTTTGCTTCCACCACCAACACCCAAAAATTGACTTCTCCACTATTTGGCAAGCACAACGGTTGAAGGATATCGAGCTAAACAATTAATGTTTTGAAAATTTGATTTTTCAAATGAGTAAGGGGGAACTTATAAGATTTTAAACAATTAATCTCTTATTCAAATTTTACTTTTACTAAGGGGTAGAATCTCAAAAACAAATTTTCAAGTTGGTTTTATTATATCAAAAATGGGGAGATTGTTAGGATATTTGATTTGATACAATAATTGAAAATTGTTTTTGGACTAAATTGAAAGTATTACAAAATTGATTTTAAGTCCAAACAACTTGAAAATAAGTTTGAAAAGTTTTTGAGAGGTTTTGGAAATGTTTTAAAGTAGCTAAACTAACATTTTCAACATAGGCGTACCGATACGGTATACCCCGTATCGATAAGGTCCAAAGGTTTCGGCTACAGTATTTTTCTAGTAACCAAAAACTGTACCGATATGCCCCTAGGCGTACCGATACGGGCAAGGTCGTACCGATACGCAAGTGCGCGTACCGATCCCATTTTTAACCTCCCCAACAGCCATTATTGAAGTCAAAGACTTGAAGAAGCTCAAGCTTGAAGAGCTCGTAGGGTCTCTTCTCACCCATGAGATAATGTCTCTACCCTTGAAGAGGGACAAGGAAAAGTTTTCAAAAGTTCAAGACTTAAACCCAAAAAGTTTCTAAGTGTTTCAAGCTAAAAATATACAAATACGCCCAGGCGTATCGATACACCCCTTGGTGTTTCGATACGGATTTAAGCTACTAGAATTTGATTTTGCAAGGCGTGTCGATACACCCTTAGGTGTTTCGATACGACTAGCAATTCTGAGTGTAACGGCTAGTAGCTATACCGATATAGGTATACGCGTACCGATACGGGCAACACCATAACTATATTTATTGCGGGAAACAAAGCCTCCAACGGCTCCAATTCAATCCCAACGGTCTTCAACGGCTAGAAACTTAATTGGGAGTATTTAAGGACAACCCTTCAAGCTTCAGCAACAACTAATGCTTTAATTGTCAACAACATTATGATGCCAAAATTGTCTTAGGGCTTTTAATTCATATTCTTTGTATAGACAACACTTGTGAGCTTTAATTTTTATATTTGCTCAAGCGTTTAGGTTTGGGTAAGTGAGCTCAATTGTGCAAACATCTACCTTGTGAGGGATTTCTTGTTTGCTTTGTTTTCTTTTCTCTTGTAAAGATGGTTTACTCAAGCTTTGAGGTAGAAGCTTTGAGTGTGTAAAGGGTTGCCTCCTAAGCCTAGAAAAGGGGAAGAAATTCAAGAGTGAATTTGAAAATCCTTAGTGGGGAAGCTAAGGTAATGGATTTAGACTTTGGTTAGAAAGCTGAACCACTCTAAATCCTTGTGCATATTTTCTCATCTTTTTGCTTCCACCACCGACACCCAAAAATCGACTTCTTCACCACTTGGCAAGCACAACGGTTGAAGGATATCGAGCTAAACAATTAATGTTTTGAAAAATTAATTTTTCAAATGAGTAGGGGGAGGTTATAAGATTTTAAACAATTAATCTCTTATTCAAATTTTACTTTTAATAAGGGGGAGTATCTCAAAAACAATTTTTCTAGTTGGTTATATTATATCAAAAAAGGAAGATTGTTAGGAATTTGTTTTGATATAATAATTAAAAATTGTTTTTGGACTAAATTGAAAGTATTGCAAAATTGATTTTAAGTCTAAACAACTTGAAAATAAGTTTGAAAAGTTTTTGAGAGGTTTTGGAAATGTTTTAAATGTTTTAAAGTAGCTAAACTAACGTTTTCAACATAGGCGTACCAATACAGTATACCCTGTATCGATACGGTCCAAGGGTTTCAGCTACAGTATTTTTCCAGTAACCAAAAATCATACCGATACGCACCTAGGCGTACCGATACGGGTAAGTTCGTACCGATACACAAGTACGTGTATCGATCCCATTTTCAACCTCCCAACAGCTATTTCCCAACGGTTTTTTGAATTGCAGGGCGTAACGAAACGGACCAATGCGTACCGATACGGTTTGCCAAACAGAACAAGGCGTATTGACATGGCGTACCGATACGCCTCAAGGTGTTTCGATGGTTAGCAATTCTGAGCTTAACGGCTAGTAGCTATACCGATACGAGTACATGCGTACCGATACGAGCAGTACTAGAACTACATTTATTGCGGGAAATAAAGCCTCCAACGACTCCAATTCAATCCCAACGGCCTCCAACGGCTAAAAACTCAATTGGGAGTATTTAAGGACCCTTCAAGCTTCATCAACAACTAATACTTCAATTGTCAACACCATTATGATGTCAAAATTGTCTTAGGGCTTTTAATTCATATTCTTTGTATATACAACACTTGTGAGCTTTAATTGTTATATTTATTTAAGTATTTAGGTTTGGGTGAGTGAGCTCAATTGTGAAAACATCTACCTTGTAAGGGATTTCTTGTTTGCTTTGTTTTTTTCTCTTATAAAGAGGGTTTACTCAAGCTTTGGCGTAGAAGCTTTGAGTGTGTAAAGGGTTGCCTCCTAAGCCTAAAAAATGGGAAGAAATTCAAGAGTGAATTTGGAAATCCTTAGTGGGGAAGCTAAGGTAGTGGATGTAGGCTTTTGTTAGAAAGCTGAAGCACTCTAAATCCTTGTGCATATTTTCTCATCTTTTTGCTTCCACCACCAACACCCAAAAATCGACTTCTCCACTATTTGGCAAGCACAACAGTTGAAGGATATCGAGCTAAACAATTAATGTTTTGAAAAATTGATTTTTCAAATGAGTAAGGGGGAGCTTATAAGATTTTAAACAATTAATCTCTTATTCAAATTTTCAAGTTGGTTTTATTATATCAAAAATGGGGAGATTGTTAGGATATTTGTTTTGATATAATAATTGAAAATTGTTTTTGGACTAAATTGAAAGTATTGCAAAATTGATTTTAAGTCCAAACAACTTGAAAATAAGTTTGAAAAGTTTTTGAGAGGTTTTAGAAATGTTTTAAAGTAGCTAAACTAACATTTTCAACATAGGCGTACCGATACGGTATACCCCGTATCGATACGGTCCAAAGGTTTCAGCTACAGTATTTTTCTAGTAACCAAAAACTGTACCGATATGCCCCTAGGCGTAGCGATACGGGCAAGGTCGTACCGATACGCAAGTGCGCGTACCGATCCCATTTTTAACCTCCCCAACAACCATTATTGAAGTCAAAGACTTGAAGAAGCTCAAGCTTGAAGAGCTCGTAGGGTCTCTTCTCACCCATGAGATAATGTCACTTCCCTTGAAGAAGGACAAGGAAAAGTTTTCAAAAGTTCAAGACTTAAACCCAAAAAGTTTCTAAGTGTTTCAAGCTAAAAATATACAAATACGCCCAGGCGTATCGATACACCCCTTGGTGTTCCGATACGGATTTAAGCTACTAGAATTTGATTTTGCAAGGCATGTCGATACACCCTTAGGTGTTTCGATACGACTAGCAATTTTGAGTGTAACGGCTAGTAGCTGTACCGATATGGGTACACGTGTACCGATACGTGCAGCATTAGAACTGCATTTATTGTTAGAAATAAAGCCTCCAACAGCTCCAATTCAATCCCAACGGTATCCAACGGCTAGAAACTCAATTGTGAGTATTTAAGGACCACCATCCAAGCTTCAGCAACAACTAATGCTTCAATTGTCAACAACATTATGATGCCAAAATTGTCTTAGGGCTTTTAATTCATATTCTTTGTATAGACAACACTTGTGAGCTTTAATTGTTATATTTGCTCAAGTGTTTAGGTTTGGGTAAGTGAGCTCAATTGTGCAAACATCTACCTTGTGAGGGATTTCTTGTTTGCTTTGTTTTCTTTTCTCTTGTAAAGAGGGTTTACTCAAGCTTTGGGGTAGAAGCTTTGAGTGTGTAAAGGGTTGCCTTCTAAGCCTAGAAAAGGGGGAGAAATTCAATAGTGAATTTGGAAATCCTTAGTGGGGAAGCTAAGGTAATGGATTTAGGCTTTGGTTAGAAAGCTGGACCACTATATATCCTTGTGCATATTTTCTCATCTTTTTGCTTCCACCACCGACACTCAAAAATCGACTTCTCCACCACTTGGCAAGCACAACGATTGAAGGATATCAAGCTAAACAATTAATGTTTTGAAAAATTAATTTTTCAAATGAGTAAGGGGAGCTTATAAGATTTTAAACAATTAATCTCTTATTCAAATTTTACTTTTAATAAGGGGGAGAATCTCAAAAACAATTTTTCTAGTTGGTTTTATTATATCAAAAAATGGGAGATTGTTAGGAATTTGTTTTGATATAATAATTAAAAATTGTTTTTGGACTAAATTGAAAGTATTGCAAAATTGATTTTAAGTCCAAACAACTTGAAAATAAGTTTGAAAAGTTTTTGAGAGGTTTTGGAAATGTTTTAAAGTAGCTAAACTAGCGTTTTCAACACAGACGTACCGATACGGTATACCCCGTATCGATACGGTCCAAAGGTTTTAGCTACAATATTTTTCCAGTAACCAAAAACCATATCGATATGCAGGGTCGTACCGATACGCAAGTATGCGTACGGATCCCATTTTCAACCTCCCCAACAGCCATTATTGAAGTCAAAGACTTGAAGAAGCTCAAGCTTGAAGAGCTCGTAGGGTCTCTTCTCACCCATGAGATGATGTCTCTACCCTTGAAGAGGGACAAGGAAAAGTTTTCTAAAGTTAAAGACTTAAACCCAAAAAGTTTCTAAGTGTTTCAAGCTAAAAATATACAAATACGCCCAGGCATATCGATACACCCCTTGGTGTTTCGATACGGATTTAAGCTACTGGGATTTGATTTTGCAAGGGGTATTGATACACCCCTAGGTGTTTCGATACGGTTAGCAATTCTGAGCGTAACGGATAGTAACTGTACCGATATGGGTACACGTGTACTGATACGTGCAGCACTAGAACTGCATTTATTGTTAGAAATAAAGCCTCCAACGGCTCCAATTCAATCCCAACGGTCTCCAACGGCTAGAAACTCAATTGGGATTATTTAAGGACCACCCTCCAAGCTTCAGCAACAACTAATGCTTCAATTGTCAACAACATTATGATGCCAAAATTGTCTTAGGGCTTTTAATTCATATTCTTTGTATAGACAACACTTGTGAGCTTTAATTGTTATATTTGCTCAAGTGTTTAGGTTTGGGTGGGTGAGCTCAATTGTGTAAACATCTTCCTTGTGAGGGATTTCTTGTTTGCTTTGTTTTTTTTCTCTTGTAAAGAGGGTTTACTGAAGCTTTGGGGTAGAAGCTTTGAGTGTGTAAAGGGTTGCCTCCTAAGCCTAGAAAAGGGGAAGAAATTCAAGAGTGAATTTGGAAATCCTTAGTGGGGAAGCTAAGGTAGTGGATGTAGGCTTTGGTTAGAAAGATGAACCACTCTAAATCCTTGTGCATATTTTCTTATCTTTTTGTTTCCTACACCCAAAAATCGACTTCTCCACTACTTGGCAAGCACAACGGTTGAAGGATATCAAGCTAAACAATTGGTATCAAAGCAAGGCTCAATCAATAGGGATTAACATCCTATTGAGGTGATCTGGGAAGCTCGATAAAACAAACAATCAACTGGTGACCATGGTGCTATCCATTGACAAACCACCATTCTTCAACGGTGACAACTATGCTTGTTGGAAGCATAGAATGATGTTCTTCGTGAAAAGCAAAGACTGTTGTCTTTAGGCATAGTTGAAGATGGACCATTTGTGCCAACATGAAGCAAAGTGGAATAAAGCGCGAAAGATCGCAAGAAGATAAAGCTCAATTACAAGGCTTTGCACATTCTACTTTGTGTATTGGACCCGAAAGAATATGCCAAAGTATCTTCTTGTAAGAGTGCCAAGGAGTTATGGGACAAACTTGAAGCCATCCTTGAAGGGAAAATGAGGTGAAGGAAACAAAGATCAGACTACTTAACCTCGAATATGAAAAATTCAAGATGGACTCATATGAAGACATCAAGAGCATGTTCGACCGGTTCTTTACAATCGTCAATCAACTCAAAAGTCTTAGAGAAGAGATTCTGGAAGAAAATCTTGTTCGGAAATTGATTTATTCGCTTCCCGAATCATGGGAGAATAAGAAGACGAGGCACTCCAAATTTGATTGCCTTCACTTCAACACGAAGAAATCATCATCAAAGAAAGCATATGTGGCTACATGGAGTGATGAAGATGAGATAGCCCACCTATGTATGATGGCCCTCCAAGAGGGAGAGGTAGCTTCTAACTCATCTATTTCTAATTCTTATACTTTTGATGAGTTGCAAGATGCCTATGACAAATTGGTTTTTGAATTCAAAGCCTCATTTTCTAAAAACAAAAAGTTAGTTTCTAAATTGAAAAATGAAAATGATTTGCTTGTGAAAACTATTTTGGAATTTGAAGCAAAATTAAAGGATTTTGAACTTAAGGTTTTAGATTTACAAAATTTGCTTCAAAAGAAAGAAAAAGATCATCAAATTGAAGTAGATAATCTTAAGAAAAAAAAAGATTTGATTTCCAAAGAGCTTGAAAAGAAAAACAATTTAGGAAAATCAAATTTTTATCAAAGACAATCTAGTGCCCCTAGATTTTTTAATGGAAATGTTTTTAGAAGTATTTGGGTCCCAAAAGGACTAAGTACTTCAACTAAAAATGATGAAATTGAAAAATGGATTCCTAAGGGGACTAAATTATGTGCTACAAATGTCTATGGATCCAAAGCAATTTGGATACCAAAAATCAAATGATTTTTTTGTAGGTGTGATGGAGCCTTGATCAACAAGTGATGAAATTGAAGGGGAGCTCTATACACACAAAGAATGAACACTTGAAGAAGGAAGGCTTCACATCCTCCATTTGTTTCAAGTGTGGTAAAATTAGTTGAATTTTAGTTTATTTTAATTTGATTTATTTATTTTAATTCAACTAGTTAATCATATATGTTGGACTAAACATTTGTTTGATGCTTGAGTAAAGGGGAGCCAATTTTAAACAAAACTTATTTTTTTCAAATTTTATTTGAAACTCTCCATTGTTATTGGACTTAAAAGTTTTCAAACTTTGGTTTGAATCATTTTTGATATAAAAAAAAGGGGAGAATGTTTTGAAAAATTGATTTTTCAAATAAGTAAGAGGGAGCTTATAAGATTTTAAACAATTAATCTCTTATTCAAATTTTACTTTTACTAAAGGGGAGAATCTCAAAAATAATTTTTCAAGTTGGTTTTATCATATCAAAAAGGGAGAAATTGTTAGGATATTTGTGTTGATATAATAATTGAAAATTGTTTTTGGACTAAATTGAAAGTATTGCAAAATTGATTTTAAGTCCAAACAACTTGAAAATAAGTTTGAAAAGTTTTTGATAGGTTTTGGAAATGTTTTAAATGTTTTAAAGTAGCTAAACTAACGTTTTCAACACAGGCGTACCGATACAGTATACCCCGTATCGATACGGTCCAAGGGTTTCAGCTACAGTATTTTTCTAGTAACCAAAATCCGTACCGATACGCCCCTAGGCGTACCGATACGGGTAGGGTCATACCGATACACAAGTACGCGTACCGATCCCATTGTCAACCTCCCCAACGGCTATTTCCCAACAGTTATTTGAATTGCACGGCGTACTGAAATGGACCAATGCGTACCGGTACAGTTTGCCAAACAGACCAAGGCGTATCGACATGGCGTACCGATACGGCTCAAGGTGTTTCGATACGGTTAGCAATTCTGACCGTGACGGCTAGAGCTATATCGATACGGGTACATACGTACCGATACGAGTAACACTAGAACTACATTTATTACGGGAACTAAAGCCTCTAACGGCTTCAGTTTAATCCCAATGGTCTCCAACGGCTAGAAACTCAATTGGGAGTATTTAAAGACCCTTCAAGCTTCAGCAAAAACTAATGTTTCAATTGTCAACAACATTATGATGCCAAAATTGTCTTAGGGCTTTTAATTCATATTCTTTGTATTGACAACACTTGTGAGCTTAATTGTTATATTTACTCAAGTGTTTAGGTTTGTGTGAGTGAGCTCAATTGTGCAAATATCTACCTTGTGAGGGATTTCTTGTTTGCTTTGTTTTCTTTTCTCTTGTAAAGAGGGTTTACTCAAGCTTTGGGGTAGAAGCTTTGAGTGTGTAAATGGTTGCCTCCTAAGCTTAGAAAAGCGAAAGAAATTCAAGAGTGGATTTGGATATCATTAGTGGGGAAGCTAAGGTAGTGGATGTAGGCTTTGGTTAGAAAGTCGAACCATTCTAAATTCTTGTGCATATTTTCTCATCTTTTTGCTTCCACCACCAACACCCAAAAATCGACTTCTCCACTACTTGGCAAGCACAACGGTTGAAGGATATCGAGCTAAATAATAACCCGACCTGGATCCTAACCCAACCCGACTCGAAAAAAAAACCCTAAAATTTCCAAACCAACCCTAACCCTAATCCAACCAAGCCGCCACCGCCGCCCTTGCCGCCACCGACGGTCACCCAAAACCAATTTTTTCCCGAAACCCTAAATAAACCCCAAACCAAAATTCCAAAAACCCTAACTTATAAACCCTAAATTAAAATTAACCCTAAACCTACCCATACTACAACCGCCCATGCCACTCCTCATACCCCTAACCCTGAAAAATCTGGCTCTCCCGTCATCATATCTGCAACAATAAAGAAGGGGAAGAGTTGTTATTTTTTTATTGTAAAATATGGGTTATATAACCCGAAACAAATGTAATAAAAAAAGGCTGAAAAAAAGAGCTGTAAAAATAGGGGATTTCGGGTTTTAAAAAAATTTAAAGAAAAAATGTAAGAACTTTGAGTGAAATACAAAGAAAAATTCAGAGAACGGTATTTCCATATCTTATTCTCGATTCAAAAAATTTGTTTTTCTTGTTTTAAAATCCAAATCGATTTAAAAAAAAGGGAGAAAATGATTTTTGAAAGTTTACCAGTGATTTGGGGTTAGGATCTAATGCCCCTGGGTACCGCCCCCCGCCGTGGTTGCCTAGTCTCGCCGTGAGGCCTCGTTCCCGGTGAACGGTGCCAAAGAGAAGCGTTGTCGGGGTGGATCGAGAGAAGGAGAGAAAATGAGGGCTGAGAGAAACTTTTAGGGTTTTTTAATTTCATTCGAAATGAAAAGAAAAAGAAAACAAAACCCTTATTTGAGCTTGCTTAACAAAACGACGACGTTTAAGGCGACCCGACCCGCGGTGACCTGGATACCCAGGAAGGATCCATATCATTTTTAATGGGTTAGTTACAGATCCAGTCCCCTAACGTTTACCTCATTTCAACTTTTGTCCAGGGCATAATTACGTTTTCAGTCCTCATGTTTGTTAAGCATGTTTAATATCGTTTTTTTGTTTCTTTTGTGGCTTTTACTTTCTGTTTTATTTTAATTTAGTCATTATGCTTAGCATTTAATTTCCAGCTTATTATTTCTGTAAATTTATGTTTATTTCTTTAAGTTTCGCATTTGTTTCATTTTAGTCCTATTTTATGTTATTTCTTACTATGTAATCTAGTATTCATGAATTTTAGTCCTTGATATTCAATTTTATGTTGTTTCATGCATTTTAAATATGATTCATGTATACATATTAACAATATTTTAAATATGTGTTTCATATTATTATATATATAATATGCTATTATACTAAGTAGTTTATTTATATATTAATATCATATAAGATATATGTACATATATATTTATGTTTTTTTATCTATTGTTCATATTTTATGTATAATATTTATATATATTTATACTTTATATATTATATATGTATATATATATATAAGGTTTTATGTATTTTAAAATAATACAAAATTTTGTTTAATTACAATATATATAAAATTAATAATAAATACTTATTATTGTAATATATATATATATATAAACTACTAACTTAATATATATATAAGTATATTTTTTATTAATATAAATTACAAATATACTTTACTTTAAATATTAGTATATATATAAAATAATAAATATTTATTTTCGTAATAAAAATATTTATGTACATGAACTACTAACTTTATACACATATATATAGTTTTTTTATAAATATAAATATTAAATATATTTTACCGTAAGTATTATATTTTTAAATACATATGTATATTTATATGTTACCTTATAATTTTGCATCATAATAGTATTAGATAAGTTAAAAATTAAGGCAATACTCTTTTATTTAGGGAGTTTGAGAACTTGTGTCCCGAGCGTAAAGGGATGCAACATTCTCGATATCCCTAAATAAAAGAATATCCTTACCATCTTAGGATATAATATTTAAGGGGATTTTCTGTTATTTAGAATATTCGAGAAATCATTTCCCGGGCGTAAAGGGATGTGAAATTCTCGGTTATTCTAAATAATGGAACGTTTCTTCAAATATTTAGAACATTGTCATGCATTTAAGAACCATATTTTAAATTTTAATTGAATTCGTAATATCCAATTCCAAGACACTGAATAATCGGCTAGGTACTAATTTTGGGCGGTCTGGGGTGCTAATCCTTCCCCTTCCGTAAGTGACTTCCGGACCCGAATTTTTTTATCTCTGATTTTATTTTGGTGTCTGGTTTACTATTTTTAAAATGATTGGTGACGACTCCATATTTTTAATCTTAAAACCGAGCAGGTTTTTTCCAAATTAAAATAATAAAAAAAGAAAATTTAAAACCGAAAAATGAGCGCCAGACGGATTAGCTGATGTGGTCTTCGCCAGTACAGCATCTGAAACACCTCTGTTTTTAAAAGAGCATGTCGAGGATCTCCCCCCGGTCAGTTCTGAAGTCGGTGGTTGTAGGTTATTCATCAATATCTCTGTTCCACGGAATGTAGGATCATGCGTCGCTGATATTGAAGGTGCACGAGTTTACAACATTGATGGCCTAAAGAGGTTGTGGCTGCTAATAAAGAGGACCGACTACTGAAAGCAATGGAAGTTCGGTCCATTATTGCTGAAGATTTGAAAAAGTTTGAAGCATGGAGGCATTCACTGGAAACTGTTCCTACAATCAAGAAGTTGAGGGCCTATGCAGAGAGAATTAGAGCTGCAGAGTTCAATAAATGCTTATCAAAGATGGGTGCAGATGTCCCAAAGAAATCAAAGAAGGCAGTGGAAGATCTCAGCTATGGTATCGTGAATAAACTTCTCCACGGTCCAATGCAGCACCTGAGATGCGATGATGGTGACAGTCTAACTCTCGACGAGGTCCTTGAGAACATGCGCTTAACAGAATGTTCAGCCTCGAATCAGATACGTAGCTTTTTGAACAAAAAATTAGAGAAAAGGTAGAAAAATGGTAAAAGTAAGCTTCAAATACTGAATCTCTAACACCACATTCAACTACACTTCCTCACAATCGAATAAGAGAACTTCCTTGGTCTGTCTTACTCGTAACAGAGTAGCTAATCGATTTGAGGCCCTCGTGGGGCAGCTTTCAATTCATGAATTGGTGTGAAACACCATTGCTCGACCCTGATTTTGCTAAACCATTTCTACAGTGTTATTTAATGGTCTTCGGCTTTATAGATTGCACTATGAGGTAAGCTTATCTGTAGAATCTTTTTATTGATAACAATATTAATCATTGTAATTATTTTAATATAGTGCCGGAATTTTCTGAAAATGAATTTATTGGGATTTTTCTTAGTGAAAATAAATTCAAATATGAAATCCTTCATGCAAACCATACCAATCTTTAACCATGTTTATTTACTTGATGGATAATATTTCCGGATTCCTGGGAGCTATTTCCGTCCCATCCTGTCTTAGTTGAATCGAGATAATGTTATAAGAAGGTAATGTCTAAGTCAGAAATTTGAAACTCAAAGCTTAGTTTAAACTAGATTGAAATTCTCTATTAAAGCTTGGGATCGATTTGAGATTAAAAAAAAAAAAAGCTGAATTAGTTGAGGTTTGGTTAAGCTTTTTATATAGTAAAAAGTAAGCTGAATCCTCTTGTTTTACTTTCAAAATCAAATATTGTTGCTCGAGTTTGAATTTGGATTGTTTTATGTGTTAATATTTGATGCGCATACGCTGAAAAACTTTTTTTTTTCTCACAAGCACGTTTATTTAAATTTTAAAACATAATATCTGAAAGGTATAATGTCAAAAAATACCCTTAACGTTTGAATGAATAGTCATTTTAAAAATTGTTAGTCAACTATGGCTAAATGACTTGAAGTGTCGTGAAAAACCTACATGGTAGTGCACGCCGCGATAGCAGTGTCATATAAGCAAATATGCTAACTTTACAGAATGACATATCAGTCAAAAATTAATTTTATAAAATTGTATAAAATATAAAATATTTTTTTTCTAGCGTGTCATTCTCTCAAGTTATTTCAAGTTGTTTTAGCGTCAGTTGATTAACAGTTTTCATTCACTGGGGGGCTATTTTGACCTAAAATGAAACGTTGAGGCTAAATTACTTTAAAAATGGGCTAAATTGATTATTTAATCAAACGTTATGAGTAGTTTTTTGGCATTATGCCTATCTAAAATCCTAACCCTCTAAATTTTAAATCATAAACTCATTTAAATTTTAACCCTAAATTCAGTACTTAAAATATAAATCCGTCAACTTCTAAACCCTAAAATAAACATGAGTTGAAATTTACCCTAACCGTGCATAAAATATTTTCCATTATTTTATATAGTCAACTACTTAATTCAAGCCTTAGGATATTTTAATTCGGCTCCCACCTCAAAATTTAGCTCTCAACTCAACCATACAATGAATGAGCTGAAACCATACGTATGATATTCACACGTGGTAATGGGCCACTAAGCTTTAACGTTTGAATAAATTATTATTTTGGTTTTTTTAAGTAATTTAATTTTTAACGTTTTATTTTGGGTTAAAATAACTCTTCTGTGAATAAAAATTTTAGTTAATTGACGATAAACAACTTAAAATGAATTAACAGAATGACACGTCAGAAGAAAAAATATTTTATATTGTATACAATGTTTTAAAATTATTTTTTAACTAATGTATAATTTTATTAAGTCAGCACATTTACTTATATGACACTGCTATCGCGGTGTGCACTACTATGTAGGTTTGTCACGTCATTTTAAGTCATTTATGTTGGTTGAATAATAATTTTCATCCGCAGAGAGGCTATTTTAACCCAAAATAAAATGTTAAGAACTAAATTGCTTCCAAAAAACTAAAATGACAGTTCAATCTATTGTTAGGTGCAATTTTTTTTTTTTTTGCATTATGTCATTTGCTAAATGAATTCTAATTTCACATTGCATAGCTATTAGGGTAGGTTACTGTGTTTGGCTACTCAGAAAAGCAGAAACCGGAGAAAGGAAATGGAGAAGGGGGAGGGAAACAGTCATTTTAGGCTATGATAAACATGAATTACTTAAAAGGGAGTCTGAAATGCGTCAAAAAAATAATTCGTCTCCGTGTCTCCTTTTGCTACATAAATCCAGATTGCTGTGCCTTGGAAATAACTCAGCAGCTTCCTAAAAACACTTGTGGAAATATTCTCGGATTCTTTCTAGAAATGGGATTTTCATGTTTTTTTGCTTTTCCATAAGGTTATCAATCCTCTGGTGCATATCAAAAGGGTTTTCACCAACCAGGGTTAGCAAATGGGATAAGTAAAGACAACCTGCTTTAACCCTTTGGTAATAAAAAACAACAGTAAAAATTTATCCCAATATTAATTACTACAACTCTTTTTTCTTATTTTATAGAGCTATTTCATTCAAGGATCTAAATTGCAATTACAGCTACGTTTTCGATTACGATTATGAACATTATAAATATTATTGGCATATTATAGACTACTATTTTTTACGATAACGATTTCAGACAATGTCATTATCTTTATATAAAGGTTATTATCTATTTGAATCTCTGATTTCATTTATTGCATTTTTGTTAGTTTGTGCTTGGCCTGTTGCCTGGTTTATCAGTTCTTCTGGCTCACATTCCCAGACAGAATTTGCTTGCAGGATCCCAAAATATCTGCTGAGATGAGATTCACCTCTATCTTCTACATCTTTTGGATTCTCCTTGATCATCACTCTCTTTCAGCACCATTCTGTCATGTAATATCAACTTTTTTAAAACTACTCATTATTATCAGCTTCTATTTTATAACCCAGACCCCAATTTAATTTTCTTTTAAAAGTACTTATTTCTGATGCCTCCAAACATATGGAATTCTAAAAACAAATTGAAATTCTCGTATTCGAAACTCGCACTCTAATTCCAGTATGAAAAACCATGAGACATCTGTAACTGAAGTCTACAAGCACTATGGGAATTGTTTGATGCTGTCAGATACAGATACATGTCCAAAGTTTGTATATATGCGTACGGATGATGTTTCGAATTCGATATAACTCATTTGAGAAAAATGAAGAGTTCGGATAACATCTATAATTCGTAATGTTAAATGCTGTAATTTTGGTTTGAAGTATGCAGAGACTTGGTATATATTGTTCCTGATGTGTAATTTACTGCTAATGAGCCTCTTTTGTCAACATTCAACAATGGTGTGTTACCTTTTTGTTCCATGCTTTAAATCTTTTGATTGAAAAAACAAACACAGCCAAAGATTCCCTTGTCCATATCTTGCAAATGTAACCATCAATTACTTGTGAGATAAAAAAAGCCAGAAAGATAGTTTTAGCTGCAGAAATTCACTGTCACACTCCTATATGCTGAATAATTGAGAGAAAAACACAAGAAAAAGAAAAAGAATGTCGGTCGAATTTGAGCCGGAGTGTCGAATACAAATACGTGCTTAATATAGTTATTTCCTTAATATTTAAAGATATATCAGACACGAGTGTCAAATACAAATATGTGCTTAATATAGTTATTTCCGTAAAATTGCTTAATTTTTGGTCCTAGAGTTTACAAACATCTTCCACCATAGCCAGCGTTTCTAAATAATGCCTGCTTCATATCATCAGAGCTCATTGGTGTTCTCTGTTCCAAGTCCTGAAACAAAGATCCAGAACATATGTAAAGATTAAAAAAAGGAGTTAATTCAGGTAAAAAAATAAAAAATTACCAAAAATTCTGTTACCTCAGAGCAAGAAGCATGCATTGCAAAATCATTGAAACAGCTAATCACACATTGTTGAATCTAAAGCCCCATTGCTTCCATTTTTGTCACAGTTGATAGCAACATTCCTGGATCCCCTCTGCAACAAATTTCGTTTCTCGTATCCTTATTTATTCTTTCGACCTCGAACTGCAAGAAAAAAAAACATTTCTGTGAACTCGATTCGGGTACTAAAAAAGTTGCAGAAGAATAAATTCAAGTACCTTTGGTGTAGTTCTCACTAGGATTTCATTCGGTTTTTCATCCTCGAAGATGTGATCCATGTTTAAAACATTTGAACATGCTGCAATCTCTTTCTGCAAACTTTTGATCCTCTCCAAGAGCTCTTTGGTATAGCCTATGGTATCTCCAAGTATGGATGTACGGTCCATCTATAAAAACCAGATTAGGATAACTTTAATTTTGCATTTTGCATTTTGCAGTAGAAATTGAACTGTAAACTTACCTTGCTTATCTTAGGCTGTTGGATTAAAATCCGTAATAGTGGGCACATATGTATAATGTATATTGCTATTTTAAAGTATGACACAAAATTAAGTGACCAATTATGTTAGGCGTGTCATGGGTATTAAAATATCATGGAAATAAAAGTGTAGATACCATAAGATGTATTTATAAGTCGATGAGGGGCAGAGTTATAAATACTTAATAGTTGATTATTAAATCAACTATATAAAGAGGTAGTGGTCCCCAAGAAATAGGTTAACTTGTATTACTCTTGTCCCGTCAGAGAGTTTTTACGACAAGGGCTAACCTATCTTCTTGAAAGATCTCAACCACCTTTTAGGTGATCTTCATCAAATGATTCAAGGTCTTCATCTATCGATTAATTCAGGTACGCTTCCACATTCAATTTATTATTCTTGATGATTTGACATGATAGATCTTGGGTATTAGATATCATATTTAATTTATGATTTGATTCCTACAAGTGGCATCAGAGACTTGTCATGTTGAATCATTGAGAACCTAACGATATTCTCTATTTTGAATTGATTTATCCTTATGAATACAATTTTCAGTTTTTATGATAATTACAGTCGATTCAATGATTAATCGATTAAAACCCTTGGTGTGCTTACGGTTTCGAATATTTCTTGCGGCATTCATCTCAAGAATTTTGCAGCTTTACGACTTTGTGCATACCTATTAATAACCCTTGTTGGGTTTATAATTTCAATTGATTCGTCATGTTAGGGTTTTATATTGTTTGTTTTAGATTTTCGAAGGTAATTAATTTAAGAGTTTGGTATCACCCTATGGTTATTAATGATTCAATTGTCACTTTATTTTCTATTAGAAAATATTAACCTATTAGGGTTGATAGTTTCAGCTACTTGAGATTAACGTCATAAGTGTTAATTTGATTAATACGTTGAATTCAACTAACGATAATATCATGTTGCAGCAATTTGAGAATATTAGTATTATGTGGTTGAAGTCTTGGTTTAGCTTGAAACTCTTTGGTTCAAATTCTCTTTTATTCATGCGATAAACAGTTGTGTTTTATGCTATTGGATTTTAGTTTTTAAAAGTCAATCATTATTCATACTTTAATAGATGATTGCTAGGGACGTTACTGATAAAGTACTTTGTTTTTTTCTAAACTGTGGACATGTATGTTCTACTATCACGTACAGTAAAATATGGTCTTGACGTAGTTTAGAAAATAGTCCTATGTGTTATGGTTACGGATTGATGTTGAAGATTTTGATTTAAATTTAGAATAAAATTCAGTCATGAATTATGTTTAATATATCTAAGAATGGTATTGATATATATATTTTGGATTATATGGTTTTGGTTTTGATTCGGAAATCATTTCATTAATCTTATGAAATTCATATTCTATTCGGTTTGATCAAGAATTTTATTTCTTTTGATCGTTAGGTTATTGTGCATATTAAAGTTTCATGCGATCAATATATGAATTATTCATTTTTATGATACTTCTATTTTTTTTTTTTACTTTTAGTTAAAGATTGAATGTTTTGAATTCGACTTTGATTTTGGTAAATGCATGTTTGAGGTTTAAGACATTTATTTTTAGAAACAATCGAAGATTTCAATTCTTTGAATTCTGATAGCCCCATTTAGACAACCTTATTTTGGGTTATTTCGAAAACTTAAGTGTTATCAGAAATTTCAGTTTTGACTGGTACAAATATTAAGTTTGAATATCGGTATAGTTATATTATATATTTTGAGATAATTTGATTGAAGCATTAAGTCACCAAAGTGACCTCTATTGTGGAAATTATTTTATTTTAAAATATAGAAGGTTTTGTGCATGTAATTCAGTTTATGTTAATATTAATCAGCCCAAAGGAAGATTAATAATTAGCATTGTTACATGTGCAACTGTGGTAATAAATATGTGATAATTATTAAGTTTTATATGTGAGCAATAAATCGGCCCAAAGGAAGATTTCTGCTTGACATATTCTTATTATCAATGTTTGATTACTCTACAAAGATATCACTTGCAAGTTAATGTTTTATCCAAAGATGAAATATTAATGGAGTGTCCTATATCTTGATATGAGGTTTACCTTTATTCAAATTTATTATTATTTTGGTTATCTTTTAATTTAATTGAAAGATAAAATTAAGAAAAAAAACATTTTGAAACAATTAAATTTATATTTTGGCTTCGGATGTCTAATATTTTAATGGATTAATTGAAACATAATGTCACCAAAGTGACCGCTTTTGTGTAGATTAGTTTATTTAAAATATTAAGATAATTATGGGTTTTTGTAATTCATGCGTTTATTAATTGGCCCAAAGGAAAGTTAATATTTGGCAGAATTACAACGACAATTGTGGCGATAAATGTGTGACAATTATAAAGTATTTTATGTGAGCAATACATTAGTCCAAAGATTAATCTATTGTTTGACATAGTTTATTGTCAATGTTTGATTGCTACAACAAGAGTATCGCTTACAGTTAATATTACTGTCCAAAGACTTGATATTAATGTTGTGCTTGGTATCTTGAGGGGAACTAGCCATTATTTTGAATTTATTTGTTTACTTATGAATATTTATGCGGGCTTGTTTTTATTTTATTTGCTTATTTTGTTCTATATTTAGGTAATTTATCTTTGCTGTCACAATATCTGTTAAATACATTCTACGCTCATGTTTAGTGAAACTAGTTTCAAGGAATAGAAAAGACACTTACATAAAGTATTTGGTTGTATGAACATAGACCTTGCACTAAGGAAGAACAACTCGCACCTCTCATGGTGGTAAGTACCTATAAAAGGGATTTTGAGAGGTGAGTTCGTTCAAATTGCATGAGTTTAATGAATATAAAGTACAACATTCTAGAATTCTTTAGGAGCACAAATCTAAAGATATTACTCATACTAAGGGTTTCCTTGATAAATTTGAGAAACATTTTACTAAAAAAATGTTAAGGTTATGACATCACTTTTGACTTACTTGATGTCTATTTAGAATAAAGATCAAGGAAATGTGAGGGAGTATATTATGAAAATATTTAATATTGCTTCAAAACTTAAGGCACATAAGATCGAATTTTCTAACAATTATTTGTTCTTATGCTTTTGGTACCTCTTCCTATATAGTATAACCAATTCAAAAATAGTTACAGCTGTCAAAAGAAAAAATAGGCTCTAGCTGAGCTCATTTCTCATTGTGTTAAAGAGGAAGAAAAGTTGAAGCATTATAAGGGTAAAAGTACTCATTTGGTTAGTGCTCATTTAGTTAGTGTCTCTAAGAATAAGGGAAATAAAAGAAAATATTAGGAAAAAAAGTTGCTAAAGGTCCAACTCAAAAGAAACAACAATAAGTTACAAAGGGTTGATTCTTTTGTAATAAGTTAGGACACATGTGAAGAAATTAAACTTCAAAAGCAAGCAACTACTTTGGTTATTTTGAGTGATCCATGTGTTATAAGTTTTATGATCCCACAATTAGAAATTATTTAAGAAGAGATCTATAATTTTTTTAGGATGTTGAGTTTGGAGGGAGAAATAAGGTTAGGTACATTGCTTTTGAGGAGGAATTGGATTATAATTTAATTCTTACTATCACTTTTGACGATGTTTAGGTTTTCACACCTATCATTAATCAAGAAGTGAATCAAGTACCTCAGCAAAATAATGTTGAACAACTCCCATTCAAGATAAGGTAATTGTTTTCAAAGAACAAACTCAACAACCTCAAAAACAAGTGTCATTAAAGATATCCACGAGATGAAGGAGAAATACTATTCCAAATTATCATTTTGCATTTCTTCAAGAAAATAAGGATAATAATAGAATGATAGAAAATGACTTAATCATTTTTCCATGAAACCATGAAAGTTTTAACTCTCAAAAGTAGATTGATGTCATTCAAGAAGAGTATAATTTTATTCAAGACAATAAAGTTTAGGAATTTGTCTCATTACCTTAAGGTGCAAATCAATTGGTTGTAAATGGATATTTAAAACCAAGAGGGATGCAAATGATAATGCGAACAAGTATAAGGCATGTCTTGTATCTAAAGGATATACTCTAAAAGAAGATATTGATTTTGTGGAGACTTTCTCTCAAGTTTCATTGAAAGACTCTTTCAAGATAATCATGACGCTTGTTGCTTATTTTAATCTTGATCTACATAAGATGGATGTTAAGCTTGTGTTTTTCAATAGCGACATTGAAGAAACGAATTATATGGTACAATCATAGATTTGTGTCTAATGATACAAAATCAATGATATGTAAATTAAATAAATTCATCTATGAGCTTAAGTAGGACTCTCATTAATGAAATTTTAAATTTCATATTGATTATCTCATTTGGTTTTGAGATAAATTTGGTTCACAATTGTATATACTGCAGTTCAGTGGGAGTAAACCAAGTGATACTCATATTGCTAAAGAAGGCAAATATTATCTTACTCAATGCCCTAAAAGTAACCTTGAAATTTAGAAAATACAAAAGATTCCAAGTGTATAATCTATTGAGAATTTAATTTATGCTCAAGTATGTATGCGTTCGGATATTGCGTACATTGTTAGAATGTTAGACAGATATTTAAGCAATTCTAGTTTGAACCATTGGATAGCAGCCAATAGGGTTATGGGATATGTTTAGAGAACAAAAAAAAAATTACATGCTCACATATCGGAGTTCTGGTAAGTTAGAGATCATCAAGTTTACAGACTTCGATTCTATTAGAATATTGATGCAAAAGAATTTTGTCACATGGGCTGCTAATTATAGATTGAATAGAAAGATCACTTCGGTTATTTTGTGACAATAAATATGCATTCATTTATTCTATAAACAATAGGAACACTTTAAATTTGAAGCACATAAATATTAAGTTCCTAGTTGTTAAAGAAAATTCAGAGTGGTTGTGTGTCTATAGAGCATGCTGGTACAAACTCCATAATTGCGCACTTATTAAGAAACGAACACCATAGGTCTTTCATGAGCACACTATTCATGTGGGTGTAATGTTATTTAAGGATATTCAGTTTTAGTGGGAGTTTGTAATGTTGAAAAATGCTCATTCGTTTTAGACACAATTTCGGTTACTTCAGTTTAAGGATATTTTAAGATTATTTTCTACAGAAATAAAGTTCTTTTGGTTTATGCACACTCTGAATTCAGTAAAGTTTGATCTCGCTAAGGTTTAGGAGGACCAGTTGGAAATATACATGTTTGGTTCACATTTCATGTAATTTTCCATGCTACGCATCCATGATTGATCTATGTCATTTGACTATATTTGTATACGTGACCATTGATGGGTCTTGTCATGATTGATACGACAAAGGCTGCTTTAATCCTATATGGATATAGTTGATGGGACGAGATTGTTACTGAGAATACCTATTATATAATAGCAAATTTTTGAGCTCATAAGGTTATACATTTTGTCAGAAACATATGTTGCCCAAGTGGGAGATTGTTGGATTAAAATCTGTAATAGTGGGCACATATGTATAATGTATATTGCTATTTTAAAGTATGACACAAAATTAAGTGACCGATTATGTTAGGCGTGTCATGGGTATTAAAATGTCATGGAAATAAAAGTGTAGATACCATAAGATGTATTTATAATTCGATGAGGGGCAGAGTTATAAATACTTAATAGTTGATTATTAAATCAACTATATAAAGAGGTAGTGGTCCCCAAGAAATAGGTTAACTTGTATTACTCTTGTCCCGTCAGAGAGTTTTTACGACAAGGGCTAACCTATCTTCTTGGAAGATCTCAACAACCTTTTAGGTGATCTTCATCAAATGATTCAAGGTCTTCATCTATCGATTAATTCAGGTACGCTTCCGCATTCAGTTTATTATTCTTGATGATTTGACATGATAGATCTTGGGTATTAGATATCATATTTAATTTATGATTTGATTCCTACATAGGCATGATCGATCTCAACATCTCCTCCTCTCTGCAGTCAGATTCTTCGAAGGCTGCCCTTCCGATTTCTTAGCTCGATTCTTGGGCTCCAAACAAGGTCCAAAGTCGAAAACCGGTGCCTCGGGTGATTGGATTCGAATAGGCTCAGTTTTGCTAGTAGTCTTGACATCCAACTTGTGAAGTTTATCTACAAGGAACCCTGATCCTCCTCCTTGTTATTCTTTTCCCACCATAGTCAATGAGTAATCTTCTTGAAACACGAATCGGGGTGTTTCGAATGTGTTGTTTGATGAATCGGTGACATGTGAAGCGAATTTGTCGAGAAATGGACAGTACATTTCATTGAAGGTGTAGGTGAAATCTTGATGGAATGGCAGTGGAAGTTGATGGCTGAAAGAAGTTGGAAGAAAGGTTGGTGATGGAGGTTTATGGTGATCAAAGTTCCAGCTGCCATTAGAGAAAATCTCAGTCATTTCTGTTGGATTTAAGTCCCAATTCTCTCTTCTTGGAGCTAATAATTCCTCTAACAAACCTTCTTCATTAATCTCCATCTTTTTTTTCTTTTCGTTCTCTCTAGGGAATAATATTATTAGGAGATGCCTTGAGATAATGAAAGTCTCGCCAAGTTGAAGAATTTATAGATAAAGTAGGATTGTGGGAGTAGTGTTTGGAACTAAAATATTTATGCATAATAAAAATCATCCTTACGTCTGATTGAATAGTCATTTTATCCTCTATTTTTTTTGAAAGCATTCTAACCCATAACATTTTATTTTAGGTCAAAATGGTCCATCCGTTTATGAAAATCATCAGTCAACTGACGATAAGGAGCTTGAAATGACTTAATAGAATGACACATCATCAGAAAAAATAATTTATATTTTATATAATTTTATAAAACTATTTTTTGACTGATGTATCATCCTGTAAAGTCAATATATTTGTCTATATGACATTGTTATGTCAGTGTGCATTATCATGTAGGTTTCTCACGTCATTTCAAGTCATTTTAACTCAAAATAAAATGTTGAGGGTTCAAATGCATAAAAAAAAGAAAAAAAATGCCAAAATAAAATGTAGGTTTCTCACGTTATTTCAAAACATTTTTAACATCATGCCAATATTTAATATACAACAGGCTATCAATTAGTCTAATAAATAAAATATTAAATCATTTAAGTAAATTTAAGAATTTGAATTCTTGTATCATAAATGAAGTAAATTAAATTGTACATCGATAGTTATTATAAAAAATATTCAATATACCATAATAGTATGGAATTATGTTATATGTATCAGCCCTAATTGGCCTACCATTGAAATGGAATCTGCTTTTTTATTATTGTATATACAATCATTTGTTTACACTAATTTTGGAATTATCTACCCATTTGTTTTACATTATACTAAATCTAACCAAAGCTAATAACACTTATATATCTATCGGTGTTATTACCTAAATATGGTTCTTAGATTTTTTTTTTTATTTCAACAATGTGGTCCTCCTTACTTTATTTTCCAATCTATGGTTGTTTATTGTTCATCTATTTTTCTGGGGTTTTTTTAAATTAAAATATTAAAGACGGTGGGAGAGGAATCCGACTTTAAACAGTGTTTTGTTAATTTCTCGACAAAATATAGTTCAAAGTCAGAGTGTGAGCAATCCGACTTTATTAATTTCTCGACAAAACATTGTTTAAAGTCGGATAGTATTCTATTCGATTTCTGATTTTGAACAGTAAACAACCATAGATTGGGAAATAAAGTGATGAGGACCACATTGTTGGAATAAAAAAAAATCTAAGAACCATATTTAGGTAATAACACCATCTATCTATCTATTTATTATTATATTATTTATAGTCTATGAATTGATATCAACGATGAATCAGATATGAACTCAATTGAGAAATGATTAAAGTATTTTTTATTTTAAATGATGATTAATAATGCATTTTAAGGATGTTTTTATTATTTCACACTTCCGTATAATTTTTAAATAAAATGAACCTAATAAGTAGTTTTAGTGGCACATGGTAAACTATTTCTCTCGATAATTTGGATTTGAATAATATTTTCCGCAGAGAATAAAATAAAAAATAGGTACCTTGAGACGTTCAATAAGTAATTAAACTTTTTTACTTAGGAAACAAATATAAAACTATTAAAATCATATGTAGAATTTTTAACACTCTATCTATAACAATTTATTAAATAATTTTAAAAATTATATTATATAGAATATTTTTATTTATCTGTACAGATGTCATAAATATAATATATATTTTTTGTTTATATAAAAATCATACTATTGATGATAAAAAATATAATATATTTTTTTGTTATATTAAAAAGCTATATTTTCAATTAATATGATTGGTTCAAGTGGTAAACAAGTTGATATAGCTTAAGCAGGTCTCGAGTTCGAGTTCGAGTTCTTGTATATACAAAAAAATTTAATCAAAAAACTTATTCACTGAAGCGCTGATACAGATTAGTCAGAGCTACACCCTGAAAGTTGAGAGAGCAATAAAAAAAACTAAACTATATTTGTGTACAATTTGACCTGTCATTTTAGAATAAAGGGAAACTGTGACACCTATATCATCCGGTCTCAACTATCTTAATTACAATTGGAAACTTTTAACATAATCAACAGCGTTTAATATACAATTCCTAAGATTATTAAAAAAACAGCGTTTAATATGAATCCTTTTCCATTTATCTCAAAAAATCATTTTAATTGAAAAATATTTGTATATAATGCATTTTAAAACATGATTATTATCTCATACACAGGCGGTAGAAATTTTTTTATTTCTATAAGCACCATAATTTTAGGGTTTAAGGTTTTAGTTAAGGTTTAGAGTTTAGTGGTTTTAGTGTAAGAGTTTAGAATTTAGGGTTTATGGTTAAAATTTAGGTTTTAGAGTAACAAGGTTAGGGATTTAACTTTTAACCTATAAACACCAAAATTTTAACCATTGACCCAAAATTCTATCAACAACCTCTAAATTCAAAATTATTACACTTAAACCCCTAAACTTTAAATCCTAAATAGAATCTATAAACCTTAAAACTAAGGCGCTTGTGGAAACATTATTTACACAAGCGCTTGTGCATTACCCTTTAAAATATAGATACAACTTTTCTTAAAAAGAGTATTTATAAATTTAAACGGAATTATATATATGTATTGCTTTTTTTTCTACGTTTTTTCTGTATGTTTTACCATATTCTTCTTTAATATCTTTTTCTTGGTTTGAGAGAACGGATTTCAAATTTCCTTATTTTTGTGCATCTGATACAAGATCCCCTTCGCCTATGAGTTCTTTTTCTTCTTGATTTTGATTCTCTAATCCAATATTTTTTTTCAGTTGGTGCTATTTTTTCATTCGGTGCTATAAGCGGGTCCTTTTTTATTTTCAATAATATTTTTATTAATGTTCTCATTTCCATTAAAATTTAAAAGAAGTAATTTTATTGGTATGATCCATGTTTTAACCTTATACGCATTATATAGCAGCATAAATTTTGGGAAGAACCAAAACTCCAGATTCAATATAGGACGACTTAATATTTCTTCGTTCATTTCCATCCAATCAAAAGGGCTTCCTTTTTGATTGGATGGGTTGCTTTCTTGATCTTGATAAATTGTGAAATAAAAAAGGTCCATTTTATCAATTATTTGATAATTATTAACCACATTCTTAATATTTTTCTTACTCTCGGTACTGGTATCGACCCAGGACTCGATATCGGCCTTATTTCTAAGGCAAAATGAGGAATTCGCCAATTAAAAAACTTTCTATGCGAAAATTTGTATATTAGATTTTATCCTATTTACAGTGTGAGTGAAAAAAAAATATTTTACATAAAAAATATATTGAAAAAATTAATTTAAGTAATGATTATAGTTTGGTTTAAAAAAAGGAATGGTTATAGTAAAGTGGAAAAGAATTTGTGTACAAATTTATTACTTATGTTTTTCTAATTAAATAATAATTTTTATATTTTATTTAAAGAATATATAAAATTATAAAAGATGATAAATATTTTTTAATAATATTAGTTACCATTTTTTAAAAAAATATTAACTAATTTAGTAATTTTTCTAACTAAAATCGAAATTTCAATTGAATATTATTTCATATGTCCCATTAAATTTGTCACTTATTGATTTTTTGGTTCAATTTTTTTTAATTTTGATTCATTATTATTTAAAATTTATTATTGATAAAAATATATATTTTAAAAATCTTCAATCAAGTAATTTTTAAATATATTTTTAAAAATTTTAATATTTAAAATATTTAAAATAATCATGGTAAAAGTTAAAAAAATTATTTTTACAAAGTCAATATAAGATAATTTTAGCAGGAGGGAGGGAATAGTACAATAATGTTCTATGCACCATTGTCGTTGCAACATTCAAGCATCTAAATTTAATTTGGGTTTATCCTATTTACAGTGTGAGTGAAAAAAAAATATTTTACATAAAAAATATATTGAAAAAATTAATTTAAGTAATGATTATAGTTTGGTTTAAAAAAAGGAATGGTTATAGTAAAGTGGAAAAGAATTTGTGTACAAATTTATTACTTATGTTTTTCTAATTAAATAATAATTTTTATATTTTATTTAAAGAATATATAAAATTATAAAAGATGATAAATATTTTTTAATAATATTAGTTACCATTTTTTAAAAAAATATTAACTAATTTAGTAATTTTTCTAACTAAAATCGAAATTTCAATTGAATATTATTTCATATGTCCCATTAAATTTGTCACTTATTGATTTTTTGGTTCAATTTTTTTTAATTTTGATTCATTATTATTTAAAATTTATTATTGATAAAAATATATATTTTAAAAATCTTCAATCAAGTAATTTTTAAATATATTTTTAAAAATTTTAATATTTAAAATATTTAAAATAATCATGGTAAAAGTTAAAAAAATTATTTTTACAAAGTCAATATAAGATAATTTTAGCAGGAGGGAGGGAATAGTACAATAATGTTCTATGCACCATTGTCGTTGCAACATTCAAGCGCCTTAGTTTTAGGATTTAGGGACTTGGTTTAGGGTGTAGGGTTTATGAGTTTAGATGTGGGGTTTAGAATTTAGGGTTTAGGGTTAGGATTTAGGTTTTAGAGGTCATGGTTTAGGTTTTAGGGGTAATATATTGAGTATTTAGATTTTAACCTATAAACCATAAATTCTAACCCTAAACCTTAAATTCTATTCACAGTCACTAAATTCTAAACTACTAAACCTAAACCCCTAAAGCCTACACCATAAATTATATCTCTAAACCCTAAAACTAAGGTGCTTGTGAAAATTTTTATTTTTTACCGTTAGTGTATGAAATAATTATCTATTTAATTTTGTAATTACTTTCATTAAGTGATTTTAGACAAAATTCTCACACACATATTGTGACGTTTTATGATAATATGTGTCTACGTCATAAAATACATTACTTTTTTTGGACAAAATAACTTAAGATTCTTTAATTTTATTTTATTTTATTTTTTATTATTTTGACCCTGTTATTTTCCTTTCTATTTCTATTTCAGTCCACATTTGAATTAATATTAAAATCATCGACAACTACACAAGACATTAGGCCACAATAATTTTTTACTTCCAACATTACTAAGATCCCCAAATATCTAAAGACAACTTCAACAATTACTATACTTTTTACCTAATTCCCTAAATAAATTTGTCCCATCTCTATTTCCCCTTTTTTTTTCACATTATATCTCTAAGAAAAGCCAAGTATAGAGCCCATCTATATAGCACGTGAAAAAGAAACTGTGTTATTACACGTGTCTGATGTTGATATCACCACGTGTTGACTAATTGATAGGAATTTCTCCGTAACGAGTCACAACTACCTAACAGTCTACTGAGTCCTAAAATCCGATCCGTTATTCTAATCAAAGTTTTTTTTATAGGCAATGTTTGATAAATAACAGTTAAAGTTAAAATTCGAGGTTTAAATTAATATTAAAAATTTGATCGGTTAAATTTATTAATTTGAATATTTGGTGATTAGCGGATTGAAATAGTATATTTGGGTGAAACATCTAATTTAAAAAAAAAACTATTAAGAGGAACTTTTTGAAATTAAAGGTTTTGACATAAGACTTATAAAGACCATTTTACTCTTAATAATTATAAAAAATCTCCAAATAACCTAAATTTAACATTTTATTTTAATTCTTCACCCTCACCTATTTACATTGTGACATTTGTAAACTAATACTTAATATTTTTTTCTCACACATTTATATTCGTATTTAAATTTAATAATTAATTAAATTGTATTATAAATAATTATATCAATAATAAATTAATATATAGATCATTCAAATATGTTTAGTAATGTTATATTTAAAAATTATTTTTTATAATCTAATTAATATTAATAGATACAAAATATTGATAACTAATAAACTAATCAAAAACAAGTATCGAATATAATCATATTCTTATATGTCGTTTTGCTTATTTAAATGATCAAACATCTATCAGTTATCAGTTAACTTTATCAAACAGTTTTATACAATCAGCTAATACAATCCGCTAGTCAAATAAGCTAATGCAATCAGCTATCCGCTAATGTAATCTACTATCAACTATTCGCTAATTGCCAAATAGAGCCATAGTATAAAGGTGATTAGATGATTTGAATTCGGGTCTCCTAAGATGAACATCATCCACTTTTCACTGGACCACTTGTTAGGTTCAAATACTACTAATAATTACTATAATTATTATAGGGTAAAACTTTGATACACTGTGTATTTACACTATAAAAACCCAAATCATAAATTCCTAACCCTAACCTTGAAAAACTAAACCCTAAACCTTAAACCCTGTACACTAAATTCTAAACACTAATATTAAATTCTGAACCCTACAACCTTAACCCCTAAACTAAAATCCTAACCCCTAAAACTAAAAGGAACGTGTAAACTAAAGTTTACATGGCCTGTGTATCAAAGTTTTTTCCATTATTCTAACCAAAATTAAATACAATTAATTACTATAATTATTCAAAGCCTCTTAGAAGAATTTTTAAGGGTAAACTACACTAATAGTCTTTGAACTTTTAAGTTGTTTTTAATATGGTCACTAAACATTTAAAGATTACATTGCAGTCAAATTTTAATTCGCATTTACTACGGTGATTGCCATCAATTGCCGTTAAAAAAATATCGAGGTGACGCATTATCATCTTCTTTTCCCCTTTTTTTTCCTCTCATGTTTTTTCCTTCATATCTGCACATTTCTGTTCAGTTTTTTTCTTCCTCTTCAAACATCTATTTTTCCTTCACTCTTTATTTCTTCTCCTTCTCTATCGTCAACTTTTCACGTCAAACTATGCTCTTTAGTTCAGCTTTATAAATCGAAGGGGCAATGCAGTGGCGGATCCTCCTGCTGTTGTGGTCGAAGAACTTCAACAGGATAGTGCTGATGCTGAAGCAAATTCATTGACTTAGCTTAGTTGTTTTAATTCTTTACATATTCAAAAAAATGTTCCATTTAATGATGAATGAGCTCTTAATTGTAAAATTAATTCTAGTTTGGACTGAAACCAATATATTAGATTTGAAAATACACATCTATGACATCCCAAAAACTAGAGGTGATCAAAACTCGATTCGAATAGACTCGGAAAAATTCAAATAAAGTTTGAGTTATGAAATGAGACCTGAATAACTTAGAATTTTTAGTAATTAGTGGATCGATTTTCAAGTTCGAGTTGAGTCCCTCAACTTCGTCTTACATATGTAAATTACATATGAAGAAATATATGTGTATATTGTTTATAGTTATAGAAAGCTTTAAATTGGAACCAATTAGTACCATAACATTATAAATATTTACAATTAAATTTGAACAGAAACTCGAACAACTTGACTCGAAAAAATTTCAAATAAAGTTTAAGTTATAAAATAAGGTCTAAACTAACTTAAAATTTTTCTATTCGGATCGACCGAATACTCATCCCTACCCAAAAGTGAAGATAATAAAATGTTGCAATTATATTATGTTTTTATTATTTTAAGAGTTCATATTGTCGTTTAAGTCTTCAACTGGATTTGTATTGTTATTGTTGTAATATCTTAAAATTCTAAAAATGAATGGTTTCGTATTAGATTTTTGGATTGTAAGGTTGTGCCTTAGATTAAGAATTGTAGAAAAATAAATAAATTAAAATATAAAATTTGAGAAATTTTAAAAATCAATAGATCTTGTTACGTTCTCTAAATGAATATTATATATATATATATATATATATATATATATATATATGTATATAAATTCATTATATTAATCTCGTATTCAAATATTAAGAGCAGTATCTTAATCATTTTTCAATACAGCAAAGGAAACCATGGGCAGTTTTCATTCCAGTTTTGAAACATAACCAAAATACAGCTTTTACAGCCCACAAGATCTCATCTAGGGTTCTGTCTTTGTTCTTTCATTCGTTTCTTCTTACCTGTTCAAGTTTGTCAGTTACTACCGGATTCAATGGCGTGGGATCCAAAGAAAATGGATTTATTAAGGAAGAGTTTTACATCACTGTTTTCAACCTTTTTTAGTTATTAGGGTTTTATGTATCAGTGCTTGTGAATGCAAGTGAGACACTCTTCCATTTTTCATTTTTTTACTAATATATTAGTATTTTTTATATTTCTATTCACATTTTAGGATTTATGTTTGAAGTTTGTGAATATCTTTCATATCCCTCTAATATTCAAGTTTGATATGTCCTTGAAAATATAATATATCTTATGACTGCACCATTATGTATCGATTAATATACTTGTATTCAGGGGTGTAGCTTAGTGAGGACTAGGGGTGGCCATGCCTCCAAAAATAACATATCAAATAAAGTAGTATGAGATAGGGGTGTGCATTTTCGGTTTCGAATAAGATCTGACCAAGAATAACCAAATATCTAATTTTTAGGTTGATAAATCGTAATCCGTAATCGATCCAAAGAAATTGAATATTAACATTATATAAATAATAGTAATTGTAATAGTAAAAAAGTAATAATAATAACGAGACGACGATGATTTTCATCATCTAAAGATAATAATAATCAGGGACAGAGTCATGATTAAATTATGAGGGGGCAAGTTAATTAATTTTAAATTAGTAGGATTATAAAAAGTAACCAAATCATAAAAATTAAGGAAATTAATATTTAATTTCACTAATTTTAAAATTGAAGCGTCTTAAAAAGTAATTAAACTAGAAAAATGATGGGTCAAAGCTAAATTTCAGTAATTTTAACTTAGAGGGTCTTAGAAATTAATACACCATTTTTTTTGGGAGGGGCAAAGACTTGATTGCCAAAATTTTAAAACTATCAATGGCCTAAAAACAATTAACTCGTTCAAAGTTTGGGGGGGCAATTGCCCCTCTCACCCTAAATTCGGCTCCGTCCCTGATAATAATGGTGAAAATAATTTAAATATATATAATAGAAAATATATTATATAATAATAAATATTAGTATATTAATAAAAATATATTAAAAATAAAAGTTATGATAACAAATAAACAATGCAATAAATAAATAAACTAAGAAAAATAAAATAAATATGATAAGGAATCAAATTGAATAAAAACATAACTTAAAAGGGTCAAAATAGTAAGTAATTATTCGAAAGTAGACTACAGTTAAAAGAGGAATGACCAAAATAACAATTAATCTCAATATAAAAAAAGGTACTTTATTTTTTCCGGACTTTAGGATAATTCAAAACTCAAAACATTTTGATCTGTATCCAATCTGATCATTCAATTTTTTTCTTGGATATACGATCAAAATTATAAAAAAATTAAAAAACAAATCGGATATCTAAATTTCCGGACTAGATCATTAAATAAACGAATCAGAATTCTTAGATCGAATTAGGTGGGAATTGGGTGGGAAATATCCAAAAACCGTAGGGATCCGAATTGACGGGATGGGAAATAATCAAAACCTTCACCACGGGGACGGGGAAAGTTTTATCATCGAAGCTCAAATGGGGATGGGGACTGAGATTGCTATATCCGGATCACGGGGATAACCGAACTGTCACTGTATAAATAACTACGGGGATCCCCAAAAAATATCACAAGGATCCTCGATATTTTACAAAAATTTTAAAATATATATAATTAACTCTCATTTACATGTATACCTACCTATTTTATTATCAACATTCTAGTCCATCAAGATATTTGTGTCTTTTGTTTAATCCTTATTAAGTTTGGGTGACCTCCCTTGTAATTTACTATTTTTTGTTAATTAAGAGTATATAGTCTATTTATCTCCCTATTTTTGCCGTTCATTTTACACAAAAACCTTGTTCCCTTCAATCGTATGTTTAAGTGTATTGAGTATATGACCTGTAAATTGAAATCGACCATATATTTTGGTTAGTAAAATAGTAAATTTTGTTTAACTTTTAGGGATGAGGATTCCCCGAAAAACGTGGGGATCCGATGGGTGTGAGTATAGGGACGAAAAATTCACCGAAGCATGTAATTAGGATTACCCAAAATTGTACCTGCAAGTTGTAACACCCTCAACATATATTTAATATTCGAATACACATTAAAGATGTTACTAACTGATTTTCAGACTTGTAACTTTTTTTTTACAAAGTAGTTCAGTGGTTGGCCCTTTCTCAGTTTTCAAACAAAACTATATCTAACAACCGTAGCTAGTTTTGACCCTGAATTGGTTTGTAAAATACTTTAAGTAGTTATTAAAATGAGAATATAATTTAGGGTGAAAACTATGTATGCTGCCTAGACCCTTTCTTGGTTTTAAAATCACCCAACGATAAATGACTAACTAAGTTTAAAACCGTTTAAATCATCTTTTCTAATATTTTTAATTCTTCAAGCTAAGTCATGATGATAGGTCATACGGAATGACTACTTATTTAATATTTATACATGCCCCACTAGATTAGGATGTAGTGATACTTACTGATAATACAGGCTAACTTGATTCAATGATGTGCAGCTCCTCCTCTGCTATCTAATCCGAAGTACCTACGTGTGTACAAAACACACGTTAATTATAACTTAATGAGGCATAATCATAACAATATAAAAAAATGATTATAAATAACTCAGTTCTACGAAATGACCAACGATTTCCAATTGTAGTTGACAACAGTTTATCGTGTATAGAACTATTTTACTTGTATAGATCATTTAACCAATATAATATTCAAATCATAGGATTCAATCTGTCTTTCAGTCTTGTGTACATTAAGCTTTTTAGCTTAACTACTTGCATAAATGTATTTCAAGTATTATAGCCAAAGTATAAAATCATGCCATCTGTTATGCGAGAATAATCATGTATCATGATTATCTTAAGAATAATGTCATCATTGTTCTATATTCATCAGGTATTCACATGCATAGTAATTTATTTAACATAAACATCCTTTCAATATGATTCATATCATCTATCAACTTTGTCATAAAATCATGATATCAATGGTTCATGATTATCAAGTAGTCATGATTTCATCATGCAATCATTTGCATATCATATCCTTTAACATAGCCATTCTCTTATCATGCAATCATTTGTATATCATTTCCTTTATCATAGTCATACTTTCATCATGCCATAATGTGCATATCATTTCCTTTATCATAGTTATACTTTCATCATACAATATTATGTATATCATTTCCTTTATCATAGCCCAAAGTACAAAATTATGTGATGTCATGGTACCAGAGTCATCATGACACCATAGTGTCTACGACGCCTTAGCGTCTGCATCGCCGAAGCGACTGAGATGAGTACGTACTCGAGGACACTCTTTGCTCCTCATATAATCGCACTTTCTATGCTATGTAACACCGTAGTGTTTGAACTGACTCCGTAGAGCCTTTCCTGACTCCGTAGAACCTTTCCTGCACCGTAGTGCTTTCACCCAGCTGCTAGGACTCTATGGATATCCAACTATACCAAGGATTTTCATGTGAATCTATGGTATACGATTCCGACACCGTAGTGTCTACAACACCGTAGCGTTTGATGGTGAGTACGTACTCGAGGACGCTCTTTACTCCTCGCACAACACCTTAGTGTTTTTCTCAGCACCGAAGTGCCTACATTATCTCAGCACCCGAAGTGCCTATATTAGGACGCAGCTGCTAAGTGACTCTATGGATATCCAATTATACCAAAGACTCTCACACTAGTACTTGGGCATAGCAGTGTAATAATTAGTTATTCAATATCCAATCCTTGAGTAATATCATGCATTATTCGATAATGGGCAGTTCATACTCAAATATCTAAAATCTGATTTATCTTAGATAAATCATTATGCCATATCCGTGTATCACATATGCCATTTAATATTTCATGCCATTTACAAAATTTTGATCAACATAAATTTTCATTAATATTAATGTCGACTTCTCGCAAGTCTCTCTCATGTCATATATATATATAATAAATAAAAATGCACTCATTCATTTCACATACATAATAAATAAGTAAGAATGCGCTCACCTGGGCCATTTTTTAGCATGCCTCACTAAATTCTATTCGATCTTTCCCTTTATAAAACCTCGAACCTTCTTTGATTCGAACTTGACTTGATTAATCACATGAATGTAAACAACATTTGTTAGATTCAAATCTACCAATTTCTCAAACATGCTATCAAATCTAATCATTCGAATATACAAATTTACTCTTTCCTTCCTTATGTTGTCCAAAACTCATTTTGGTCCTTAATAACCATTTAGAACTTCCATTAACCCTTTTCAAGCTTACTAATTAACCTTAGATACAAAATGTATCAATTCTCATTTTCTGGCAGATTGCACTACTTCCAAAGAAATATTTATATAAAATAATCTACAACTCGAAATTTGATTCCATTTGTTCTGAAAGAAACTAGATTCAATAAGCTTTTTAACCATATAAATTAATATCCCAAATTCAACTTGTATGATTTATGGCAAATTTTCAAAGTCAATTACAATGCTGGAATTAGTAACAGACTGGTGCTCTGTTTTTTGACCTTTCGTCACTTAAAAATTCATATCTTTTGACTCGAAACTCGAAATCAGTTTTCGTTTGTTGGAAACGAAACTAGATGAACAAATCTTTATATTGGTATAAAATTCACCATATAACCATTTTTGTAGAATTTAAGGTGAATTTTCAAACTTGCCGCCATAATCCAGTTTTCTACACAGCTTCTATAATTAACTTCAACTTTTATACTAACATCTCCTTACTTCTCTACTTTTCAATTTAGTCCCAGTATTTGCTTTAAACCACCAACTTATCACATTCTTCATCAAATAATTATTCACAATAGTTCCCTCTAATTTTCCTTCTTTATCGAATGGTCACTAATAATGCAAAGGTAAGGATCCAAATTTCTTAACTTTGCAAATTAGTCCTTAATTCAACATTACCACCTTAATTCCTTCATTACAACTAAAATTCAGATTTAGTCCTTATCCAAAACCTCATTTCCGAATTGGTCACTTAACTTTGATAAATTGTCAAAATGTTCACTAATTCAATTTAACATCGGTTTAGCATTCTAACATCAATTCCACATCTCCAACGTCCTTAATAATATAAATACACACCAATTTCATACAAATTCAGATTTGGTCCTCTAACTTTTAAGATTGCCGAATTGGTCCCTATCAAAATAACTTAGGGTCTTACTTCCAAACAACAAATCAAGCTTACTAAATCATTAATTCAACATCATAAACCCTAAATTAAACTTGAATCCATAAACCCTAATCATCTTCATAATAATCAAAACATGTAGAACTTAAATCCCAACTTCAATATCATGATTTTAACATCATACTAGCTTGATTTCAACTTGAATTCAATCATGGAATCATACAATCTCAAAAACCCCAATTTGATCTATAAACCCTAATTTCTTTCTCATGTAAATTCTCATCAATCAAGCATGGATTCCATGAATTATTGATATCAAAAGATAGAGCTTGAAGAGTAGAACAACTTTGTAGTTGAAGAGATTACTTGAAAATCAAGTTTCGGGGCTTGAATCGAGCTTGAAAAAATTTTCTCTTTCTTTCCCTAGCATCTCATGTTTTTGGCTGGAAAAGATGAATTGTTCTTTTCACTATTATTATACACATGTGACTATTAAATGAATATTAAATTCATTTAATAGTGAAATTATAATTTTGCCATTAAAATCTAACGGTTGAGATTAATCTTATCATCAATCAAGGGCCAAGGTTAAATCTCCCATTTCCTCTTTCCAAAATTACCCTTATAACTTTTTAAATATTTCAAAAATGCCATTGGGGCAAAATGACGAATTTGCCATCCAACTAGTTTTTATTTACTAGTTTGCCATTCTTGTAAAAATTCAACTAAATCTAGTTGGAATCCAACCAACTATAATAAAATATTTATAAAATAGTATTTTATGACTTTTCCATGGCTTTTGGATCAGCCTCTAAAATTTCAGTTCGATCCCATAAAATACTTCTACTGCGATTTTACCTTTTCCGAGCTATTAGATTTGTTCCAAAAATTATATATTTCCATATTTGGGAAATAAACTCTATTATTCCATAAAAACTTCCTTTTCCAAGGACTTAGACTGAATTTTCCTAACTCAGTCTATTATTCCGATAATTATCGAAAAACTTCATAGAATAAAATTTCTCTTAGAATTCCTTTATCGATAATCCATGCGAATTTTCTCTACTCTTACTGAGTCCAAAATATCGATCAGAAACACTTTTATGGGACCTTCCTAGAGGTCACCCATCCTAATATTTCCATGGCCTGAGCACACTTAACTTTACAATTCAATCGAAATTTGATATCTTATACTGCATTTTTATTCCCGTAATCTATATCAGATTTTTTCTCCAAATATACATAAAATAATATGTTATAACTCTTCCAAAGTTTATGGAATCATCTCTGAAATTTTAGTTTGATCCGATTTACCAATAAATGCCGAGAATTTTATCGGTTACTAAATAAATTTCTTAATCAAAATAAATCATAGGATTCATCCTGAATCGAACTAAAATACTTCCAACACTTGGAAATGACTTTTATAACCTTTCTTTATCATATGGTAAAATTTCATAATTTTCCAGTTCGATCCGGGTATCAGAATTCCACTTAAACTTTGACTGCGATTTCCCCATAATCGAAATATCGGATCAAACTAGTAATTCTACATTCGGTCCACACCAACACGTGTTTTATCTATTTATGTAATAAAACACCTAACTTTTTAAGAAATTACAACTTTGGTCCTTCAACTTTTCACATTTCGACTTGTACCACCCAAATTTTAAAAACTTATCATTTTGGTCACTAAACTTTAACCTTAAATTCCCTTTTTAATTTCCTTTTCATATTTTGAATTTTGCATTTTTATCATTTTAGTCACTAAATAAGATTTTAAGCAATTACCTAATGACCCTTAAACAGTATTGTAAATTTTGGGGTATTACACATGTGTTGAGGACGGAGTGAGAAATGCAAAACCGTCCCCGAACCGACCGATTCCCACCCCTAGATCAATTTTTTTGCACAACCCTAATATGAGATATAAAAATATAAATAAAGTAATTAACATTGGCATTAAAAGTTTAATTACGTATAGGACTTAAGTCCCAAAAAATATATTGGTTATAAATAAAGGTAATCTTGAAGAACTAAAAGAGACTTAAAAATTAATTAAATCAGAAAAAAATGATATATAATTATTTAATTTTATTGATTTCAAATATTTTTAAGAACTTAAAATAAAATAAATTAAAAAGTTAGGGGACAAAACATAGTTTTATTGATTTTAAAACTAAAATGACCTAAAGAATAATTAGTAAGAAAATTTTTTTGGGGCCTGGCCCCAACATCAATGTAACTCTGTCCCTACCCAAATTCATTGACTCCAGTCGGTCCAAACGAAAAACCCAATTGAAGGGGAAAAAGAGGAGCTAACCAACTTTCCCTAGCTAACAAGTGTACCTTTCTTTTTTATCTACCAATCCAATTGGCAGGTACGGAGGGACATGGTCCGGGAGGGCGGCATGCCCCAACTCAAAAATAAATTACTCTTCGTGTCCCATTTAATACGTTCATTATTAACTCTTTAAAAATTATTTTTTAATTATAATTATTTTAAATATTTTAATTAATTAATTTTTTAAAATATATATTTTAAATTATTTGATTGAAGGTTTTTAAATATTTTTTTATATTTTTATCAATAATAAATTTAAAGTAATAATGTATCAAAGTTAAAAAAAATTGACTAAAAAAAGTCAATATTAAACATATTAAATAGGACGGAGAGAGTATGTTTTTTCTTTATAATGTATAATCTATTTTAAAAATAAATTATTTATACATTTATTTTTTCATTTTTTTAAATATTTAAATTTATATTCTAACTCTAAATCTTGGCTCATTCCGGTAATTGTAATGGTAACAGTAACGGTAATGGTAGCTAACATGGAGTGGCTTGACCTAAACTTGAGGTCAGGTCGGTCCAATATCGACTGCCGATTTCAACTTTTAGTTAATTTTGTGCCCGAAAATTAAAATATGTAGGGGTTAATAAAAAATATATGTAGGGTTATTGACCTAGACGTTTAATCCATCCTTTTAAGAAAAAAATTTGCGGGAAAAAAGTCATAGGTTAAAAATTACCTTTTATTTCTAATTTTTTTAAATATGATCCATAGCAATATACGTTTAATTTTTAACTTTTTTAATAAAATCCACGTACATTTTATAGATAAAACTTTTAGAACTTGAATCTCTTAAAAAATAACATTCCTTTTTTATTTGGACCATTCTTTGCATTCAATTATCTTTTACTTTTTTTTTGAAATAGGAGCCGAATTTTATTAAAGATAAGAAAAAGTACAATAAAATACACTTCAAACATAAGTGAAAATATGAAAACATGAAAAAGAGACCATTTTCATTTTGAAAGAATCTCTTAAAAAACAAACATTCCTTTTTCATTTGGATCATTCATTGAATTTAATTATCTTTTACTTTTTTGAAATAGGAGTCAAATTTCATTAAAGATAAAAAGGTATAATAAAACGCACCCCAAACATAAAGAGAAATTTGGAAACTATAATCACCAAGAACTTATAAAGAAAAAAATAAAATATGTAACCTAAAGGGCATGAATAAAAACAAAACATTCCCTTGAACATGACCATCAACTTCCTTGGAAACCGATCAACTATCTTCAAAATCTCATCGTCTCTATCCAACTAGATGCTTAGAAGAGGTGTTGGGCAACATCAATCTTGCATATCTACTCCGTTAATAGTTTTGACTACATCGATAAAATGTTACAAAAGAAAATCTAACCATACTAGACCGTCAACCTTTACTGATCATGGATGCGAACCATGACTGTCGACATTTCCTGATTAGGGATGTGCGCCATGATGATCGCTACACGAACGCAAAACTACCACAAAAGTATATGAGAATCGTGTCACAATGCAGAGAAAATCGTGTCACAAGACAGGTGAAACAAACACAACAAGATGTGTAAAAATGAGAAACCCAAGACACAAGAGATTCTTATTGAGAACTAAAAAAATAAGAAAGATCACCAACGGTCGGCAACCAGCACAAAACTAGTGTCGCCACCGACAAAAAAAATTAAGAAAAACAATGGTAGAGAAAAAAGATAGTAATAATTATCTTATATTTTTAATAACTTATAATGAGAGTTTAAGTAATTGTTTTATAAATAGAATGGTCTTGGTTGGCAATTAACGGATAGTTGATAGTGGATTACATTAGCTGATAGCTTATGGTAGATTGCATTAATTGATTTGACTAGCATATTGCATTGGTTGGTTGTATAAAAATGTTTGGTAAAATTAATTGATAGCTGATAGTTGTTTGATTATTTGAACAAACAAAATGATATATTTAGACATGATTGTATTCAATACTTGTTTGAATAATTTAGGCATAATGTCAAAAGTAGCCCCCAACGTTTGACCTTTTGGTCACTTTAGCCCATATTCTTTTTTTTTTGTGCAAGCAACCACCTAACGTTTCATTTTTGTTTAATTTTCACCCTCGTTGGATGGAAACCGTTAGTCGCATGTCTGCATGGCATGGGCAGATGACGTGGTACTTTACTGATGTGGCATCGTGATTTTTTTTAAAAATAATTGTTTTTTATATTAATTTCTAACCAATCAGACGATGCCATGTGGCTGATTGGTTCTAAGGCATAAGAAAGAAGCAAAATTCAATAGTTATGCTGAGGGGATTCGGGATGGAAAACCTAACACACAGCCATCAAGCCAACCTACTATGTTGTTATTTTTTCACCACTTATTTTATTTATTCATTACTTTATTTGTTTGAAAGTGAAAAAATATTCATTAAAATATTTACTAATATACCCTAAACCCTAAAAATAAACCCTAAACCCTAAATATCAAAACACTAAAAACCTAAACACATAAACCCTAAAACCAAAATCCTAAAGACATAAAACACTAAACCCTAAACACTAAGCCTTAAAACCCTAAATCCTAAACCATAAACACTAAACCTTAACCATAAATCATAAACTCTAAACTATAAACCTTAAACCCTAAACCTAATACTCTAAACTTAAATTTATGGTTTAGGGGTTAGGTTTTAGGGTTTTAGGAATTAGGGTTTATGATTTGAAGTTTAGGGTTTAGGGTTTTATATGTTTAAGGTTTTAGTTTTAGGGGTTTAGGTTTTTAGTGTTTTGATATTTAGGGTGCAATTTTTAGGGGTTGGGCTTTAGTTTTTAGGGGTTGGGCTTTAGTTTTTAGGGTTTAGGGTTTTATGTGTGTTTTGTTTTTAGGGTTTAAGGTTTAGGGGTTTAGTGGTTTAGGTTTTTAGTGTTTTGATATTTAGGGTTTAAGGTTTAGTTTTTTTAGGTTTTAGGTTTAATGGTTTATGCTTTAGTTTTTAGGGTTTAGTTTTTTAAGGTTTAGGTTTAGGATATATTAGTGAATATTTTAATGAATATTTCTTCACTTTCAAACAATAAAGTAATGAATAAATAAAATAAATAGTGAAAAAACAATAACATAGTAGGTTGGCATAGTGGTTGTGTGTTGGGTCTTCCAACCTGGCGACCCAGGTTTGAATCCTCCTAGCACAACTATTGAATTTTGCTTCTTTCTTATGCCTTAGAACCAATTAGCCAATCAGATGCCATGTGTCATCATACGATGGTGCCACGTGGCATCATTTGATTGGTTAGAAAATAATATAAAATAATTATTTTTTTTAAAAAAAATCACGATGCCACGTCAGCCTCAGACGTTAACCGTTAGTTGACTAACGGTTTCCATCCAAAAAGGGTGAAAATTGAACAAAAATGAAACGTTAGGTGGTTGTTTGCACCAAAAAAAAGAATAGGGGCTAAAGTGACCAAAAGGTCAAACGTTGGGGGCTATTTTTGACATTATGCCAATAGTTTATTAGTTACCAATATTTTGTATCTATTAATATTAATTATATTATGAAAATTAAATTTTTAATATAATATTACTAAGCGTATTTGAAGGATATATATATTAATTTTTTATTTATGAAATTGTCTTTTTAATTTTATTTCATTAATTATTAAATTTAGATATATATATATATATTAATTTCTTATTTATGAAATTGTCTTTTTAATTTAATTAGTTATCCAAATTTAGGTTATTTAGAGAAATTTTTTGTAATTATCAAGGACAAAATAGTATTTACAACTATTATATTCAATCTTCCAACCCAAAAAGTTTATTTTATAACCTTTTTCAATTTGAGAGATTTCACCCCAATCCTATGTTTACGAAACATCAAAATTAATAGATTTGACTGGTCAAACAATTTAAACCTTAAATTTTAGGTCAAAAAATTGTTTACTAAACATGCCTTATGCTTCCCAATTTTAGCATGTTCCTAAAATTAGTTTATGGATCTACGGGGCATGTATATAATTCACAATAATGGATAGATTCAACAAAGGACGTAATCTCATCAGGAGTGGTATATTCTTTAATATTTTGGGCTGTTATTAAATAAAAATTTTGATACACAAGTTGTGTAAATTTTCCTTTTAATTTTAGGGGTAAGAATTTTGTTTAGGGTTTAGAGTCTAATCGTTTATGTTTTAGGGTTTATAATTTAAGGTTAGTGTTTAGATTTCAGAGTTTAATATTAAAAATTTAGGATTTGAATTTTATAATGTAAATATACAAACTTATGTAAAATAAATTTGACACAAATCTGTGTATCAAAATATAACTCTGCTATTAATTTTAAAATTATATAAATTAATTGTTGACATTTATTTTTTAAATACATCTTTTAAGTCCCAATAGTTTAGAAACTAAGCAAATTAAATATTGGTTTCTTATTTTTTGGTTTTTACTCCTTTTTAGGTCTCTATTAATTTAAAATTAAATAAATTAAACCTTAACTCTAATTTTTAAGTTTTAAATTTATAGCTTAATAATTTCGATTTCAAAACTCTTACGTATTCTAAATTCATCATCTTATTATATCTTCTTCAACTTTACTCTGTGCTAAACTCTGCAAATTTATTATTTGTAAACTCTGCAAATTCTTCATCTTAATATGAATGGAACATGTAATGGCGCTTATGGCTATGCAACGTGTGGGGAGTAATTCTGAATATTAAAGGTAAATGGTTAATTGATTTTTCAAAATCAATCGATGTTTGCTCGACTCTTGAAGCTGAACTTTGGGTTATTTACTTATTTACGAGGGGATTCTGCAACTTTAGAACGTAGGGGAACATCGAGTTTTGGTGGAAGTAGACAACTTGGAGGCTGCTCATTTATTTCAGAAGAACAAACTTTTGAATTGTCCTCTGGATATGGTGTTATCACTTTTACATGATGATTGTACAACTTAAAGAGCTATACTGTTTGTTTGATTTAATTCACTCTCTTTATTCATAAAATAAATTCAAGTTTTTTTTTTTATTCTCTTGTATACAAAATGATGATTTAAATTCCCATTCTTCTAGTTTCCACGGTTATTATTAAACAACAATTTTCAACGACGAAGATCATCAGTTATTTCCTGATATAAACAGGTTGCACATCTCAAGTCACTATGACCAATAATTCTATGAACGTAAAAGTTTCACATCTTTCCCTACCAATTTGAAAAGCACCATATCAAAGCAAGGGTTTAGTGATGTCCAGTTCCACCGGCAGCTGCATAAATGTTAAGTCCTCAAAAGATGTACTTTTCATGCATATATTGCCATAATATTATTTGACTTTAGGTACATATTAGTCTATTTTGCTAGTAGTTTCATGCATTTGCATCTAAGAGTTGATAAATGTATAGTTTTTACTGTTAGAGTGAAGGGGTGTTTTTCTTATTGTGGTGTGCAGGATCGGCATGACTGGAGCAAGTGGTCGCATGAAGGAAATGCCGAGCGCAGTTGACAAAAGCAGGAAGGATGCCAAATATGGTTGGCCAGAAAAGAGGAAAAATGCCAAACATGGTTGGCAAAAGAAGGGAGAAGAATGTCAAGCTTGGTTGGCAAAAGAATGAAGGATGATGACTTCAGCCCTAGTTACTATAACGCGAGGATGCCGCATCCAAAGAGTTTAGAGCTGGAAATTCGAGAATCTACCCTAAACTTAATTAGGGCTTTGCCAACGCCTATATAAAGGAGTTCAAGAATGAGCCATGGAGAGCTGAAGCCGCTAGGAGAAGAGAATGGTAAAAGCAACCAGGGCAATTTTGCCGAGAGCTCTGGATCCATTGAAGGGCTGCATCGAAAGAACTCCTTCTTTGTTTTTTATCTCTTGAATTTATTTCTGGTTTTTGCGATGATGAATCAAAACGATGATTTGTTGTTGATTTCCCCAGCCATGAACTAATCTTTTACATTGACTAGGGGTGTTTGCGATGATGAATCAAAACGATGATTTGTTGTTGATTTCCCCAGCCATGAACTAATCTTTTACATTGACTAGGGGTGTTTGCGATGAACGCTTAGTTTTTTCATCTTTTAATAATTACATGCTTCGGCATTATTTTCTATTTTGCATGTGCTTACATTTTATCTATTTTATGTATACGACAGTTTACATTGAATGCTCGTTATCCTCTAATATCTTAACGGACTTAGGAGATAAGGATTAATTGTCAAATACTAAGGACAGAAACTTCGACAGAAGATATTCAAGTAGATAAAACTTACACCTGAAGTGAATCTACCCCTTAAGAGTAAAGATTGAAACTTTACAAAGTTAATTGTTTGATTATAGACATATAAGTGTTGAAAGTAATTAACTTAGGGTATTGTCATCGACAGAGGCAATACCAACTTAAAATCTGCTCGACAATAAAATCAAAGTTTAATGTTATTAATTGATGTTTGTACTAGCGTGAAATCCAAACATCTCTTGCCAAGCCTTTCAATCATCATTACACCAGTTGTTTGCCAAACTACCTAGACCTTTACTTTAGTTTCATTTATCATTTTAATTTCTGTAGTTCTTTTATTTTCCTCGTTCTCTCAATCAATTGCCATCACCTTTATTTTTCAGTTCACAATTATTAATTGTGGCAATTAATTTCTGGACAATCTCTATGGAGACGAAACTCAACTCACTACTTTATTACTTGCTGACCGTGTATACTTGCACGCAAAAAGGCATATCCTTGACATTATTTCATGAATTGACAAACATAATACTTAATCTTTTACCATGCGATATTTCGTCGACAATAAATCTTCCAAATTGTTGTCCAACTCAACACAAGCACCCACATGTTGAATAGAAATTATCTGTCATTTTTTGTGTCCCTATGTTTGTCCCACTACTAAAAAAACGAGTTCAAAGTTTATATTTTAAAGTGTAGGGTTTAGTTTTTAGAGTTATAAAATAAAATTTAATTTTTTAGTATTAGAACATACATAGGAACACAAAAAAAAACAGATAATTTTCCCCCGCATTTTAACCCACTTTCTCTAAGATTCTCGGATTTAAACAGTGAACGAGCAATGGTTGTTTATTAAAAGTCCATGCTGAACCATCAATAACCCTATGCCATTTACAGATTCTAACTTGATTAAAGTCAGATTTTTATCAATAACTCGTCCAGTGGCGGAGCTAAAATTTTCATATAGTGGGGTCAGTGTAGAGTACGAGGTATGAAGGATTCTCATGCTAGTACAATAACTATTGCGTCAATTCTAATATTTCCTATAAATTTTTTTAAAAATTCTATATTAGCTCAATAAAAACTCATGTTCTAACAAATTAAGTGGGGTCAATTAAACCCCAAATAGTAGATCCGCCCATGAGCTCGTTACTCGTAGTTTCCCTTGTTTAGCGGACAAAAATCCTCTACCCTTTTCGGTGTCCATTTTTAAGCCCCATAATTTTTTAAACCATAATCTTAGAGCCTAACCCTAAACTTAATTTTTATTATGAGACACAAATAGGGACACTAGAAAGAGGCAAATGATTTCTATTCTTGTGTTAGTAAAGATGCAACATGATTTCATATTTAGTTGGAATTTAATGTAACTATTACCACAAAAAATAAAATGTATATATAACAAACGAAAATTAAAAAAATCTGACCTCATAATTAAAATTAAATAAACAATTTAATTTAATTTAAATTAATTTTTTATTTATTTAAAAAGTAAAAGTAGATATAGAAAAAAGAAAATAAAAATTATATCAATTTAGGAGATTAAAGACCGTTAATGAAAAAATTATATTATAAGCCTTTCGTATCACATTATCCATAATTTTAACTAATAAAATTGATTTATTTTATTAATTTTTTCATGTCATTAATTTCTCTGGTTAATGAATAGCTTTACAGAAAGTAAAAAAGAAGAAGCAAAAGATAGAAACAAAATATAAAGAAGATCCACCACACGAAGGTTTATAATTTGAAATTGGAAATGACTAAAGAGGTAACAAATTTATTTTTAAGGGAATTAAATTTCCTTAATTTAGAAATTGAAAAAAAATTAAAGACCAATGTTCAATTTACTTAATTTTAATTTTCTTTTTTAAAACCTAAGAAGTGTTTGAAAAAATAGGGTTAGATCCATCTCACCCTCTAATCTTTATGGCTCCATCCATGTGCTGAGATCCCTAAATCTTAATTTAATTCAAAGTTCTGAAAATGTTTTATAATAATATATTTAAAAAAATTAATTATCAATTAATCTAGTAAAGTGAGACGTTAGACCATGAAATTAGAGTAAAAAGTTGAATTTTGACATTGTAAATAAAATCAATTAGGTTAGTACAATCAGTCTATTAATGAATTGGGTTCTCACCGACGAATAGAGGATGACAGATGTCGAACGGTGAGGTACACGATGCTTGAGCGGTAAACGATAAACCACCAACTTGTGGGAGATGTCGGACGGTGAGAGATATGTGCTTTAGAAGTTTGATTGAAAGAAACTAAAACTTTAGATTTTCAGAAAAATTCAGAAATTAAAAATATAAAAAATAGGCCACATGTCATGTTATGATTGGATGACAATTTTTTTTTAACCATCATTGACAGAAAAACTCTAAATGAGTCACGAAATAAAACATTAGACACATTTAACCTAAAATATAGTTCAGACATCTATCTAAAAAAACTATAACTTGAACATTTATTTAATTGTTAAGCCTATCAACTATTATACAAAAAATAACGTTCTTTTAAATAGTCTCAGTATATGTTCTTACATAAAAAAAACAATTATTATATTTTAAGAAAATTTTAAATTAAATTTTAAATATTTTAATTTGTGACGTGGTCAAATTTTATCAGTTGCGTCACAAAAATAAACTTATATGACGCAAAGCAACGGGAGGCGGGAGCCTTGGCCTTTATCTACTTAAAGTAGTAAAATAAGAATTAATAATTCATTTGTCTGGTGGAATGATAAGCTATGTTCTTTAAACAAGATTATTTGTTCGAATTCTGATGTTACGGATAAAAAAAATAGATTGTGAGGATTACCCCTATAATAAACATATATAAAATTTGATCTGAATTAATCTGTCAATAAATCGGATACATGTAATTAAATTAAAAAAATAAGTAAATAAGAAGGAAGAGAAATGGAATAGCGAATATGCCTGCGTGGGGGCGCAGAATCTCAGCCGTCAAGAGTCCAAATTCCAAAACAATGGTGTCTACAAACTACAAACGCTGCCCGTCTTTACGTATTTCCAATTCCAGGGACCAATCAAAGCTAATGGACGCCTCCATATCCCAGCAGGCAGCAAAGCAAACACAGAACTTACCTTCTTCTCATTCTTATTCTTCTTCATCTTCCCTTTTCTTCTTAATCATTGCCCCCTCCATTCCTTCTTCAAACCCCAAAAAACCAATACAACTTCATATCTGTCGTCCCTCTGCTTCTCTCTCGGGTATACCCTTTTTCATTCCTCGTTTTTCTTTCTTTTTTGGGTGGAAATTTTTGAAGATTGTGTTGCTTTTGATTGCGTGAGCTATAAAATGGTTTGCTCTTTGTTTGGGTTATTTCAGATATGGATGTAATAAGCAGTCCTGGCTTGTACCCTCTGCACCGTTGTAAAACTCTGCATCTGGTTTGTCAATGATACTTGCTGAGATTTGGAATTAGAATTGATAGGTTTTAAACATGGGATTTTGTTTTTTTTTTAATGCAGGTGAGGCATGCTCAAGGAGTTCATAATGTCAAAGGGGATAAAGATTTCTCCAATTATTTATATGAAGAACTTTTCGATGCCCATCTCACGCCTCTTGGTTGGCAACAGGTTTGTTTGTAGGAATGTCAATGAAGATTCATTGGTTAAAATATTATTATTATTATTATTATTATTATTATTATTATAGCAATTGGGTTTATTTGGAATTCACTAAAAAAATCTGAATTTGTGTTTGTTTCTTTGGTAAAACTGTAGAGGGCAGAATAATGATATAGTTCATTGTATGTGTAAAAATCTTACAACAGGTTGATAATCTGCGCAAGCATGTTCATGAAACTGGGCTTTCTAAGAAAATTGAATTGGTCATTGTTTCCCCTTTGCTCAGGTATAGAACTTTTCAATTAGTTTGCTTCTTTCTCATGATTTTGTTTTTCTTTCCTTTTCGTCTCCCTTCTTTTTCATTTTACTTGTATTACTTCTACAAAAGAAAAAAAATGGTGTATATATATGTATATACTCACATTTTCTTTAGTTAGTGTACAAAAGAGACTGAAGTCTGAGATTGTTGAAGTGGTTATGGATGCTGGATTTGAATCCCAAACCTAACTACTTGAACCACCAAAGCTAAGCTAAGCGCCAGGATCATATATGTAATGGTGTTTGCCTAGCTTTATCATGTTTTCTGTACCTATTTTAATTAGTGAACCCCATTTCTTCCTTGTTGCAGTGTTGCCTTTATGATTCACCAATGTTTTATGATAGCTATAGAATTTGAAGTTTATGGCTAACTTTGAAGATCAGAAATAGAGAAAGGAACTTATCCATAGGAAAACTCAAAACAACCAATAAATTCCATTTAAGAATCACAGTTAATATGTTTAGTGCTGAGTGTTCATCGCTTTCAAAATGGATACACTTGGCGTTGCTTTTGTTAATGAAGGAATACTTTATTTTTAGATTTTAGATTTTACTCAGTTCTTGTGCTAAAGCTGTCGGGGAATAATGGATTTTAGAAATTTTGGCATATTAGGACTTTGCAAACTGCAGTAGGAGTCTTTGGTGGTGAAGGATATAAAGATGGGATAAATGTACCTCCATTGATGGTAGAAAATGCAGGGGAAAGTAATCGTCCTGCAATTTCAAGTTTGGATTTCCCGCCATTTGTGGCTGTTGAACTTTGTCGAGAACATTTGGCACATCGTTGAACCTCTAAAAGAACTAACTAAACCCCTTTATGGATTTTACTCATTATCTTTAGTGTGTATGTAGGTTCCTCCCTTTTTCTATGATAAAAAAGTTTGCCAAAATTTTTGGTTTTTGATATTTAACATTGATTTTCAATATCCATCAGCATACTTGATCAAACCCAAATGTTTGCTTTTGGAATAACTGATGTATTCAAACCATCTATTTAAATTATTTTTACTGTATTCAATTTAGATTTCTTCCCCCCCCCCCCCTTTTAAAGTGGATTTTTCAGTTAAAAAGTTGATTTTTCAGAAGCAGCAATTTTCAGTTTTTATGTTTATATTCATGTATTGTTTCTTTTCCTATTAGTCATCTTGCTCCCAAAATATATAAAGTACTGCAAAATATCCATGAAATGTGCATGGACACTTGATATGCATTGAAATGTGTTTAGTATTAGTCACAGACTCAACATAGATGTCAAGATTGGAAGAAATACTCAGGTGTGAGTGTCTGAAAAGGACATATGTCTGGCACGGGTATCATTAATATTTTATTTAAATTATGATTCCGAAGATGAATGGACCTCGCTGATACTAATGCATTTAATGTAAGAGACTGATACCTAAGAGTTAGTTTATTTGGTAAAATTTACAGCTAATGGTGATTGCCTAGAATTTCTTCATTGTTCCGGTTGAACTTTTCATACCATGCTTTTCTCGTCTGATTTTCATGGTCTTTTCCTCCTTGAACCATTGAACAACAGGGAGTGCATCCGTGTGATAGAAGAAAAAGCTTCAGCGAATATCGGCCTTTGTTTCCTGCAATTGATTTTTCTCTGGCGAGTAGCTTGTCTTATGAACTTAATGATTCTCATTCACTTTACCTACACTGGAATTTGTTATAATTGCCAATTCAATATCGGTTAATTGGTGGAATTCTAGTCATTCAGATTGACAGCGATGAGGATAATTTGCGGGAAGCTAACTATAGAGAAAAGGATGAAGAAATTGCAACCAGAGGAATGAAATTCTTGAACTGGTGAGTGGTCCCTTTGTATATGCTTTACAAAAATTTCCGTTTTTTATGATCAGCATAACCTATGTTAGTCTGACACGGCTGACAGTGTCTTAGATATGACTTGTGAGTATGTTTCCGGTACCAGTTTATTCAATTTTTCTAAGATTTTCATGAGGGTGTTTGGAAGAACATAACCCCATACCCATATCCATATATATGTTAGGCACAGGTACTTCAAGAAAAATGAATAGTAGGAGCAATTTAGAGCATAACTACTCAATACTGGAAATGGCTATGTTAACCGAACTCTTCACTTCCCTTAATGTACCCATGTCTGACACAGATTCGGAGATGGGCACGTGAGTACGATGCTCCAAATATATGGAAAAGTTTTAGAAAAATTGAGCATACGTGCCAAACTCATATTTTGACACTCATCTATGAATCTGAATGACAGAAATGGCCAAATTATATTTCGAAGTAAAATTATTCTGTCCAATGGCTAGATCATATACTCCAACCCTTTTTTTACTTTATCCATTTACCATTTCCTGCAGGTTGTGGACACGAGAAGAGAGGGAAATTGCTGTTGTTACTCACAGTGGCTTCTTGTACCATACCTTAAGTGTTTTTGGCAATGATTGTCATCCATCTGTGAAAAGTGAAATATGCACACAGTGAGTTCTGTAAATTTCGAGTTGTTAATTAACCATTATGAACAGACGAAAACGGTTTCTTGATAGATTGATCTAGTTATCTTTGAAAGTAGAAATTACTATAACCCTAAATCTTGTGTTTAAAGTCGATGTCCTCTATATAACGAATTGCAATTCCCTGCCAGACTAAATGGCATGGTTTTATAGGCGGAATTTTATGGACTAATACGATAATTCGGTATGATCTGTTGCAGCTTTGCAAATTGTGAGCTCCGGTCCATGGTTATCGTTGATAGATGGTATGTATTACATTTTAAAACCTTGAAATGGAAGTCATTTGCTTAATCCTGCATAATTGTTATGAACCTTTTTTTTTAACATTTTGGTTGCAGTGTGTTGGGATCAGATCCTTCAACAACTATCCTGGAAAAATACCTAGTGGCCTTGATCTTCCCAGTGATGTTGCTGATGAGAAGCTGTCGAATGATAGAGAAGGCAAGTAGTTATTAATCCGGATAGTTGACGAAGCGGGAATCTGAGTATGATATCCCTAGTGTAGCTTACGTTGTCTGGACTCTTTCAGTATTCATGTCTGACATGTATTCGGATATGAATCATGGGCATGATCCTTCAAAGGTATGAAAAAACTTAGAAATAAATAACGTATACCCGTATTAGAGACGACACTCGAGTCTGGGTAACATAATATGTAAGTAGCGGTTGAATTATTTTTGCAGTTATTTATTGGTTGTCAATTCTTTATCAAAGGAAACATGAACTCTTACATCCTATGACTTTCTTCTAGAGTTGTTGCTGTTCTACTTTTTTTTTCATTTCATTGTATGATAACATATAAAACATATCGATGTTGCACTGTTCTACAAGTATCATTTATGTTATTTGGATTCTTATTTTTTAAGTATGTTGCGTGATTTAAGTGCTACGCAAACGGTGTAAGTATACACGTCGCAAGTAATAAAGTGATAAGTATCGGGTATCGTTTCCACAATGATTGGTTAGGGTCACTTTACTTAGGTTATTGTACTGTAAAATAAATAAGTTGATGGTAATAGAGAGTGATAATAAGCAAGAAAAATAAACTAAGTCTAAAGGAATTTAAATAAATGAAAGAGGAAACTGAGTTGAGATAGTAGGTTGAGTTATTGAGTCTAGTGATGCAGTTGTCGACCGAATTGTCGTGGCAATTAATTGCCCTTCGAATATTTGACAGAGTGGTCTTCAATGCCTTCAAATTATCCCTAGCCGAAGAATTGATGATTGTGCATGCCTTGTAATACATCCATGCATTAACCTTGGGTGGACATCATCGATCAATGAACTCTTATTAGTCGTTGAAATTTACTCCTTATCCCTAAGGAGAATTAGTTTCCACCAACGGCCATTTAAATGGAAAACGTATCCAATCATTTCGAGAATCTCGTTCTCTCAAGCCTAGATAAATGGATTCATTCAAGTCCCTCTCCCTCCTTCACTTAAAATTAAATAAAAGAACAATAAATGGATAAACACCGAATATTGAATTAAAAAATAAAACAAATCATTCAATTAATTTAGTTCATGGCTGGGTTGGAAGAAATCAATAAAGAATTAAACTTAGATATCGGTTTAACCAAAAGATAAAAAGAAATAAAAATGTGGAGGAGTTGAACTCCTCCTTCTTGAGTCGATCTCCCTCTCGCTCTGATCCTCCTCTCTCATGTTGTTGATGTGATGCGTTTGTATAAAGGTAGAAATCTCCATTTGAATTTCGAATTAAAATGGATAATCTCTTTATCTTTATCTCTAACAGCTCTTAATTTAAATCTAAGCTTTATTCAATGTGATAAGTATAAGGAAAAGGATAAGGGATAATTCTTGAAAAATCTAATCTTCATCTCCGAATTTCCCTGTCAACGCTCGAAAATGGCTCGGCAATTCGTCTCAGCACAAAAAGAGAACAAAGCAGCAGTGATTTTTCAACAAAAATAACTAAACGCAAGGCAAAGCCCAATAAATAGAAGAACTACGAATTTACGCATAAATAACTACAAATGCAACTAAATAGGCCTAAGTCTAAACAACAATCTAAGTAAAAAGATATAAAATATAGTACTTTTCACACTTAACAAAGTACATGCACTTATTTTTTTATTTAATAAAAACATGACAAATTATCCAAACAATTAAATATCATAATAGAAAATAATTGAAATATTTTTATATAAAATTTTAATTGTAATAATAATTAAAAATAACATAAATTAAAATTAATGAAAACATACCAATATAAAGTGAAATTTTCATACGGACAATGTATTGATACAATTTTCTTTGAAATTGACCCCATTTTTAACAAGATATCCCAGAAGATTAATGTCACATGCAACATTCTATTCACGAAGAATTATATAAATTAAATTGTCAAAAAAAAGAATTATATAAATTAAATTTGAAAAATATCATGCTAAAAGAAAATTGGTTAATTACCTATCATTAGCAGTTGTGATTAATCTTTTAATCTTATTTTGTTTCCATTTGTCATTGAAAAATTGGTTTAATATTAATAAGAATAACCATAATAGTTAGCAAACGAAATAAACTAACATCAAGTAAACAATATATATTGAAAAAAATTGGTTTAACATTAATAAAAAATACCTCAAATTATTTCAAAAAAAAAACCTCAAATGACTTTTTAACCATTCTTTTTTTTTACCCTCCGGTTTTTTAGGGTTTTATTCGATTAATCTGGGTCGACCTGTGTCGCACACATGGCTTTAGTGCATGAGTCTTTTACATGCACAAGGTATTAAACTTGAAACCTACTTAAATGATATGAAATTATTTATCATTGGATGAACTCTTTAATTTTAACCATTCTTTTTTTAATAAATAAACCATAATAAAAAGTTCCTCGTCGATGAAATGATGACAAGCACGAGCTAAACTGAAAGAAGAAATCCAGAACGACATAAGTAGCTCCAAATAAACTTTTATCTTAGACTTGTCGTAGAACACCATGACACTGGAATATTGGTGTGTAGCGGAAGAAGATTCACCAAACAGCACAAACATGAGACCAACATAAAAGGAAGAAAAGGAGAAAAAGAAAAGAAAAGAAAAAAATACAAAAAGGACATGAAAAGGAGCGGGATTCATGTCCAGGGCAGCCCTGAGATTTTGATGATCATGGCGAATATAAAAAATGAGCTCTAAATTAAATAGAGTAAACAATATAAATAGTTTTTCGACTATGATTTAGTTTTTTATTGTCTCATGACTATGAGAAGTTACAGATAGGTCCCCGATTAATTGCGACTAATAAATTGATTTAATTTTGTTAAAAAATAAACGGCTGATGATTGGGCAGTTAATAAAATATGTATAATAACATATTTAACCCTCAATTTTTACATTTTATTTTAATTTGATCTTAAATTTAAAATTTTCGGTCTCAACATTTAAGTATTACAACATTTTAGTCTCTTAAATCCTAAACTTCATCTTCTCCCCTTCTAAAAAAAACAAACATCCATTGTTGTTAATACTAGCCATCTGCAACCCCATTTGTATGAGCAGTGAAAATAATTAGAGAATCAAAACCTCCATTGTTGTTAACAGTAGCTAATCTCTTTAAAAGGCTCAAACAATAACTAATCTCATATTGTTTTCAGCTAAAGCTTTTCTTTTATTTCACTCCCTTTGGCAAAGTTTAGTAAATTCATGACGATTTTGCAAAACTAAATAAAAGAAAGGTTATTCTACATATTAATAACTTTATGACGGTAGCTAATTTAGGACCAAATTAAAATAAAGTGTAAAGGCTGAGGGTTAAATATGTTTTATAGATTTTATTAACTACCACATCATCATCCATTTATTTTTTAACGAAATTGGACCGATTTGTTAATCGCGATTAGTCGGGAATGTATTTCTAGCTTCTCATAGTCATGGTACTCAACAAAGAATTGGGTCATAGTTCAGAGAAAATTTATGTAGTTTACCCAATTAAATATCTAAATTACGGTTGCAATCGTATTTACGGTCGTGTTACGTTTATCGTAGTTGCGAACATGACAGATGCTATTCTGACCACTGCGAGTATTGCGGTTGTGGAACTTTTTAATAACATAAACTATTATGGACATAGCACTTGTAGGTATCGTGATTTCAGATGTCGTTGTTGTGGTTGCGTCTTGCTATTTAAATCCTTGTTTCAAATAGCAAGTAATGAAAAAATAAATAAATTTTAAGAGTAGATCTATAATAACAAGTCTTGAAAATTTGGGCCCCTAATGATAAATATTGAAAAAAAATTAATTTTAAGAGTATGCCCATAATAACAAATATTAGAAAAAAATTGGGCCCTTAATAACAAGTATTAGGAAAAAAATTGAATTTCAAGAGTAGACCCTAATAACAAATATTGCAAAAAATAGTCTCTATTAACAAGTATTGAAAAAATTGGGCTCCTAATAACAAATATTAAAAAATAGGCCCTTAACAACCAATATAATGCGAAAAAAATTACAAACATGTAACTTTCCTAAGTGGTGGGCCCTGGGCAGGCACCCTTATTGCCCTGACCCAGGGCTGGGCATGTTCATGTCTCTTCCTTCTAATAATATTGTCTTCAAATTTTGAATTTGAATTATTTCATTAGAAGTACAATGTGTCTTGCCATTACATTTAACACCTATTAGTTAATAGATGTGTCTTTTAATCAAACTATCTGGTCGACAAACCTAAAGTTTTCTAAAAAAAATTTATGGACAAGATGTTGCGTATTGGCCTTACTTTTGTTTTATCAATACATATTGACCTTAATTAAGTCACAAGTCCTACCATATCTGCATTGAAAAGGTTTTCAGAGTAATTAAGCTTTAAGCCTGCATTAAAAAGGTTTTTATATGTTTTAAGTCTGCCTTAAAATGGCTTTTAGAATAACTTAGGTCTAGATTTGCTTTTTTTAACCATTAAAGCTAGATTTGCTTGATCCCACGTGTTGGTGAAAACTGAAGAAGTATATTTTTTCGCATGTGGTTGAGTATTGGTTTGGACATTTCCAGATCGACTATAATTGTTTAAATTTATTTTTTATTAATTATGGATATATTTATATTCTCGAGGTAAATGTTATGATTTGAACTCATATAAAATAGATAACATGAGCATCCTTGACCACTCGGTCAACTAGTAGATCTTTGTTTAAATTTAGTTTGTTAACATGTTTTTATTCAAATTGGACTGTAATTTTTTAGATGTTTATTTTATAATGAATGACATGTTTTGAAGATAAATATGAACTTTATTTCATATAATCTTTATTGGTTTGAAAATCGAAAATTTTAGATTGATCTATCACAAGATTTTTTTTATTTGAGAATATTTCATATTCAACAATGGCATATGTGATACATTTTAATGAGATCTTTATGGATAGGGATGGAGCCATGTAGAGTCCCTCCTAAAGTTTTTTTGTATAATTGTAACGGCTCGAATTTTAGAATTTGAGGGTCGGGTCAAACCGAAACACGAATTTTGTGTGTGGGCTGTGTGTTTTGGCCTTCAAGAACCCTTTTTGTGCTTGGTTTTAGTTGTTGGGTTTGCTTTGGTTGGTTTGGAGTTGGGCTAGGAAGATGTTATGAGGATAAAGTGGTATTTTCATAAATAGATGATGGAAAGGGGGAGGTGTGATGATTTTCCTAAAAATGGGTGTGGGGATGATCTTATTATGTTTCCTTGTCTTTTTCTTTCATCTAAACCTATATCTCGTTACAAAATCAAAAACCTAAAGGTTGAATCTTTGAGATTTGTGAGGGGAATCCCATTTTGCTTGAAGAGGGAAGTTGGATCAGCATCAAAGGATCTTTAATACAAGGTAAATATAGTTTAGAATGAAGAAGGAAGGTGTTTAGAGGGGGTGGAAGAGGAAGAACGAGAATGTGTCTTTGAGGGCTTCTTTATTAGCTTAAATCCAAGGTTAGTACACTACTAACTCCTATAGTTTCCTGCAACTCATACAATAGGCTTTGTGCATGATTTGGGTATTTATGGTTTGATATACCTTGGTTTACCCCTTTAATGGTAAAATATGGATTTGATGTTGTTAAGGCTTAAAATTGGTAGAAACTCACTTAATAGCTTCACCATAACTTGTAGGGTCAATTTGGGGCTTAACCATATAGGTTAAGTGGGATTTCTAGGTGAAATCCAAATCCAGTATTTCAATTATGGGATCGTGTACCGATACAGGGTGTTCAGTATCGGCACGCCTTTATAATAAAGGGAAACATGTCGTGAAGGGCGTACCGGTACGACTTCCCTTGTATCGGTACCCCTTGCTTAATGAGAATTTCAGTAGCGTTTTCGTGTATTAGTTCGCTAGGGGGCGTATTGGTACTACTGTTCTATTGCCTGAGGAAGGCTTTCGCGTACCGAGACACAAAGGAAGGAGTACCAGTACGGGTAGGATTGGTACGGGGTGGATCACATATCGACATTGGGTACCGATACGGTGGTTAGCGTATCGGTACGACTTGTCGTACTATTTTTTGAACCTAATTTGAGTATCGGTACCCATAGGAGAGTATCGATACCTATAGGGGTATACCGATACCCATGAATGAGTACTTACTGGGGCACTTACTAGGCAATCAGCACAAGAAACTTGAGTTTGCGTTTGGGATTCTATAATTCGAGGTAAAGGGGCTAAGGGGTCTCCTAAGGTGTAAGACGAATATCAAAGCTGAGAAACTGATCTTTAGACCCCGTAGGTGAATTAATGGCTAATAACTTGATAATTGTTTGGTGAATTACTTGTGATAGTAACCCATAGAGATTCTTAGTGGATCGATTGATGTTGCGTGGTAACTAGGGCCCTTGTTGTGTGTTGAAGGGGTGCCTATATAGTTGGTTCGCCTTGAATAATAAGATAAACTAATAAAAACGGTTAATGTATACCTTCATAACACATTAATAAATAGATAAGTTAATGGGGTGGCATAATAATTGATAGAAACCACAAGGTGATGGTAAATGTGTTAGAGCTGTGTGCGGTATGACGTTTGTGTCGATGTTGTGTGTTGTGTGGTGGCTAAGGCCCTTGCTGTGTGCCGAGGGGTTACCTAAGTAGTTGAGTCATCTGGTGTTGTTGGGGTTTGGTTACCCGTAGAAGTATGTTGCAATACCTTGAAGACTCCCAAATGTAGGATCCTGATGCTGTGTGGACGCATACCTCATTCGAAGATGCTTGATGAGAGATTTTGAGCATGGATGGAGGATCTCAATGCTTTGTGGACGCGGGCCTCATCCCTACGAGTATAAGATCCTGATACTTTGTGGACGTGGGCCTTATTCGTAGTGTAGGATCCCGATGCTTTGTGGATGAGGGCCTCACTCAAAATGTAGGTTTTTGATGCTGTGTGGACGTGGACGTCACTTAATATTATCGGCATTATCTGTGTGATGCTGTGTGAACTTATGAAGTATATGTATATGCTGTGTGCGAGATCATACATTCATATTGCTATGTGTTTAGGTGGTCATGGTAGATCCATCGTTATCTTGCCATGATATCATTCATGTTGCATTGCTTTATTTATGATTTGCATGAAGCATGGTTGAGTGGTGGTGTATCCACTGAGATTTGTTAGCTCAGTGTTCAGAATCGTTGTTTTCGTTCGCAGGTTAGTAGGTTTGGCACATTTTGGAGGAGCACCATCAGTGAAGGATTCCAGCGCCTCGCCTCTTTAGAGTATAATACTTAGGTTTTTAGGCTATGTATTCGTAGGGACCTATTGTACATTATAAATTGTATTTGAATTTTCAAATGATCGAGTCAAAGGTTTATAATGTAATTTTAAAAGGATATTTATTGTATATATTTCAAATATTACTTATACTTTATTAGATTTAAATATAATGGGTTTTAAGATTGATTGTGGATTGGGCTAAACTAGGTTAGAAATTTTATGGTTGGTTTTAGGCTTGAGGCCCAAATGTGACATTTGGGTCAAGAATGTTACATTTAGTGGTATTAGAGCCTAGGTTTAGTCGGTTTTAGGAAAGCCCTGGGGTTGTTAAGAGTCGTAGATAGGTGTCTAGCGAATACGAGTCCTTATGTCTAAGTTGTACTCTTTCAAGACTGGAATCTGGATGGTGTGCCCTATGTTCGTATGTGTCGATGGTTGCGACATTAAGATAGATTTGGTCGCGGTTGTGAGGGTTGAGATGTTGGCTAATTTCTTTGAGGATGATTTTGAGATTGGAGTTATCTCAGACTTTAAGCTTGGGTTCATGGAAGAATAGAAGAGTTGAGGGCGTGCCCTCCTCATATCACTCGAGTAGTAGTCATGGTTATGTGCCGTAAGCTACCTTGAAGCCTTGAGTTCATAGTAAGAGCCTCTAGTGATGAGATTTCACGTGTTGGTGGACGACCCTTATGAAGCGGATAAGAGGACTTGTTTTTGATTTGACTAGTGGTGGAGTGTTAATCGAGGGTCCCTTCATCCGTACTAAGTGATCCCTAATATCGGGGTACAATATGATGGGGATGTAGCACGCTTGACAGATATGAATTTTTGTTTAATGTTGGAAGGTACATGATAGTTGTGAGGTCCTAAGTACGCTCTTAGTGAGCTGAATGCTACGAGATTTCGAGTAAGGTATGCATGTTGCAATTGTTTATAGTAGTGATCGGAAGGACATCATGGGTATTGTACGAGGCAATACTTGAGTAAGGCTTGAGGATACATGGTCGACAGACTCAGTGGAGTTGTCTTTTTAATGAATTGATATAATCTTGACCATTGATTGTTTGTTAGGACAAGCTAGCTTGAGATGTCAAGCGTCGTGTTAGAAGCTTTGAGGTTCAAGAAGAACTGAACCCTTGATTGAGAATAATGAACTACCACATTCTTAATATGAGTCAGACTAGTTTAGGTCAGATGGCTCGAGAAACTACCAAGGAAGTCGTGAAGAGAGACATGTTCCTTAAATAGGAAGAGCATCATTGTTACGAACCCAAGGATAGTAAATGGTCGAGAAAGAATTACCCGATTAATCGGATCGATGGTTATAAGACACTCGAAGAGGTCTGAGGTAGATGTGGAGTAGTCTTAAGGGGAATTCTGATTGTATCGTCTTTTTCTTAAATGTAATACATACGAATGGTAAGAGACCGTTGTGTTGGGACCACAACCTGTTTTCTCAACATAGGATATTTTCTTGGATGAGTCAGGAAAAAGTACATCAGTGAATCTCTTATGAAGGAGATGAAAGGTCATTTCTTGCAACCAGTTCAAGGTGTTAGAATAGTGTTGAGTATGAGTAAGATTTTTTACGATTGAGCCGTTATGCCTAGAGTTTGTTATAGTCGAAGAGTAAAGGTGGTTGAGGTTTATACTTGGATTCAAGGTTGACATTGATACACGAGACAACGAGTCCACTTGGGACATTTTATGAGTTAGTGCGAAGGCACTCGAATTACTTCAGAGCCAACATTGAGTCAGTTTGAGGATTCTATAGATTATGTTGTGAGGACCCAGGACATCATAAGATTCTTCTCAGGCTCCGTTGAGAGGGTTCATGCTTTGAGGGGATTAAAGAGAGTTGTTTCAGATCAGTTGCTGAGGGTTGGTCAGAAATTTAGATTGAGGGTTCGTAGGGGCTTCTCGATTTCTGCTAACGAGGAGTGTTGATGGCTCGGCCCTAGCGTCTTTCCCACCGGTTCGTGAGTATTGTAGTTAACATCACCTTGGGGTATGCTTCTTGCTTGGGGGAATTGTTATGAGTGCCAGACATCGAGTCACATGGCAAATGACTGTCTATTTGTAGATGAGTGTTCACCGGCTCAGTCTCTGAGGTTGATTCCTTCTTGGCATAGTCAGAGTTCTTCATGAGGTGGTGATAGGGCATTGTTGAGGTATCAGGGTAGTGGTTACGAGAGATCTGCCGCCAGAGTTGACGTGCAAACTTTTGCTAGATGGCCCGTTGTTCAGGCCAAGGATGACGACCTTGCTGCCGAGAATATTTGGTTTTTTGTCGCTTCATTGATAATAGTTTGATTTCTTGTTCCTAACATAACAATAATTTTGTTGAGTGAGATTTGTGTTAAGTTCTTCAAGAATATATGTTGGCTTGGTTAAAATTATTGGATTTGTAAGTGCTAGCAGGTAAGGGTTTCACTATAGGTGGTGAATATGAATTGGGAGTAACAGTCTTTGTAGACTTGTTAGACTTATCCATGGTATGGGTTGGTCATGTGAATACGATGTGTTCCTTGGTTGTTGAGCTAGAGTCTCGAATTTAGGGTTTGAAATGACTAGTCTATTGGTGTTGTGGGCAAAGAATCTTTACCTCTTCAGGTTGCGTGCCGTGTTCCTATGATGTTAGTTGAGGAGAACCTTGTAGGTTGTAAGACATTCTTAGTTCGAGTAGTTGATGCAAGGTTGAGAGTCCGCGGCTTTAGAGCGGTGGACATGCAAGTGGATATTAGGGGTGCTCTTCGAGAATTGAACGGGCTATCCTCTTTATCATAGAATAGGGCCCATAATGGGGGAATACGTCGAGTTTGGTATTAGTGTTCATCACCTTGTGGTCTGGCATCTATCGAACCTCTCGTGTGAGGACTCATTGGTAGAAGAGTGGATGCGGGCGATGTCGTCAAGGGGTTCACCTTAGGACATGCTTGTGTTGGTATATCAAGATGTAGTGGTGTTAGCTGTTGTGGGTCGATGTATAACGGTGGATGACCAATATCCATTTTTCAGGGCTGATGATCTTGTTAATATTGAAGAGTTTTGAGATTTCTATAAGATCATTCAGAATTTAGGTCTCGTAAGTTGAAGGTTGAGGAGAATTAGTAATAAGATATAGGGTTTGATGCGATGTTTGGACTCTAAGGACAAGTTGAAGGGAAATTTGGGACTTACGAATGTATCAAGATAATCTTAAGTTCGATGAATTGAGAGCTACTTATTTGGATTTGAGATGGATTGTTTTCATGCATGGTAACAGTGTAAAGATCTTTCGATTGGCTTAGTAGAAATGTGGGTTTTTGGCTAAAGTTGTGTGGGATCGGATTCTTGGACTGTAATAAGTTGTGTTGGGAGAACCATTAGGAATATTTAAGGACTTTTTAAAGTTTTGACATTAATGTTAGTTAAAATTAGGTGGTTGGAGTGAAAGAGGTGTTCGGACCTTTAAGGATAGTTTGGTGGGTTTGATCCCTAGTAGAGCTTGTTTGTGGTAACAGTTTTCTTTCGAAACCGAAATGGCTTATCTAGTGGAATCGCTTGGTCATAAATTCACATATGTTTATGTTGTAGTGGGTTCAAGTAAATGAGGTGTTAAGTTCTGTATTAGTTAACCAAGTCGAGAAAGAAGGTTGTAATTTCATGTTAGATTGACGATAGAGCTCAATTAATAGGGTTTGCTTGTTTCTGAGCACGTAGGTTATGGTGTTATTATATGAGGAAGTGCCATATGGTATACCTTGAAGAAGTGCCGCGTTATGGACGCAAATAAGGGTTGAGTTCAAGAGTTTTGGAAATACGAGTGATTGTAGAGAGGGTTGTTCACCGAGTTATGACTCATCTGAAGTAAGTTCAGCGTGCCGATAGTTGACAACGCTGTTGAGGTTATCTTTGGTTGATCTGCTTCTTGGTTCAATATGAGTGTTGTTCTGGACGTTGAGAATGTTTTGTTGAGGAGTCTTGTAGAAAGTTCAGAATTTATGTTAAGAGTTTTGGCTAGGAAGGTTTTGTAGAGAACCTAGGAGCCATGGGCAAGCGTGATCGAAATGATAGTTGGATCTTTGGCAGTATCATCTCATTCCTTGTTTAAAATTTGAGGACGAAATTTTATTTAAGGAGGGGATAGTTGTAACTACCCAAATTTTAGAATTCAAGGGTCAGGACAAACCGACACACGAACTTCGTGTATAGGCCGTGTGTTTGGGCCTTCGGGAACCCTTTTTGGGCTTGGTTTTAGTTGTTGGGCTTGCTTTGGTTGGTTTGGAGTTAGGCTAGGAAGATGTTATGAGGGTAAAGTGGTATTTTCATAAATGGATGATGGAAAGGGGGAGGTGTTATGATTTCCCTGAAAAGGAGTGTGGGGATGATCTCATTATGTTTCCTTGTCTTCTTCTTTCATCTAAACCCATCTCCCATCCCAAAACCAAAAACCTAAACGTTGAATCTTTGAGATTTGTGAGGGGAATCTCATTTTTCTTGAAGAGGAAAGTTGGATCAGCATCAAAGGATCTTTAATCCAAGGTAAATATAGTTGAGAATGAAGAAGAAAGATGTCTAATGGGGGTGGAAAAGGAAGAACCGGAATGGGTCTTTGAGGACTTCTTCATCAGCTTAAATCCAATGTTAGTACAATACTAACTCCTACAATTTCGTACAACTCATAAAAATAGGCTTTGTGCATGATTTGGGTGTTTATGGTTTGATATACCTAGAGATAGGCACGGGTCAGGTTTTTGGCCCACCCGAACCTGACCCGAAAATAAATACCCTAAACCCGCATCCGACCTGACCCGAACATATTCTTTAAAAAATTTGACCCAACTGACCCAAAAATATATATACTAAACCCGACCCCGACCCTGACCCCGACCCAACCTATAGAAAAAAAATTAATTTTAGGGACCTAATTGTAAAAATTAATTTTATGGGACTTAATCATAAAAATATAATTTGAAGGACTTCATTATAAATAAAAATTTAATTTTAAGGACCTAATTATAAAAAAATATATATAGAGGTGGGGTATTATTATAAATATCCCTAAAAGTTTAGGGGAAAATTACACAATTAGTCTCGGGTCAGGTCGGGTCGAATATTTTCCATCCTAAACGAGTTCACCCTTAATAAAAATCGACCCAACCCAAACTCGATTTTTCATTAAAAAATTCGACCCGATCAGGCCGGGTCGGGTAAAATGCCCATCCCTAAATATACCTTGGTTTACCCCTTTAATGGTAAAACGTGGATTTGATGTTGTTAAGGCTTAAAATTGGTAGAAACTCACTTAATAGCTTCACCATAACTTGTAGGGTCAATTTGGGGCTTAACCATATAGGTTAAGTGAGATTTCTAGGTGAAATCCAAACCCAGTCTTTGAATTTTGGGATCGCGTACCGATACAAGTGTCTAGTATCGATACACCTTTGTAATAAATAAAGACAGGTCGTGAGGGGCATACCGGTATGGCTTCCTGTGTATCGGTACCCCTTGTCTATTGAGAATTCCATTAGTATTTTTGCGTACCGGTACGCTAGGAGGCGTATCAGTACTGCTGTTCTATTGCCTGAGGAAGGCTTTCGCGCACTGGTACGCAAAGGAATGAGTACCTGTACGGGTAGGGATCGGTACAAGGTGGATCATGTATCGATGTTGGGTACCGATACGGTGATGAGCGTATCGGTATGGCTTATCGTACCATTTTTCGAACCTAATTTGAGTATCAGTACCCGTGGTAGAGTACCGGTGCCTAGACGAGTGTATCGATACCCATGTAGGAGTATCGGTACTCGCTGGACAATCTGCCTAAGAAATTTGAGTTTGCATCTAGGGTTCTATAATTCGAGGTAAAGGGGCCAAGGGGTCTCCTAAGATGTAAAACGAATATCAAAGCTGAGAAACTGATGTTTAGACCCCGTAGGTGAATTAATGGTTAATAACTTGATAAATGTTTGGTGAATTGCTTGTGATAGTAACCCATAGAGATCCTTGGTGGATCGATTGATGTTGCGTGGTAATTAGGGCCCTTGCTGTGTGTTGAATGGGTGCCTATATAGTTGGTTCACCTTGAATAATAAGATAAACTAATAAAAGTGGTTAATGTGTACCTTCATAACATATTAATAAATAGATAAGTTAATGGGTGGCATAATAATTGATAGAAACCATAAGGTGATGGTAAATGTGTTAGAGTTGTATGCGATATGACATTTGTGTCAATGTTGTGTGCTGTGTGGTGGCTAAGGCCCTTGCTGTGTGCTGAGGGGTTACCTAAATAGTTGAGTCATCTGGCGTTGTTGGGATTTGGTTACCCATAGAAGTGTGTTGAAACACCTTGAAGACTCCCGAATGTAGAATCCCGATATTGTGTGGACGGGAGCCTCATTCGAAGATGCTTGATGAGAGATTCCGAGCATGGATGGAGGATCCCAATGCTTTGTGGGCGTGGGCTTTACTTGTAGTGTAGGATCCCGATGCTTTGTGGATGCGGGCCTCACTCAAAGTGTAGGATTCTGATGCAGTGTGGACGCGAACCTCACTTAATATTATTGGTATTATCTGTGTGATGTTGTGTGAACTTATGAAGTATATGTATATGCTGTGTGCGAGATCATACATTCATATTGCTATATGTTTAGGCAGTTATGGTAGCGACATCGTTATCTTACCATGATATCATTCATGTTGCATTGCTTTATTTATGATTAGAATGAAGCATGGTTGAGTGGCGGTGTATCCACTGATCTTTGTTAGCTCAGCGATCGGAATTGTTGTTTTTGTTCGCAGGTTAGTAGGTTTGGCACGTTCTTGGAGGAGCACCATTAGTGAAGGATTCCAGCACCTCGTCTCTTCAGAGTACAATACTTAGGTTTTTGGGATATGTATTCGTAGGAACCTATTGTACATTGTAAATTGTATTTGAATTTTCAAACGATCGAGTCAAAAGTTTATAATATAATTTCAAAAGGAGCTTCGTTGTATATATTTCAAATATTACTTATACTTTATTGGATTTAAATATAATGGGTTTTAAGATTGATTGTGGATTAGGCTAAACTAAGTTAGAAATTTTTTGGTTGGGTTTCAGGCTTGAGGCCCAAATGTGATATCCGGGTCAAGGGTGTTACAATAATTGCATTTGAGGTCCCTTTTAGTTTAAATTGTATTAAAATAAGCTTTTTGCCCCTTCAAATTTTTAGATTTAAAGACTTAATAGACCTTTGCCTCTCCCAATGTTTAATCCTAACTCCTTCCTTGCTTATAGAAGATATTGTTTCCCAAAGAATCTTATTCGACAAAGTCAAGATTATCTTGCGAAGAACTTTTCATTGTAAAAAAAAATATTTGACCGGTTACTTTATGAGACAAAATCTATTGCATTTAAAGTGAAAAAACGATACTTGTTACTCAAGCCAACACACATATATATGAGATAGGATCCACTTACACAGAATGTAAAACTCATAGTTTTACACATTTTGTGGATTATTGGATGAGTGAAATGAATAGCTGAGATTAACTCCTTACCTTTTTTCTTTCCAAGTGATAATCTTTACATAACCCATTGTTAATCTTAACCATCCGTTTCACTCATCCAACGATCCAGAAAACATGTAAAAGTTAAAACTCTTAGGGGTTTTGTTTGTGATTTTTAGGGGTTTTGTTTTATTTATATCGGTTGAGAGAGTTTTATTGTTTCACACAAATCAATTTATCTAAGAAACGTTGTAAGTGTGCTATTGAAAGTTTTTGAAGATTGTGTTTACAATAAGTGTTAAGTAACCAGTTGAGATTATTCTAAAGAGAAAATAATTAGGACGATATTGTACGGGTGAGTGCCTACAAGTAGCGTTTGAAGTTAGATTGATAATTTGTGTGTCTTGTTTATGTTTGATTTTTTTAATGATTCACTCAGTTACAACTGACTCATAACAGTGTCCGACTCAGCTATCTAACAACAACAATTAGTATCTTAAATTAAATAAATAAAGATGAAAGAAGAAAAAAATACACCTCAATAAAATAACGAAATCACTATATTATATAAAAATATAACAATGTAACGAATTAAATTAAATAAATAAAGACTTCCATGGGCCAAGTCGGTCAAGCCCAAACCAGCCGCTACCTCTTTACAGACCGTTATATATA